>VXAX01000078.1:0-151474 GCA_013399835.1 Leptocoma aspasia | reverse complement strand
AGATGCATGTAAAAGACATTGCACATTTTTGTGTCACCTAAATTTCAAAAAACCCATTTTTCAAACAACCTAAGAGATGTCTGTCTCTGCCCCTCTAATTACATTCCTTTAGCATCAGCAGTAAAGCTGTTTATGTTTTAAAACTTAGGGAAGTAAAAAACTGTAGACTCTAAGAAGTAACTATATAGTGACAAGATAAATGCTGACATATTAACGGAAATTACTGCAGATGTGTTTTAAGTGGGTTGCTGTTAATGACAGCAAAATTTAGTGCCCATTTGGCCAAAGCAGAGAACATGTATATAGCTGCTTTTTTTTTTTTTTTTTTTTTTTTTTTTAGANTTTTTTGTACAGTGATCAGCTGCTAGCGTGAAAGAGGAAAAATTGGGGTTTTAGACTTGGTTCCAGAAACCACAGTGCAAAGTACAATGTCATTGAGATGGAGAGCGTCAAAGTGCCTTAGTCATTCTCAGCATTCAACAGCCAGAAAGTTTTCAGAAAAGTGATCACCTGAAAATCTATAACTTACTGATCTTTAAAGTCTTGAAAGCAACAAAATTATTAATGACTTCTGATCTTTCAATTATTATGAAAATGAACTTTTCACTGTGTTTTGAAACTGCAGGGCACCAAACTCCATAAGCAACCTCTGCTTTCAGTGTGGGACAAGTGAGAAGAAATATCACATCTGAAGCGTTTAAACTCATTTTAAGGCATTCATATCTCTTTCTTTCTAGACAATGGTCCAATACTGCCTTTTACATGCTGATTCTTTCATCATCTTGCCTGTAAAAACTTTAATTAATTTTCCCCCAGACCTGCAAGCATCCTGGTCTTACATATCCAAATATTTCTCTCAGCCCTTTACCATTAAAGGAGGGTTTGGTCAGACCAAAGGTCCCCCTAACTCTGTTTATTGTAGCATGACACAAATGGCTGACAAAGGACAGGTAAAATCAAAGGAAATAACATACAACACTTGCCACTAATTTCATTCCAGTCTCTGGGTATTTTTATATTATTGAATCATAGAATAAGCTGAGTTGGAAGAGACCCATCAGGATCATAGAGTCCAACTCCTGGCCCCACACAGGACACCCCAAGAATAATACCATGTACCTGACAGCGTTCTCCAGATATGTCTTGAGCTCTGTCAGGCTTGGTGCTTGTGACCACTTCCCTGGGGAGCCTGCTTCAGTGCCCAATGACCTTATGGCTGAAGAACCTTTTCCTAATACCTCACCTAAATTTTCTCTGACACAGCTTCAGGCTATTCCCTCAGGTCCTGCCACTGGTCATAAAAAATAAGAGGTTGGTACTTGCCCCTCCACTTTTCCTCATGAGTAAGTTATAGACTGCAGTGAGGTCTTCCTCAGTCTCCTCCAGGCTGAACAAGCCAGATGACCTCAACCACTCCTCATGAGGATTCTCCTCCAGACCCTTTACCATACCTGAGGCCCTTCTCTGGACACTCTAACAACTTAATGTCTTTTTTGTATTGTAGATGCCAAAACTGTCCCTAGGACTTCAGGTGAGGCTACCCCAGTGCAGAGCACAGCAGAGCAGAGCAGAGCAGAGCAATCAGCTCCCTTGTCCGGCTGGTAATGCTGTGCCTGGTGCACCCCAGGACATCACTGGCTCTCCTGGATGTCAGGGCAGTGCTGACTTTCAGATTTCTGTTGTTCAAATTTCTGTTGACCAGGACCCCCACGTCCTTTTCCACAACACTGTTCTCCAGCCTCTTCTTCCCCAGTCTATATACACAACCAGGGTCACTCCATCCCAGGCACACAATCCAGCACTTACCCATGTCGAATTTCTCATGGTTGGTGATTGCCCATCTCTTTAATTTGTGGAGGTCTCTCTGCAGGTCTTCCATGCCCTTGAGGGAGTTGACAGTTCCTTCCAATTAAGTGTCATCAGAAAACTTAGTATTCCTTCAAATCCTGCATCCAGGTCATTAACAAAGATGCTGAAGAGAACCAGGCTGAGGATGAGGCCCTGTGGAGCCCCACTAGTGACAGGTCACCAGTCTGACATCATCCTGTTCACTGTAACCTTTTCTGTTTGACCCATGAGCAGGTTGCTCACCCGCCACATGCTCTGTTTATCCAGCTGTGGGCTGGACATTTTGTCCTGGAGGATACTGTGTGAGACAATATTGAAAATTTTACTGAAGTCCAGAGTTTACATCAAGTAACTTTGCTAGATCAACTGAGTTACCATCTTATAGAAGGAAACCAGGTTTAACAAACACGACTTCCCCCTCAGGAAGCTGTACTGGCTGTGATCAATGACTGCATTCTCTGCCAGATGTTTTTCAATACCTCCCAGAATAATCTTTTCCATTATTTTACTGGCCACTGCGACTGACAGCTTTGTAGTTTCCAGGGTCCTCCTTCTTGCCCTTCTTGAAAACTGGGACAAGACTATTAATGCATTAAGGGAAATCAGGCTACTTCTAATCCTTTCAAGGCATCATAGCTACACAGGAGATGCTGAACATTAAATTGGTGAAGAGATAAGAAAGGACACGACTTCTGATATTTTTTTGTGAATTAATGCATGCCCATGCTATTCTGCTTCCTTTCCCTCTAAGAGATGGGGGCACAAGTGCTGCCAGCTATGGGACATAATGCAACTGCATTCCCTTTTGTGTCTGCTTCATCACTCTTCTTTCCAAACATACATTTTCCTTTTCAAGGAGACAATGAACAGCACTGAAGATAGCATGTGCTGAAAGGAATGATAGCAAAACACTGTGGTTATGACACTGAACTTATCACTTCTAATATTCTCATTGTGTCATCATTAATCTTTCTTCCTTTAGAATGTTTTTCTTCTCTGTTTACTGATTTCTTCCATGATCAAGCACTTCAAGTCCAGTACATTTACCCATTAATTTCCATGTTGCACTGCCTATGTTTTAAAAAGGAGCAGATCTAGGGACATGTGAAGGTTTGTTTATTTACAACTCCATTTCCTCCGTGTAACATTTTTCTATACTCATCAGTTTTATTTTTAGTAGCGAAGACAATGAACAGCGAATTCAGCACAGGCTTGGACCCTCTCACAAGTCTTACTCACCTTTTTTGCAGTTAGGATGGGTTCATTGTCTAAACTGCTGATAAAGGGTGGAATGACTTCTATAGTAAGCCTATAGGCTCCCTGTTGCTTAGCAACATCATAGGTAAGTTCTCATTTTGCACACATACTGGAGATTCTCTTAATAGAGTTTGTTCTTCATCTGAAATAAATTTCAGTTATACTCTTACCTTCAGATTAGAGGGGAAAGGCTACCAGGAAGTCATTCCTGTGCATGGAAAATGTTTTCACAATTTGTTTTTCAATACAAGTAGGAAAATACAACTAAATAAGGCCTTAGGAAACAAGAAAAAGTTCAATCATTTTCAGTAGCACTGCTGCCAAAATTTCTTCTAGCTCCACCTTAAAATTCTTCTTCAACAAAAGTGATTATAAAGGAGTCAGCTCAGAGTAGTCAGACAATAGGCCAAGCCTACAGCTTTCCACCTAACCATTTTAATGTCGCTCTGCTGTGACATTTGTTAATTTGTCCGTTGTTTCATCCTCTGGAAAGGAATAGCGCTTTTGTGTTTTGATCTGTTCAGTAACTAACATTTCCAGGTTAGAGAGGGGGATCTGCCAAGAGGTATCATGAAATACCTTATTTTTTTCTTCAAGAACATTACAAATATGGTGTTTTTAAGGAAAAAGAAAAAATATCCTTTCAGGATGGCCATGTTTACAAAAACACCAAGAAAAAGAAGTTAAAATAATATTCGAGATGTTTTGCATACCTGCTACTTTTTATTTATTAATGCCAAATAATTGAGTACATGAAAAGCAAATATTGATTTTTATAGGAACTTGTCGAGCTCCTAATTTCTTTTACCAGATTTCCAGCAAAGATCAACACAAAATATGTGATAAAATATGAAATATACCTATTACCAAATGCTGTGTAGCAAATGAACATTCTGTTACTTAAAAAACCCAAACAAAACCAACCCTATAGACTATACAACAGTTAAGTTCTGCTTGAAAGACTGACAGAACAAGAACCACAGGTGATTAATTGGCAAATTTCTCTCTACCATTTTTTTTACTCTTGACTTCTCCTCTGGCTGTAACAATGTTAAAATGGAAACTACAAGACCCTTCACTTTACATGGCTGACACATCTCACTTAATTGTGGGGAGTTTTCTCAGAAGAGCAGGAGCTACTACATATGAGTATGAAGGAAGCAACATAAAAATATTCACACTCCAATTTAAGAAAAGCAAACCTACTTCAAAAAACATAATTTTTCCCTCAAGAAAATCTTTCTTTAGACAAAAACAAAACAAAACAAAACAGAACAAAACAAGAACCACAACCTCAAACAAAACAGGGATTTACCAACTGACTTGGTCTGTTGATACTCTTTCACTTTTCATGGTACCACATTTATGTGGTGTTTCTGGAAAGGAAGAATAAGGACTTTAACAATTAGCATTAGAAGAAATATAGTCCACGTATACCTTTGTGCCTCTTCTAAGGCCTATTCCTTCTTCTTGTATGTTGTATTCAGTTGTGTTTCCAACAGTATTCCTGTTCCTGAGTATTCCTCAGGAGGAGAATATCACAGCTGGTGATTATTATGGACATATTGGACCAACTAGAGACCTAAAAAAGCACCCAGTTAATGCAGCGAACAGGGACAGAGGCAACCATTAAAGTGAAAGAGCAAATATCTATTGCCCAACTTCTATATTAGAAACTTTCTTAATAGTTTGTAGAGACAGGCTTGAAGGATTGAAGAAAAAGCCTCGCATCCTCATCTGAAGTTAATTTTTTAAAATGTTTAGACCAAGCATCAGGAGGAAAACCAGTTATAATTTTTTCCTTTTTCTCCTTAATATCTGAGGGATGGAGACCAGCAGTGCCCCTTCAGTATGCTATAGCAAAATTACACTTTTGAAACAAGGCAGCAATTCAAAAAGCCAGCAGCAAATTCTCACCTCCATGGACTTCAGCAGAGAAATGTTTTCATTTACATTTTTCAGCTACTCTTATTGGAAAGAGTATTAAATAAATATAAGAAGGGAGTCAGTGGCCAAGTGTGCTGAATTGTATATTCACCATAGCTAAATGTGCTAAATGTTTGATGACGGATATAAATAATTAATAACATACACATACATTTAAAAAGTTTCTTTTGCTCAGGCATGCATATATCTAACATCTAAGTCTGTCATGGCACAATGCACTCTCTTTGCTATTTCCCTTCCTTAGCCCTTTATGTGGCTAACCAGGGGACCATGTTCTTTTCCTGTGCCTGCCGAAGAAGCAGCGGCCCATCATTTCACTGTATCATCCTGAATTCCTTCCTCTATAGCATGGATCTATTGATGTTCATTAACTTCTCATGGGACTTGTGTAGGGGAACACAACATAATCCATTCATTCACATCACTGTTAATGTCATTCTTGCACAGGCATAACACCATACACTTATTTCCCAATCTCTTTTCATTTGCCTGCTCACAATCAGTCTCTAAGGCACTTTTAATCACATCAGGCCTGAACTGAGAAAATATAAGGAAATTCCTTTGATTATAAAGGAGATATGTATGTATGTATGCATACACATAGATACTCATAAAATGGATTTTACAGAATTCTCTACCACATAGCATGCAGGTCTTGGCTGAAAGCATATTTTAAGGACTTTAAACTAAAAGAGACTTGGATGCGTGAAAATATTAGAGGTATGCTTTAGCACAAGTGCATGCACTAAAAATAGGAAATCTATTATGTATATAGTCTAGCAATTTTTATATTCAGCCTGCAATACAACAACTAACTAAACTGTATAAACATCTTCAAACATCTTAAAGACTCCATAATTTACTAATTTACTTACCATGAGTTTCTATCACCTTGGTCTGGCAATGATAGTTTTAAAGATAAGAAGGAGCCTTCTTGAATATTTTGTTTCAGTTTGGGTTTTTTTGTTTTGAATTTTGCTATACCAGAAATTGCACTTGAAAAGAACTCTAAGAGTTCTAATAAACCTAGGCTTAAGAAAAGGACCCCCAAAGTGATTAATTTATCTGAAAGGTCTCAAAATGAAAAAAGAAATATTAAATTTTTTTTTCCTTTTTTTTCTCTAGGGACATGGCAGAGTCAGGACATACTCTGATTAAAAGACAAATAAGGACATGCTATACAAAAGGTGTATGTTTGTTATCAAGAATGGTTTTCCTCCTCCATTTATTTTCCTTTTGAAGGTTGCTCTTCATCAGTTAGACTACTCTAAGAGAACATCTGAGATCCTGTAAACAGTAAGAGACATTTCATGTACAAGGAAAAAATTTAACACCTCCCCATCCTGAATGCAAAATATTTATTACCTCTACAGGGACCATGATTAGAAAGGTCTCAGTGCAGTATCACTCTATAGCAATGAGATTTGATATTGATACCCATAGAGTTTATTGGTCAGAGTCACTTTTATGTATTTCCAACCACAGAAGATGGTTGGAGATATTGTTCATTCTATCAGGTGACAAAAGTGAAGTGAATAAAATGTGACTAGCTCTATAACCACACTTACACTTGGGAAAAAATATAAATCCCTTAATTTATTTTTCTGCCTGAACTCAAACAAAAAGCCAATCGTGAAGGTTACACTGAAACACAGAATGCAATCACTACTTACCTGTCTTAATAGGTAAAAACAAGATATCAAACATCAAAAGCTTTCGGAAAGGTTAGAATTCCTCAGAAGATTTTTTAGCTCAGTGTGAAGATCTAAAAATCATAGCTCATGGCTGGATCATTTTATAATTTTAAATCATAAGAAAATGAAAAATAGTTTCAAAACAAAAAAGCATGAGGGACGTGAACAGGTAGATAAAACACCCCTATAAAAAGATCTGAAAGAACAGTCTAAATAAAGAAACATATTCAATGAAAAACCTTTGGATGTGTGGTGCCATCAGTTCTGTTAGTAAAAAAGATAATGAAGACTAATACCAAAATTTTTACCTCCTGTAGTGTAGAAATAAGTTTTCAATTTGCAGAAAAGCAGTAATAAGCTTCACTAAAACAACAATTCCATATAAAGAGTGCTAAGTTGCAATGTGTGGGGGAAGACCATCAGTGGTTTGTTTTGATTTTAATAAAGTACATAATTTCTCATCAATGTCAGGTTTGTGTCTTTGGCTCATGAACAGGCTCTGTGCGTTGAAAAGGTCATGGAGTTTGCTCATGCCTTAGGGAAGCCATTTCACGTCTGAAGGACATTTGTGAAGATCAGATGCAAATAAACAACAAAGTATACCTATTTCTAGTCAATCAAAACATACTGTAAGTAAGAAGCAAAATTTCATATTAAAACTGCCAAACATGACAAAAAGCAAAGATGGGCATGTGTAACTAGAGATAATCATACAATTACCAAATTTTTAGCTTTCATCAGTGTCTCATAGTGCAATGTCCCCAAAATATTTATTTCTCCCCAACTTAAAAAGTCGCCAAGTTATCACAAAAAAGGTACAATAACAGGGATAGTTTTAAAATGTGGCCAACAAGGTCTGTGATCTTCTCCATCCCCTGGAGGATTTTTCCTTATTCAATTTAATCCATTCCTCCCTGGTCCGTGACAAGTGATTTGGGACCAATTTGAAGCAAACCCTCAGCCATTATTAGCACAAAATAATTCAACACCATGGATGAAGCGTCTTATTTACACCAGGATGTCCACCCTGACACCTGGACATCCACACAATGCAAACTAGACTCTAATTGTAGCAATATCACACAACTCTTAGCTTCCAGAAATGCCAAACAGTAGCACACCACAGAGAGTCTCAGAGAGTACATCCCAGTCAGTAGTATATGACAATAGAAATGAGACTGTCAGAAACTTTACAAGTCTTGATATTAATACGAACAAGATGTCAACATCTTTAGCATTCACAGAATGCTTTCTTCAAACCTTCTAAGACATGTCAGTGAAAACTAGTGAAAGAATTTTTATATTGTTTCTTTTTCTGTTTAATAATATGCTTTAAAATAATAATATGCTATATAATATATATTTTATATCTTTTAATAATATTAAAAATAATAAATATACTTTAAAATACAGAAATTATGTCAGATGAATATGTTTCAGATTAAAAACAGCTACTACAGAAAAACAATGTGTCCTTCACTCCACAAACTAGTATATTTATGTATCTGATTTTAATTCTCTCTCATGTTTTCTGAGATTTTTGAAGATAAGGAGAAATCTACTAATGTACAATTATATCCATTTCTATTTATCAAATATGCCACACACATAAAGGAAGGTATTTAGTCCGCATGTGGTACAAAATTTTGCCTGTTTTGCAGACAGTTGTGCTTTAGCAGTAGTGCTCTGACACATTCCACCCATTTGAATTCTGTGCACTTGCATATGCACTTCTATTCATTGTCCTGAGGGGACAGACAACCCCCTAAAGCTTTCACAAGTTAGTCAGGTCTTTTGAGTAACTTAAAAGACTTTTGATCTTACAAGCTTCTTTGGTTTTATGGGATCAATTCAGGGATCATTTAATCTGAACAACTTTCTAAAAACACCTGAAAAGTGGTGTGCTAGATGCAAGGCAAAGTTCTATACTGAAATTTCTTACATTATCCTGGGTACACAGCATATACATTGTAGTTTAAAAATATTTTTTATTTTATGATATCTTATTGACGCCATTATCTTGTAGGTTTTTCCTCCTGATCCTCTGAAAGAGTAACTCCACCTCTTTCCAGGACAGTGCCATTGAAGTGTGGAGGAAATAACACTTTTCCCTGTAATTAGCATTCTAATTGCAACATTTGCAATTTTGATGAGTTCTGTGGCCTGACATCCCATCTCCTGATACCATCAGATGATTTCAAAGAGAAAAAAAAATACATACTGGAAGAAATTAATGTAATTCTCTGTCTGAGATTTTTAAAAATAGATTGAAATGTATGCTTGAGTGATCTCTTGGAGCCCCTAGAAAAATACCAAATGTATCTTGAACACAATTTTTTTCAAATGGACCCAAAAGGTAGGCTTCTGATACCTGCCTTCCTCTTTCTTCCTTTGGAACTCAAGACTTGTTTCACCTCTCCATCAAACATCTCTCGAGCAAAACAAATAATAAAGAAACTGTGACAAGATACATGTTCACTGCACAAGAGAAACCATGACGTTGTCTGAAAACAGCTGTATAGGTTTTCCATTTACCTTACAGGTGTGTTAAAATACCTAATTCTTGAGGAATGGAAGTCAATCAGATTGCATAGGGAATTTTTCACCTGAAGCAGCCCTTGTAGTTCAAGGACAAACATTAATATTTTAAGAAAAAATTGCCTTTTTTTTTAAGATCCTGAACAACAGAAAAAAAGAAACAGAAGCAGCAAAACTTACTAAGACAAATTTCCCCTATGAATAGTTGTATCAGTTTTTAAGAATACAGAATCTCCCTCAGCTTCATGAATACAGAGAAAAATACTGACTTCAACTTCCACAGCACATGTGCTCTAATCCATATCTTTTGTGTTATTCTCGAAAAGAGATGAAATCTGTTTGTTTTCTTCTGACATCCATTCCAGTGCTACTCACCCCACAGAACTTTGTAAGGGTAATGCAGACTTCATTTTCTATTAAATTAGTTGCAATGTAATGTAATGTGTAATTCTTTAGAGCCTGGAGCTGCATTTCTGAAACTAACGGATTTTCACTGTCCATTGGCTTCACAGATCTGCCATATATTGTCTTTATTATCTATTCATAGTCCATGAAGTTAACTTTTACCAGTACTACATTTTCTATCCCATGCTTCTATGTTCTGATTTCTATTAATGAATTTTCTATCCTCCCTTCTCAAGTCAGCATAACCAGTTCTGGTAAATATTCCCCCTATGCATTCTTCATGCTCTTCACATTTTAGTGATATCTAAAGTTCCCAGATTAATAATCCATGACAAGGCATTTCTTTTGCCGCATTATCTCTTCTGGAGTTCCATGCCTGTTACAGAGATAACTTGCCAAAACAAATAAAGCAAATTATGTTCAGTACACCCATGTTATTTGCCTGTAGTGACAGCATAAGTCCTCATCTTTAAGCAGTTCTGAACAAGAATGGATGCCAAGAATCAAAGCTGTTCCTTCTCTGCAGCTTTTTTGTAAGACAGAATCTAATTTCTTTATTCTGTCCTCCAAGGCTGTTTTCACAACTACTGTAACTGAAAACCCCAGGGGTTTTAGAACCTCTTCCCTGACTCCCCACTTTCCCCAACAGCCAATTACAACAGCCAGGGAAGTGAAACACTGCTGTGATTTTTGGAGTTGTCATCAGGCTACAACAGAATGAGAAATTATAATTGTACGACTGGTTTGTAAATTAAGCTGTGCTACTTATCCTAAACACAACTTCAGAGAGTAGCATGTAATAAAATTACTACTGAGATCAGAAAAGAAATCCTGTACTTTATATATTTTTTACTTCTATTTTTCACCTTCAAGAATGGTCACATATCCTCTTATCCATCATTCCTCTGAATTTATTTTTCATTTAAACTACTATCAACTGTGGGTTCTTCCTTGTTTCCTTTTCTTTTGTTCTCTCTCTCACCTTTAGGAGTTCTTAATGTAGGTTTCCTTAATCTATGTTAACGTTATGTCAGCCCGAAACCACAGCATTCCTGCCAGTCACTCCCTGAACAAAGCCCAAGCATTCCATTTCTTGCCTTGCTTTTTCTTCCTACTGTTTTTTGCATGACATGCCTGAGAGTTGCTGTCTCAGTAGTAACAATAGAAAACTACTGTTTCTCACAGGCCATAAACATACCTCCTTCCAGAAGACAGGCAATGAAAAAAGTGGTGAGGGAGGGTCTGCATTCTCCTTGTGGCTTAAAATTTAGAATGTAATATTCATAAACTAATTATGCAATTTAATTCACAAAACTGATTCACAACTGACAAGGTAAAGGGATTAGAAGAAAGTATGTTTTAAGTTTCTCCTTTTGCTGTAAAAGAAGGGTTGGTGTTTGGTCATTTCATGTTACAGCTGTGTTCACCAGTATGTGCCAGTAAAGCTCTTCAGTGTCATACTGCCATTGTGTTGTGAGTTATCTCAGTATTGGAAAGACACTTTCTTTCTCCACCTTCATACTTGTCATGCTGATTAAAACACACAACCTGCATCAGAGAAAGCAATTTCAGGTTTTTTTCACTACAATGATTTAGGGCATTTATTTCTGCACTGTATGTGGTAAGGGAGTTTATTTCTTATTTGTACAGACAGAAAACAGTTTATTGCCTAAACCCCACCAATTAAGAGAGAAAGTAATGACTATTTACTGTATATATTCAGTTGTTCTGCTGACTGATACCTCTGAGATATTTTAGAGTCTCTGCTCATTTTATTATATGAAAAATAAGGGATTTAATTATAATATTAAGTGAGATGTGATTATATAATATCAATCTCACAGCAGGTACTAAATAGAAAGATTACATAAGAGAAAATTCCAGCTACAATTTTTGCAGAGCTTGTGGGGGAAGAGGTCATCTTGAAAAACACAGCAAAAATTATTTCCTTGAATATTAATGGAAGAGTTTGTATTGTACCAAGAAATGACAGCAAGTTTAAGGAAATACGATGGCAGCAATTTTTAGCTCTCTGAATATTAATAGCCTTATTTTCAAGTCATTGTCACTGTCAGGTTATGTAATTGTAGAAGCAGACTCTACCACTTACATCAAACAGGCATATGTTCTCTTCACTGGAAAAGCAAATCCCAGGCATGTGTACTTACAGAGCTGGGAATAACGTGTGTTTGAGGAGGGCAGGAAAGAGAAATGGAAGTCAATTTTTTCAGCCATACCCTTTGAGTTACACAAAATTCTCTGTGAACATCCCTTTCACTGAAGAACCTTCTCAGACCTCTGAATGTGCTCTGGCACACATTTCAATTGCAATCCAGACTGCAGTTAAGAAACAGCATTAAGTTGCCAAGACAGAGAATAGATGCCACCAGTAGATCATTTCCTGTTATCCTTTCAGTGAGAGCACTTGACATCAATCAGGGCACATCCACTTTGCCGGGGCTGCTCTATAGTGAACTTTCTAGAATGATGCCAAAATAATGCTGCAGAAGACATTAAGTCTAATAAAAATATGACAGACATATTTCACATATTCCGGTCTGCAGTATTTGCAGACCAAGACTACAGGAAAATACTTGAACACTCATAAAGCAAAAAAAGAAGGAAAGGAATTAAGCTTTTTGTTTGGGTTTTTGTTTGTTTGTTTTTTGAGGTTTTTTTCTTCTTGTTTTTGTTGCTGCTGCTCTCTTTTTTTGTGACTGTGGTTTTTTGTTTTAAGGTATTCTAAAATGTATATTAATCTGAGTTTCTATTCCTTGTATTAACTGCTGATGTGTGTACTCCTTTTTCTACAAATTCACCATAATTCATTATCCAAGATTTCATAGCCTTTTACGCCCATGCATTTAATGGAGAAGGAAAAGCTTTCAGAGGGCCCAGAGGAAATAAAATTTACAAATCATGTGGCCAGAAAATGCTGTTTGTAACTTAAATAAAGAATAGTCTTCAACACTTTGGGAAAGAGATACCTACACTGTTCTGAGCATCAAGCTCATAAACTACAGACCAGGTTACAATGGCCTGTTTCACACTGATGGTATTCAATTTCCAAAACTGTTGTTTTCATTCTGGCTAAAATACTACAGAAAGACAACAACTAGAAAATTAAGTAAACTGAATAAATGGCACAGCTGACTTGAGGTTCCAGTCAAGAGAGGTACACCCAGTTTCTTACACTGGTAGAGCATCATTCAGTTTTAACTCTTTATCACTGACAGCTTGTTCCAAGAATGTTTTAAGTACAGAAGCAAAGCCTGACCAGTTGGTAAATGCAGAATCAAAAGAAGCATGAGAAGATGTCTACATGCTCTAAATTTGTCATGGGGAGACTCCTCTAGGGCCTAAATTTCCTGGAGTAAATCTTGACCTGATTCTTACAGACAAAAAGAGGTAAGTTCCTGTGCATCTACAAAGCTTTACCAATTAGGACCCAGTGTAAAACTTGGAATTTGAGTTCACAGCACTCTGTTTTATTTGCTTACCATGGAAAATCTGAAAGTAACTAATCTTATTCAAACTGAAAATTATTTACATGTATCATGACTCTTTATCAAACAGATAAACAGGTAGGCCTTTTTCTAGAAGACTGTTCTCTTCCAGTTTCTCCATTTCTCTTCTAGAAAAGGAATTATGCTGGAAAATATTTGCAACTATCTGCATGCTGTAGAAAGATTTCTGAACTAGTAGTTTCATCATAACTGAAGAGCACTATCCAAACACCTATATCTCCTATGAATGATTTAAGAAAAATTATGGGCAGAAATATTTGCTATCTACTCAAATTTACTTACATTTCTCCCTTTGTTTGAAAAACAGTGAGACTCCTTAATGTTTGCTTGTAGGATTTCTTAGATAACTGCTTTCTTAGGTGGGCGTGTCCAAATACAAATTTGGCAACATATTGGTCAGTTATTTAATAACCGTAGTATCCAAAAGAAAGTGTCAGGATTGTGGCATCCTGGATATCAGGCTTAATATGAATAGATGAGAAAATCCTGAATCTGCAAATGAATTTCAAAACACTAATATATCNAGCATCATTCAATTTTAACTCTTTATCACTGACAGCTTGTTCCAAGAATGTTTTAAGTACAGAAGCAAAGCCTGACCAGTTGGTAAATGCAGAATCAAAAGAAGCATGAGAAGATGTCTACATGCTCTAAATTTGTCATGGGGAGACTCCTCTAGGGCCTAAATTTCCTGGAGTAAATCTTGACCTGATTCTTACAGACAAAAAGAGGTAAGTTCCTGTGCATCTACAAAGCTTTACCAATTAGGACCCAGTGTAAAACTTGGAATTTGAGTTCACAGCACTCTGTTTTATTTGCTTACCATGGAAAATCTGAAAGTAACTAATCTTATTCAAACTGAAAATTATTTACATGTATCATGACTCTTTATCAAACAGATAAACAGGTAGGCCTTTTTCTAGAAGACTGTTCTCTTCCAGTTTCTCCATTTCTCTTCTAGAAAAGGAATTATGCTGGAAAATATTTGCAACTATCTGCATGCTGTAGAAAGATTTCTGAACTAGTAGTTTCATCATAACTGAAGAGCACTATCCAAACACCTATATCTCCTATGAATGATTTAAGAAAAATTATGGGCAGAAATATTTGCTATCTACTCAAATTTACTTACATTTCTCCCTTTGTTTGAAAAACAGTGAGACTCCTTAATGTTTGCTTGTAGGATTTCTTAGATAACTGCTTTCTTAGGTGGGCGTGTCCAAATACAAATTTGGCAACATATTGGTCAGTTATTTAATAACCGTAGTATCCAAAAGAAAGTGTCAGGATTGTGGCATCCTGGATATCAGGCTTAATATGAATAGATGAGAAAATCCTGAATCTGCAAATGAATTTCAAAACACTAATATATCCCAGTATATAATGATAAAAATACAAAGGCAAGCTAACGTGCCAGGTAAACAAAAATAAAAATATTATGTAGAGATAGAGAAAGCAATCTGATGGTTCTTTATAATGGCTATTTATATTACTAGTACAATTCCTTTTCTTTTGTTTGAACATCTGGAAATCAGGTTTTGTTCCCACTGGTAAAAGAAACATGAAAATGATAGTAGGTAACAATAGTATAGGTGTGGTACTTACATCTTTCAAGTGACTGGGAGAAGAAGGGCAAAGAATCAGTTTGGAGAGTGACAGAGAAAACACAGTCATTCAGGTGGTGAAATTCAAGCAACAGTTATTGCTGCTCACCCTTTCCTGCTCATATGTAGAGGCCAGCATATGGTGATTGGCATATGTAAGTATAAAAATCTCCAGCAAAGTGAAAGGAGAGGGATGCTGAGAAGTTTGTAGACAAACGACAATATGGGCAGATGTTGGTTGTCAGATTTAATCTTAAAAAGAGCCTTGTTCACAGATGCAGCAAGACAAGCAGAAAACATATCAATCCTTATTTAAGTATTAGAGCCTGAATAAAAGAAGAACTTAAAAATGATGTCCTCAGCCCAAGAGGAAGGTGGGGCAGAGCATCCAGTCAAAATATTATGACTAGCTAATATGCATTGGAGAGTATAACATAATGTATTAGTCAAAACCAGCCTTGCTTCTAGTTTTATTTTTCTCTGAAATTTAAAAAATACTTAAAGAAACACATGGAAAACGTCAGGGGTTTGTGTTTGGTTTTGTTTGTTTGCTTGGTTGGTTGGGTTTTTTATACAGTCTTATCTTGTTAGAACAAATTCAAACATTTCCTTCTGATAATTTTGCTACTGTACAGCTTCCTAGAACCTTAACACCGTTTCCTGAAGAAACGAAAAGGCACCCAGAGACTCCCATTCATTGCAGTGAATAGAGTATGAGAACATACAGACAGAGTAACAAAAGATGTATTGGCACAATGTACCACATAATACATCCATATTAATTAGAACTGAAGTGTATTTACACTGTTCAATCAATTACTTTGTAATTAAAATTGCTCACTTAACTAGAAGCAAGAATTAAATGCCTGAATTGCTCAATTAGGAAGCAGAAGGGAAAAGACTAATAAATTCATTACTTACAAGCAATCCAAGACAATAAATTTTATCTGCAGGCCTCTCAAGATGTACATGTAACCAACTCAATTAAAATACTCAGATTAATTATTTATGTCTAAGCTTGTAGCCATTCTTCTACCCACATCCATACTTAGGCTGCATTTCTGCATAGGGAATGCAGTACTTTAGCTGCTGTCACTTTCTCTCACATAATTACATAGCTTTTTCAGACAAGTGTTTCAGTGTCATAGACATTTATATAGACTTCCATTTAATTACAGGGACAGAAATAATTTACATAATAAGCCCAAAATCTGGTTCAGACCCTGTGGGCCTTTGAGACCCAGAGGAAGAGGAGACATCTCAAACAGTAAGATGACAGCTCTTGGGAATTGTCATTCAAATCTAAGTTTAACATTGATTGGAAGAAGTGGAAACAACCACACCTTGTTTCTTGTTTTCCAACCACACCTTTTTTTCCTTGGAAACACATACTAACAGTACACTGCATGCAAGTGCATCTGTGGTTTCAGGAGAGTGTGAGCCCATTGCTTAATGGGGCAAGGGACTCAGTGAAAAACAATAGGGAAAAAGCTGAGGTATTGATAGAGCAGCCACAAAGGCAACCAGCTAAACATACTAAGGAAGAAGGACATGTCTTCAGTCAGGAGCCCTGAGTCATCCCTGATAAGCTCAGTCAAAAGTTCCTTTGAAGGGAGGTTGTTGGCAGGACAAAGGCACCATGGTGAGTGCAGGATAACAAAGTCAGCAACAACTATTCCAGAAAGTAGTCCCTATGCCTACCCATGTGTCTACCAAAAATAATTCCCTCCTACTTAAAATTATCTTCTCTGAAAGAGTTTCTGTGCACACAGTCTCCTGGACAGACCAGACCCTTGCTAGGGACACCTGGCTGACTTTGTATTCTGTAACAGCAATCATCATTGAAGTGGGACTTCTCCATCATTGATTTGTCCCATTCATGGGAATGGTTTGGTGAGCATTGTACCAGTAACATTACACATTATATATATATATATTTGTTTCTAACAGGATATATATATAGGTGCTCTCACAGATAAAGGTTCATCAGTATATACTTACTTCACTAGTCGGAATTATGAACTTACTTGAAATATACATTTATATATTTGCTTTACTCTTGTAATATATACTCGCTTTCCTAGTGGTAACTTTGTACTGACTTGTAATCTATATTTACTAGTGGTTGTAGTGTATAAATGTGGGAACTTTTTTACTTATAGTAAAAAAATAATTTGTAGAAATTTGTAGTAAAGAAAGTCTCAGAGACCCAGGCTTCTGTGACTTGGTGTGCTAAGGAATCCTGAGAAACCCATGGTCACAATCTGTATGCACAGATGGGGTAACCCTCATGGGTCATGTCTGTGACTGCCACAGGTTCTTAAAACCTTCTGTGCCTCAGTTTTCAATGGTAAGACTGTCCTCAAGCATTGAAACATTTCCCACAAGAAAGGAAGAATTAGGGACCACTTAATCCATTCGTACATACAATAACCCATATGTACCTGAGGGTTCTGAAGGGTCCTGGCTACTGTCTAAACCCTTTGAAAGGTCATGGGAAATTGGGATGTTCCTGATGACTGAAAAAGGGCAGACCTCACACCCATTTTCAGGAAGGGCAAGGCAAGAAGGGGAGTTTAATGAACTATGGCCAGTCAGCCTCATCTCAGTCCCTGGAAAGGTTATGGAGCGAATCCTCCATAACCTGTTAGAAACAAACAAGCAAACAAACAAACAATGATAGATGTAGCATAAGAAGAAATCATGGTTGACCAACCTCCTTGCTTTCTGCAAGAAGGAAGCTGATTTTTTGGGTAAGGGAGGGGATATGCATGTTGTATTCCTTGACTTAGCAAGGCCTTTGAGACGTTTATTGTTCTACAGTGTCTATCTCCAAATTGGTGCAGTATGGGCTGGATAAGTGGACAATGAATGAGAGATTGCTGCAGTACCACATTGAAAGGGTTGTGACCAGTGGTTCAAAGCCCAGCAGCCAATAACCAGCAGGGCTCCTCAAATCAGTCCTGGGACTTCTACTGCTAATGTCTTGTTTAAAAGAAGAATGTCTGGAAGCAACTTAAAAACAATAGGGTCAATTTTCAACTCAATGCTATTTCTTTTGAAAGTGTAACTCAGTTTACTTTGAATATATTCCTCATTTATATCCTGCTGAGGGAAAAAAGGTATAAGAAATGCCAAGTGAAGTGAGAAATGAATGTTACTCTCTGAAGAATTTTGCTAAGATAATTTGCTCTGAAAATTTCAGGCTTTATTCTTGGATCATACATTTAGAATCTTCTAAAATCTGGAATTTATATAAAAATACCCAGAACACTACAGTGATGTGAAGTAGTTTACGACTTCCTTACAGGAAAAGAAGAGTTTCTCCCGCTCCAATACCCCTCTTCTTCCATAAGTGGTCAAAGAAAAACATTTCAAAATTATATTTCAAGGAAAAAGATATTTAAGTTCTTCTCATGCCTGCCTTGAGAAGTTGGTTGTTTTTGTATAGAAACATCTTCTGATCTGCATAAGAACAGCCTAGGTGCTGAAGGGGTGAGCACTTATCACTAGAGCATGACCAAGTCAAACCTTTTCTTAGCAACAAGATAGGTTTTGAGCCAGATAAGTGAAAAGGCCAATGAGCAGATCCTGCTAGGTGGGAAAATGCTTTTGTTTTGCCAATGTCCTCCCTTACACAACTGACTGGCTCCCCAGAAAGGTCTTGGGACTTTCATATTCATGAGGATAGTCACATGTAGGCCTGAAGGCATTCATCCCTTCCCATGGGGCACAACTGGCTCAGTATGCTCATGTGAGAGGCAGCTATTATGTCTCCGCTAGCTACTCTTATCCTTTCTTTCTCTCTTTCTTTCTTTTCCTTACATATTTTCTTAGGTGACATATTTATACCTTTATATAGATAATAACTAAAACAACTACATACCTCTTTTCCATTGCAACCAAATTTTTTCTAAAATAAATCCTACATATATATGGAAATAAAAAAAACCCACTGGTTTTGTTCCACCCTAATCTGCCCCAAGGGATCTATTAATCAGAACCTCAATAACCCTCACCTTCAGTGGCAGGTCCTAACACAGTCTTGAAGGACATTCTGACTCAGAACACTGAAGACCCTCCTCCTCTGTAGCTCTTCATTTATGCAGTAACATTTATTATTATCAACTATAGCTCTTATAGTATTAAACAATATTTTTTTTTCTCCTCAGAATGAAAATATTAGAGATTATATTTGAAAAGACCAACATATTTGACCCAAAAAGGGCAATGAAGATAAAGGCTAGTGGAGATTATCTATTTTCAGATAGAGTTTATTTTCATTCCTGTCATGGGTTCAATGCTCAGCAGCCATCACTGGCACCCACAGAATTGAGAGAAGAGGAATATATTTTTTGATTAGTGGAAAACCATATCAGTCTCAGGCCAGAAAGGGAGGGCAAAAACGTGCACAAAGTAGTTAAAGAGTTTTTAACACACAGGTTACATAAGTTGTTACATTGTTGATGTTTTCTAAGAAACTGAAATGCTACTCATGGGGACTTTTTCTTAAAAGTGTATCTATATTTTATACCTGTACTCTCACAGTATAGAGCAAAATTTAAATCTTGCTTTGTAGACACATGTCATAGTGTGTTTTAGAATGCCAGAAGAACAACTGATTACTTCTCTTTTAGTTGACTGAAGGCACAAAAGAAGGTTGTGTATATCATAAAGACAAAGTTCTTTAGTATCCACATTATGAACTCACACGTGCAGCTTCGAATGAAAGCAGTGAAACACAGCACTGAAAGATAAATTTATTAATGACTGTTTGCAACATTTAAACAGCAAGACCTGTTCTCTTATCTCTTATCTGTGATTATGAGTATGTTCTGTTTCTTTCCAGGAAAAAGAAAAAAGCCAGTAGTGAAAGACCACATCATTAATTTCTTAAGTCTTAATGACCCTCCATAATACAGGACAGACTAGAAGGGTGAAATTTCAAGTTCATCATAAATTAGTATTTTGCATGTACTTATAAGGAATATGCATTTTGTATAAATTTCTATTAAAACACTACATAAATTATAAGTAAAAACATAGGTCACACCACTAAATATAGTTTGTGTCTGACTCATTTAAATATAAATGGAAGCTCAATATACAACCAAACTCCTTTGCCATGGAAACTCTCTTACTCGTGAGTTTATGACAAGCTATCATAAAGTTGCTAAAAAAAGGACAAACAACCAAAGATTTTTTCATTTTCCCTTAGCCAACTAACTTTACTTCTCCAAACTGGTCATCTGAGCTAACAATAGTAAGAAAGTATTTCATAGCAGACAAATGACAAGCATTAGTCTGATTTGCCTTCCTTCAAAGTAGCTCTAAAATGAAAACTCTTAAGCTCACTCCATCCAAGTTTTTAAGATCTGTTCACACACCCACTCATCACATCTGCTATCAGCTCCACACTTTTAAGCACTCTCTCAAGCTGCAGCTTGAGTGGAGTACCAAATCTGGCTTAACGTACTGCAGCATATGAAAGATCTTGCAGTCAGTTTGAGCTTTGTGCACCCCAACCACCCTTTCCCACTTATCTGCTAGAACTGTTCCCATTCCCTCTATTAGTTTATGATCTAGTGTATTTTCTTACCTTTTGTCTCCGCAACAAAGCCTTTCTTTTTAGATGGCCGTAACTTTAATCGCATTTTTCTTTTGCAGACCTAGGTTAAGCACCATGCAACCCTAAGGAGGCAATAGCAGAGTCTATTTATGCTGTATGCAACAAATGAGTCTTCCTCCTCAAGTGCAAGCTAAAAGCATGTCCCTTTGGATGCCATATGTTTTTGGCCCTGTAAATTATACTCATAACCTTTTGTTGCCATATTGTGAGTTAGTGACATCTATCAATTCCAAATGTATGCAAGAAAATAAGTCCTCCTTTAGTGAGGAACAGCTTTGTGCTCAGCTTTCTGCTCTCTAGGCTACCCCTAATACTTGTTAAGGAAATCAGAGGTACCTACAAAAAAAATCAGACTCACTGCTTCTACTAAGACTTAGTTCTCTGTCAGACTGCACCTAGACAGAAAAACTGCATCAGCATTCCTGTTTTTTTCTAAATGAACTATCAGACTAGTTCACCAAGACAGTTTGGTTAGTTTTTCACTTTTTCAGACTTTGCATTTGAAGGCTTTGAAAGCTTCCAAAATCCACCATTAGGTGGTCAGTCTCTAGAATATGAACTTTCCCAAATGGCTGCTTTAATCTGGCTGTAATCCTAGATTGCCAGTAGATCAGATTCCTGGCAAGAATTCGCTTGTCAAAATAGCAATCAATACGCTGATTCACTTCTCACTGGTCCTTGGGATCAGCTTTGAAATCAGTAATATCATTGTAGGTCCAGGATTGGGCCTCATATTTTTAAGACTCCTTGGCATGGATGTCTGGCCTGAGGCCCTAGTAAATTAACTTCTCATCATCTTGGGATGAACCTGAAATGGAATAAGGTACTCCTATTTTACATAGTCCATTTACACTAGCCCTTCACTTTCCAGCAGTTGTATTTCCTGCTCTGAGGTAGTTACTGCCACAGGGAAATATCCATTTTTGATATCTAGTCTGGGCCCTAAAAAGCAACACTGTGCCTCAATTTTGCAAGCTTTGGTGCCAAAACCCAAATTTGTAATTAGCTGTTATTTCTTTTCCATCAAAGCATTATATGCAGTGCTGAGGATCAGTAGTAGCAAGGAAGCCACAGAAGAATTGCTTCTCATTTGGACTACTTTCCACTAGGGAGGATGAACAATGAGACAGAAAGAGCAGGGAAAATGTTTTTCCTCCTCCCCATGACCCAGCCAAAACACTAATGCTTAAGGTAAAACTTCATAAACTCATAGCAGACTGAAAGCTCTGTTTTGTCCCAGCATAAGTTTCCTCTTCATTATCAAACTTTTCCATCTGTCCTCTCTGAATTTTCATTCCCTACATAAGGAATTTTCACTCAATTCATATTTCTCACATATATTTTACAGGCTTTTAAAGTTATATATATATATGTACATACATAATTTATATTTTTTTCCATTCCTGGAGAAGGAAAATTTTTTTACAGGTTTATTACTGTGTGCATCACTTGACTTCAAGCTCTGGGTTCTTAATCCTATGCTTGTGTTAGAGGTAGCATTTCAAAGAATTTACTGGTGGGGAAAAGTCTTCTTTATTAATTTGTGTTCCAGATGAAATCATACTACATTGTTCCGCTGCAGGTTATATTTTCAGTTGTGAACAAGAAGAAAATATTTTATTGATACTTTATTCCTTTATCACTTTCTCCAGACATTTCTATTTCTGAGCATTATTTCTTCAATTTATCTTCAGAATATCTCTTTTCAGTATAAAAAGTAATCCCAGTATGGAGAAATGTAATATTTCTACTTCATCCGCCATATCCTGGAAAGAAATTATTTTTGATTACCATCACATTAGCTATTTATATGTTGATGTAATTTTCATCTTTGTTATGGTAATTTGTTGAAAACATACTGTGTGTCCATGATTAAAAATATATATTTAAGTAGTAATATGATTCAAGCATAACTGTTTATTTGATTTAAGTTTAATCACATAGAAAATATTGAAAGTGCCAGATTAAATGTCAACTCATTTTCTCCACAGTGTGTTTTTCCTAAGCTGTGGAAAATTAGTAGAAACTTCCTCACAAGGATGATGCTTGTGGTTTTACTGTAAAATATGTAAACCATTCTTTTTGCTCATTTACACTCCTTTTAGATTTATTTCAGACTTAGCTTATTCACCACCTTGAAAAGTGCTGATCGGTTGGTGGAGGTACATAAAAAATCTCCTAAAGGAAAGCCATGAGCAGAGCTGTCATCCCACCTATCTTTTAGACATTCCAACACAGAAATTACTATTGAAAGATTTTAGATGTTAACTCATAAATGTTATCTGTCACTTTCTGTGGCATGAAATCTGATGATTTTTCTGCTTTAGGAAGGAAATTGCCTTAAAATATCCCATGCTCTTGAGACTGTAATATTGACTTCATTTCAGGAAGCTAGTGGATTAATTTCTGACAGAGACTTCCCCTGAAGTGTTACCTCAATCAGCATGACAATATGTGCCTCAGTTCCCTAACTGTTATACTCTGCCTTCTACTAAAACAACAAACACCACGTGTGAACGTGCAGCTTCACGAAAAGTAAATTTCCAAACTGTTATACTCCTTGCCCTCTCATGGAGGAGGAGTCACCTGGTGCTTCTGTTTTCATAGTGCCTTTGCCTTCTAGCAGCTCCCAACTCTGTGTTTGGTGACTGTCAAGCGCTACCACAGTACAGATAATAAAGAATAAGAGAAAAATTACTAAAATAACCCAATTTAGGCTTTGTGCCTTACAATATTACATTTGATGAACAACAGAGGTAAAGCCATTGTAGCTCTGGTTCCGCAATTCTTTCAATCAGTCATCTGAAATGCCTCAGGGGAAAAATATTATGTATCTTCCAAACCCCTCCTATATCTCAGCATATAGTTATTATTACTTTGACAATTCTCTATTTCCTAGGTTATTGCAACATAGCTGGGGTTTTTTTTGAAAGATTTAGCTTCATTGCTGGTATACAGAGACAAACCAGAAACCAATAATAACATTTTATTGGATCAGTAAGGGAGTTATCCCTGGGAGAATTTCTGGAATAGAGGCCCCCTCCAGGCATCAGAGTGAAAACATGACAGACATGCCACTCTGAACTGGCAGCTAGTACCTTTCTGGTCTGGCCACCCAGACAGCAGTGAAGAAAGTGACAAAAGCAAGTAGGCAATTACCCCTGCATGCAGGATGTAGGGTACACGAAACTGGGCAGGCCCCACAAAGTTGCAAACAGTTGGGAGGTTTTGTTGCACACATGGAATAGCAATGCTTGAATGCACAGAATCTTTTGTGTGGAAAAAGTAAAATTCCTTAGAGATTAAGCAGATTCTTTGGGGATTTTCTGGAAACATGTATCTGCCTGAAAAATGTGCAAATGCCCTTATGGGTCTCACCATAAAACATACAGCATGTGCCTGAATTCAAGAGCAGAATTTCTCTCTCACCTCCAAAACAGTTTTCAGATTTTAGTGCCTGGATATGTCCTCTCTATACACACACACACTTATATTTATAATTATTTTATTTTAACATAACTAAGGTAGAGCTGAGGTAGGTACCCTGTGTTTAGATCTGGAAACATCAAAAATTGCTTCTCATCCCTGAGTTCTTATATGACAGATTTTGACAAAATTTCTGGTGAGATGCTGCTCTTTTCCCCACAGCTGCCTATATTCAGTGAATCAATCATAATTGATGATTCTCAGGAGCAAGCAAGTAAAGCCATTTTCCCTGTGAGTTTGTTTTTCACTTACATAAATGAGCAATGTATCCCTTGACTATATTGCTACAGTTTATTTAGATTCATCCATCAGTATATATAGTAATACATTTAGGAAACTTTACCATACAAAATTTCTTTCCCAAAGAGAAATGTATTACAGCTCCCATCATCTAAATGCTAAGGTATGCTGAATTTTAAGAAAATCCGCAAGAAACTTGAAGAAAATTAATGTTCAAGCAAAACAAAGATAAGGTCCTCCAAAGTCAAACCACTCATCAAAGATTTTTAGGGTAAATAATTTCCTTTTTGTTGTGAATGCACCAAAGCTTCCTGAATTGTTTCATATTACTAAACCAACTAATTGATTAACTAGTGCATGGTATGCAGATAAAAGGCAACCGAAACATTATACAAGGAGACAAATGATCAAACCTTCATTTTAGATCTTGTTCTTTTTCCAGTTTATAATTCTGGATAAATTTTCAGTCCTTGAATCCAGTTTGTTGCAGCCAATGTACCCTGGGTTGTGCAAAAAGAAGCATGACTAGCAGAGTGAAGAAGGTGATTCTCCCTCTATTTTCTCTCAGGAGATCCCATTTGGAGTATGGCATCCAGCTCTGGCATCCTCAGCACAACAATAGGGACCTACTGGAGCAAGTGCAGAAAGGGTAATGAAGATGATCAGAGGGCTGAAACACCTCTCTTTTGAGGAAAGTCTGAGAGATCAGGGGTTGTGACCTTCCAATACTTAAAGGGGACTTATAAGAATGATGGAGAGAGACTTTTTACCAAGGCCTCTCGGACAAGAGGCAGTGGTGTTAAACAGAAGAGAACAGATTTAGATTGGATATAAGAAGAAATTCTTTACTATGAGGGTGTTGAGGCCCTGGGACAGATTGCCCAGAGAAACTGTGGCTGCCTGATCATAAGAAGTGCTCAAGATTAGGTTGGACAAGGATTTAAGTAATCTGATCCAGTGAAAGATGTCCTTGCCCATGTCAGAGAGGCTGGACCAAGGTGATCTTCAGAGGCCCTTTCAAACCCAAAACATTCTGTGATTCTCTAACCCTATATGTAAGTTTGTGTTTTACATGGTGCCCTCTGTGTGCACCTGCTGGCAATACATACTCAACCCCACAAGCAGGTGCAGCAGACGGCAGGCAGCATTGCCTCTCTGGGCTGCCAGATTTGGCCCAATTTCCTTAACAATTTTGTGATTTAGAAATTACATCAAAATGTATTGCTGATCTTCTTATGAATTTGCTCACTACCTCCAGTAGGCTTGCTAGAGTGTAGCAAATACATGGTGAGAAGTCATTAAAGATATCATGGCAGCCATTATTCACAATTAATATGCAGAATCACTGTAGTGTTCTGAAATGGAATAAATCAAACAAAGTGAATAATATCTACGATGAAAATTGCATTTAAATAGCCAGAGCGCTTTATCAATATTTTTACAGTTATAATTAATGTCCAGAGTACTGAATCATATTGAAAATAAGCAACTGGGCAAGGCCCTGGAATAGCTCTTAACATGATCCAAAACAAGATCACCCCAGAGCTGTGGTATGTCTGACCAGATTTTTGACAGAGTACTGTTTCCGCTTCCTTTTGTGTCTCAGTGGGCTGTTTTCTTGTTTGTTTCTTGCAGGGTTCTGTGACATTTTTTTTTCATAGAAAAGAACATGTTGAAAATGTTTTGCTTTTTTAAGAATCTTCTGAAAGTATTAAACAACTTCTGGCTATTTTTTTTTTTAATAGTGATTTCTTTGTTTTCATTATTCCATTGTCGGCAAAGAGTATATAAAATGTAATGCTACACTTGGCTTCATTTCCAACACAAATACTCTTCCTCTTCAATAGCCAAGACTAGATTGTCATGGAGCACCTGCTGGGAGACGAGAGTAATAAACAAGAGGAGAAAGAGATACGGTATGTAAAATCATCCCAGAATGGCCTCAATCAAAAGATGAAAGTTCCAGCTTGGAGAAATGAGAAGTAATACGGGAAATTTACCTCACCTCTTAAAATGCAAAGTACCAATGAATGTAACTGAGCATCCTCAGCGCCATTGCTTCGCCCTTTTCAGGACTAGAACCTCAATAAATAGTAAGGTCTGAACTCACTGTGGGAAAATCTGGGGCTTTCATGAGCACTGCATTTAATATGAAACCAAGGTAAGTAAAAGAGAAAGCTATCCCTTTTGTCCCTTGTTAGTCAATGTCCAGTACTCATTCTGGTACTCCAGTGTAGACTTTCATTTTATAATGGGCATAATGAAAAAGAACAGTGTTTTTTCTGCCTTGGATCTCAAGCCCAGAGATTTTCACAGACTCACAGAATAGTTGGAAGTGACCAATGAAGGTCATCTAGTCCAACCTCCTTGCTCAAGCATGTTACTCACGATTGTGTCCAGACAATTTCTGGATCTCTCCAGAGAAGGAGACCCCACAATCTTTCTGGGCAATGTGCTCCGGTGCTCAGTCACCCTGACAGTAAAGAAGTTCTTCCTCATGTTCAGGTGGAACTTCCATGTTCCAGTTTCTGCCATTGCTTCTTCTGCTGTTACTCAGCACTACTGAGAAGAGCCTGGCTCCATCCTCTAGACACCCTCCCTTCAGATATTTATCAATGTGGTCCCCTCTCAGTCGTCTCTTCTCCAGGATAAACAGGTCCAGCTCCCTCAGCCTTTTCTCATAAGTGAGGGGCTTCTGTTCCCACATCATCTTTGACCTCTACTGGACCTGCTCCAGGAGCTCCATGTCTGTCTTGTACTGAGAAGCCCAGAACTGGACACAGTGCTTCAGCTAAGTCCTCACCAGGGCTTTCTTATGTAGAAAGCAGGAAGACTTTATGCAGAAAGCTCTTAAATTCTGTTGAAGGTATTAGAAATATTTTAGAAAGCAATTATTCAGCAGCTAAAGGCTTTCTGTGCTCAAAAATCCATGATGCTTTTGCCCAGATTTTTTTTTTTTTTTTGCAGTTGAAGATCACTTCAAAAACAGTGAGTATATCAGCAATGTATCAGAAACATCAGGGAAGATAACTGAGTATGAAATTGTATTTTTAAATTGTGCCTATATTTCAGTGTTATAAACCTCTTACATTCAAAACCATACTTCCTTTTTTCCTCCCCTTCCACCCCTACCTGAAGTAATGAGGCTCATTTAAATGAGATTTTAAAAAATAATGTATTTTAAATTTTTTTTTTGTTAGATTGGATGGTTTATAAGCCTTAGTCTTCTCATTTTCAAGCTTTCCTCTACAACTATGAAATCTAAGTGCCCACATTTTTCATAATGAAAGCTAAGGTTGCTCAGCAATCTTATATCTTCAGGAGCTGAGGCTTTAGGAAAAAACATAAAATGCAATAAAATGCATGTTAAAGTCAAAGGAGTTGGCAAGACCATGTTTTCATTTCTATTTGCAGTAAAATCACATCGAAAAATAGGTTTATTTATAGTGGATGAAACCCATGAGTATTTACAGAAAAAGAATTAATTTTACAGTAATAAAAGCAATCAGATACCCATTCTGTGACTTCTAATCAGGGGGATTCTGCTTCTCAGTTGTTGTATATACAACAATCTGACAGCAATTAATCTTATATCCTATATTATTGAAGGCAAATGAATTTTGATTTTGCTCAGATTGCCACACCTCATTCTAGTTATGTTTGTGGTAGCCAGAATTAATGGGTCATATGAAGTCATGGGTCATATGCTGAGGAGAGAAATGCTCCTAACTGACTTAGTTTCAAATTCACATAGGACAGTTCTTACTTTCTTATAGATATAGGCATATTTTGTCAATCTTAATGACTTCTTGCTTTGAACCATCTAGTCTAAGTCCTCTTTGGAAAGTAAGATTTACTGCATCTTAAAAAAAGAAGCTTCAGATATCATGAAGTGCCTTATCAAAATATATAATATCAATGCACACAGGAATATACAATTATAAGCAATCCAATAACCTGTTCTCATTGAGCTATTCTGTGAATGATCATAAAAGGCCTTTATCTCTAATGTGCTTTGAGATTATGGTGAGGCTGATACAGATACAATCTTTTTTCAAAGCACTGAATATTCCAAGGTAGAAGAATATTCTTTATACCAGCTTTCTGATGCTAAGCTTTGACAGAACAAAGACTGCTTGAGAACAATTCTCAGTGGCAGTACGTTTTTAAGCAAGCTATGGTGTTAAACATGAGAAAGTGAAAAGCAGCTTTATATTTTGCCTACATATAAGCTCAACCTTCAAGCTGTCAAAGTGCCTTAACTTTCAGTAACTTCAAGTTTAAAACATGTTTTGATATTTTAAAAAATAAAATGTGCGGACAAAACCCCACTGAAGTACAACACATCAAGATGAAAGACACTAACCAATCCTCAAATACAGTGCAAGAAATTAGGGGTGAAGTTGTTCTCTATAGGTATTGCACTTAGAAGGTCCCAAGTAGAACAGGATCACAACCCATCTGATCATGAGATTTGGGTTTGTTTAGTCTATACCCCTGCTGGCCCTTTTCTCTTCATGTTGGAAAGAGAGAAATTTGAGTATTTTGCCAAAGATGCTCAAAAATCTGCTTGGAATCTAGCAAACTGGTATGTTGAAACTCCAGACAAATCCTCTCAACCTGTACAGGTTGAGAATGCACAGAGCAAATACAACATCTGTACAGAAAATATTTTCCTAATATGGACCTGCTGTTTGCAAACAGAGAAGGATTTGTGGGTGGCTGGAGGCCACCTTGAGCGTAGAAATCATGAAATGATAGTTTTCAATTCTTGGAGAAGTAAGGAGGGGAATAACAGGAGCTGCTAATGTGGACTTCTGGAGGGTAAACTTTGGCCTGTTTAGCACCCTGGCTGAGAGAATCCCTTGGGAGCGAGTCCTGAAGGGGAAAAGGAGCCCAGAAGACTGGAAATTTTTTGAGAAGGAATTCTTAAATGTGCAGAAGCAGGCAATCCTCATGTGTTGAAAGATGAGATGATGGGGCAGAAGACAGCTGAGAGCTTTGTCTGAAACTCAGGAAAAAAAAGAAGAGTTTATGACCATTGCGAGAAGGGGAAAGCCACTCAGGAGGATTACAAAGATGTCATGAGATTCTGTAGGGAGAAAATCAGAAGGACCAACAGGAACTTAATATGATTGCTACCAAAAAAAAAATTCAAAACAAAACCAAAAAACCTCCAAAACCTAACAAAAACAGTTTATTTTAATATATTTGCAACAAAAGGATGGTTATGGAAAATCTCCATCCTTTATTTATTGCATTGGGGAACAAAGGATGAGGACAAAACAAGCCAGCCTTCAGTTGTGTCAGGAGACATTTAGACTGGATATTATGAAGACTTCACCAAATTGATTATCCATCAGTGAAGCAGGCTGTCTAGGGAAGTGGTTGAATTACCTGGAGATATTTCAAAGAGTCACTTAGGAACATGGTTTACTGGTGTACTTGGCAGTGTTGTGTCAGAAGTTGGATTCTATGGTCTTAAAGGTCTTGTCCAACTTGATGGATTCTATGATTCTATATATAAAACACACATGGCATATACATTATGTATGCACTGCAGAGACATTCTGAGTCTTATGCATTTGTAACCCACATTCTTGCCATCCAGATTACTCAGAGGCATTGAATAAATACTAACTTTCTGAGAAAGAAGTAATACTGAAGTCAATACTTAATACTACAATTACACTTAAATTTCAATAGCATATAACCTACCAAAATCCTGAGGTCATTTTCTGGTTGCTGAACTAACATAATGATAAACAGACATACAATATACTAAAGATTGCTTTGGCCTTTGAGCTAGGATAATTCTAAAGTTAATAAAATAATTGGGTTATATGATAATGACACAAATGTTCTTACAACTCAAAGTCCATTCAGACGAATCTAAGACAAATGTCACTGCAGTTAATTTGTAAGTAGTTATCCCATTAACTTTGAAGAACTATGAGCCTAGTGCTGGAAGATATCAAAAATTCAATGTATTGCTTTACCCGGCGAATTCTTGTACCAATCACAAGATACTGAGAAAAGGAATGATACTGAAGTTACTTGTTTAAAAGTACACAATGTAGGAATGATTCACTCATCTTCTTAGTTTTAATGAAATGATTGCATCAGAGAGGCTTTTTCGTTCTGTTAGATTAAGGTTTGGCAGCACTTCCCTTCTATCAAACAACATTGTTCAGACAAGCCAAAATATTTCATGCAAATTTAATTAGGGCACTATTTTTAGGGGATACATTTCTGAATCCCTTGCTACATTATCCTGTCATAGAAGAGAGAATCAGAGCTGGCATAAATTTTCAGCAGCAATTGCATGTTTTAAATGCACTGCTCCAGGGATCAGCAGAAGGGATGGAGACCTGGAGTTCAGCGGCTCCTGGGACAGTTTAAGCTGGGAAACACAATTAGTCCTGCTGGCTGTGGCCCCAGAATTACCTGCTGCTCACTGTGACTGTCTAACACCTCCCTCAGCAACAAATCTGGTTTTATGAGGCTCTGCTGGACAGAACAGTCAATGGGACTGTTTTGCTACTTCTACAAAAGGCCATTTTGCTACTTCTACAGCACTTACCAGGCTAAAGTGCTGCTTACTTTTACTTGCCCAGAACAGTTACAGAATGGAAACTATAGTTTTTTAATAAGAAAAGCCTTAACAGATGGATTACACACAATACATAGAGAAAAGAATTTTAGAGTTTTCATTTTAATCTCACTGCTGAGCAAACCCCTGAAGTCATCCCAAAATGGCTTTCTCCTCTTCTGGTCAAAATTTGCTGTAGTTTACCTGGGAAAATACGAGTGGACTCGTTCAGTGCTTATAACTGTGCTTATAACTGAAAATAAGCAGAAGTAGTAAAGAAAAAAACATCACAAATGCATAAAATAAGCAGAAAAATCTAATTATCTTTAATAAGAGCAGATTCTCAGTAAGACTTTGTGTATGTGTGTGTGTGTGTGTATGTGTGTGTGTACATACATATATCTATATATCTTTATATGCTGGAAACCTCTAGTAATCTTTATATTCTTCTAGACAAAATGTTCAGCATACATCTAGACAAGTCTAGATAAATAAGATCCAATAAACTGGATGAGCAATTGACTGAAGGGCCAGGCTAAAAGAGCTATAGCAAATGAAAGTACATCAGGCTGGCAGCCAGTAACTAATGGGCTTCTCCAGAGTTCAATTTTAGAGCCAGTGATTTTTAATTTTTTTTAATTATCTCTATGCAGGAGCAGAATGCCTTTTTAGTAAGTTTGCCAGTGATACTAAATTAGGAGGAGCTGTAGATTCCCTCGAGGTTAGAGAGACCTTACAGAGAGATCTGAATAGACTAAAGAGCTGGGAAATCACCAATCACAACGAAATCTAACACAAGCAAGTGGCAGATTCTCCACTGAAGATAGCATAATGTTGGTTCTTCGTGAAAACTGAGGGACGAGAAACTGGAGAGCAGTGGTTGATGGCAAGTTGAATGTTAGCTGGCAGTTGAATGTTGTTGGCAAGTTGAATGTTAGTTGGCAGTGTCACTTGGCATCTGGGTGGGCTAGCTGTGACTTGGGTGCATCAAACACAGCATGGAGGAGGATTCCCCCGCTGCACACTGGTGCAGTCTCTCACAGCCACTAGTACTGCGTGCAGTTTTGAGTGGCCCAGTGAAAGAAGGACGTCAAATGATCAGAATGTGTCCAGAGAACGGTAACCAAGATGATGAAAGATTTCAAGGTCAGGACTTAGGAGGAGTGTCTGAGGTGACTTGGCTTGTTCAGCTTAGGAAAGAGAAGGCTCAGGGGTGACCTTGTCACAGTCTACAACGTTCTCAGTGGGGGACAGGTGGGAGGAGAAGGTGCTGATCTCCTCTCTCGGGTGACCAGTGATAGGACAGAAGGAAATGGGAATGAAGCTGCATCAGGGGAAGCTCAGATTGGGCATTAGAAAAAGGTTTTTCACTGAGAGAAATGTGACGTCTGTCACTGGAACAGACACCCCAGAGAAGTGGTCATGGCTCGAAGCCTGTCAAAGTTCAAGCAGCATCTGGATGACTCTCTTAATTTGTTTGTAGGTTGTCCTGCAACGAGCAGGGAGCAGGACTGGATGTCCTTTATGGTCCCTTCCAACTTGAGATAATCTATGATTCTATTATTTAATGTACATTTATAAACATAAAAATACATTTATAATTTGTAATTATATATGTATATGTACATGAAGTTGCCTGTTTTGTCTTTTCTCACTTTTGGAATCCAGTCATCAGAGAGGAAGCAAGAGTAGAACTCAGGCATGCCTGACTCACATGGCTCATTTCCAAGCACTTTAAAATAGTCTCTCTTGAATAATTCTGGTTAATTTCTTAATTTTTTTTCTCCTTCCTATTGATTTAATATTCTTTTACCCAATTAACCATCATTTTTTGAGGCCAAGATGAAATGCAGCTATTAGTATGAGGAAATTTTCTTCTGCATAGTAATAAAACACTTAAAATATAATAAACCCCCTAGAATTAAAAGTCTGAGTTCCTCCTTTCTGCTCACATTAATTTTAAATATATTTCTCAATACTCAGAAGAGCAAAAATATTTTCCATCTATTTTTCTTTACCTTGTTATCAAAATTGAGCTATCATTTCTATCAAAATACATATACTATAATCAGCTGGCAAGTATACAGCCCTTGTTTGCCATGACTGAAATTAGAAGTACTAAAATTATTTGGTACTAAATATCTATCCTAGCTACTATTTCGCTCAGATTTTTTATATGAAACTTATCCTTACACCCAGTTTGAATACATTAAAAACTCAATTTTGCTTATCTTTTGGTATGGGAGTTTTAATTTCAGAATCTTCTTTTCAAGTAAACTTTGCTCTTTTAAATGTTTATCAAAATTCATCCAAAGCCAGACAGATATTTAAAGAGTACATACAAAGAACAAATAAATTATTGAACCAATGCATCTTTTAAGATCAAAGCCAAGAATCAATTAGAACTGCGGAGATGTTGATCACAGAGGCAAAAGGATACATGACAAGGTTCAAAATTACTTTCTAGAGGCATGATGACAAAATTGAAAGAAAATAATAACTCCTTTATTATTGACAAAAGGACTTGACAAATATATAATCAAAATATTTTCCACAGAGGAGAAACTCCTTGATATCTATTTTTAAAAAATCAAGCTATTTCTTTTGCCTAATTTCAAAATAATACTGATTCTAGGAGTCTTCCAAATAAGTCTAGCAAGTCCTGACAAAGGCAAAAATCCTGGACTTTTGAGAATTAGAAGCCGAACAACTGATAATCTTCTTCTTAAAAAAAAAAAAAAAAACCACAAACAAATAGGAAAACCCAGAACTTATGCATAAATACTTGATTCATAAAAGGTTTCAAGTGGGAAAACTGCTTTTGAGGAGCTAACATACAAATCCCATTTGTGGAAGTAATTTTTCAGATTCCCTTGAGTCTTTGGGCCTGGAAAGCTCACAGCTGAGCTGTCAGCCAACCACTCCAGCTGGTAAAAAGGGATGGGTCTTAGCTTCAATTTTTGACATTATTTGAAATAATTCATAAACAGAAAAAATTATTTTCAACTGGTATTTGTTCCCTAATTAGTTGAATCAGCAATTCAATTCTGATCACATTTGTAATGTTTTGCAATAAAAATTATTTGGGTTGAAAAGGAATATATACAATATCTAAAAATTATATGTGTATATATTCTACATAAATGTATCTTTTATTAATATATACTTAAAATATACATGAAACATGGGAAAAATAAAAAGCAAATGCAGACAATGTCTAGGTTTTGCTGTGTTTAGTCTGACTTATAGATGTTCTCATTATTTTAACAAACTTATGCATGTCAGGAAAATAAAACCTGCAGCAAAAAATATAGCTTCATAGCAGGTCTTTATAAATAATAAAACAAAAAAAAGAAAAACAAAATTAAGGAAGAAAAGGGATAGGAAAAAAAGGTGGAGCTAGGAGAAAAGGTGGTAAGATTCACAGATAAGCCCAAGCTGAAATAAATGGATATGGTGAATAGTACAGGAAAATACATCATTTACATATTAAAGTTACAATTCGAGTAGAATTAGTTAATTCGTAGCTAATCCTATTCAACATTTTTTATAACTCAATTGGTGAAAGAAAAATACATTTAAATTGTTAAACTTCTTTTTCCTGACAAACATTGTAAGTCATGTTTCAGACCAAAAAATTTAAAATCTCATGTTATTTTATTGACATATTTTCATTTTTTATATTGTTTTCTAGCTGCAGTGGAAATGCGTATCGCTTCATTTTTTCATCTTCGCACAATTTTTCTGATATGTGCAATGGAAATATCTTTCTTTTCCTAAGTGGCTAATTTCAAGTATTTATGCTGTAAACTTCATGAAAAATGTATGCTTAGATTTTACTGTCTGGTGTGAAAAGAGGCAGCAGACTTCTCACTTAGAGTAAGAATTGAGCTAAGTTCAGCAAAATCTGGTTGTGAAAAGATGGGACACTGGTACCAGTCCTGCATTTGATCTGCTTCAGTATTGGGCAACTCATCCAGTATTCAGTCTAAATCCTTGGAGCTGCTATTCTTAACTGCACATACCACCAGTGGTGCATATTAATGGGGTATCAGATAGAAAGGGTGTGAGTATTTGTGCCTATGATTTTCCAGTCATCTGTTTGCTGCTGCAAAATACAAGGAGAGCCTTCTACAGCTTTTCTTGCTGGAGGATACTTTGCCATTGGTTTCTCTAGCAAGTTCCAACCTCTAATGAGGTACTCCATAGTTTACTCCACTACTGATCTACACCTCATCTTCTTCAGGAGACAGGTAACTTCAGGTGGCTCATTAGGATACTTCTGTTGTACTGAAGGGGCAGCCATTCTGAATAAAAACCACCAAATCTAATCAAGGCCACTTGAGAATCCATATATTATTTGACATGGAATGATGACATAGAGTTTCCAGCAGAAACTTTCCAGCAGAACTAAAATATGTAAGGGTAACCTGGACTTTTTTTGAAGACAACTGCCCCGTGAGTTGCAAACTATCCTGACAACAGGGATTAGAAGCAGTGACCGCTTGCTAGTATCTGGCATTCCAATAGAGAGAAGGTGTGAAGTCGACCAGAAGGCAAAGACCTCCTGAGAGCTGAAAAACATCAAATAACCTAGTTACCTTTCTCACAGAAAACTTCCATCAATAACTGAAGAACATTTTCTAACCTTTTATAAAGAATGGCAATCAGCTTAAATCAGAAAAAAACAAGAAAATTCTCTGATGTATTTATTTGGAACAGACCAATTCACCTGTCTGTAGAGCTGCTCTAATGGCCCATTGATTTTAATCACTCATTAAAATGTAAAAGTACAGAGGAAGTAGAAACAGCTGAAGAGACATTTTCAAAGGTAAAGAAAGAATGCATTTATTCTACTATATTGGGAGGAACAGGTACGCACTTTCATATTATACATCAGGCAACTTAGAGTTTTAGGATTATTACCTATCTCAAAAAATGCAAATAAGAATTCCATACAGAAAATATTCATCTTGATATAGAAGATAAGTACCTATATAATGGTAAGGTTTGGGACAGTTGCTATGAAATACTGCTAAATATTATCCATTTTATCAGTAATAAATCCATCAAATATCTTTAGTGGGATTTGGGATTTACAAGTGGTATAATTAGCTTCCCTATGCACACAAAGCAGTTTACAATGCAGTTCAATACAACAAGCCTTTAAAATTTAGGAGTAGCAGGTGGTTAGTATCAAATTAAGTACCATAGAATCATAGAGTTGTTAACTTTAGAAAAGACCTTTAAGATCATCTGCCTTCAAGGTAGCACTACCACCATGTTCACCTCTAAACCATGTCTTTAGGTGCCACACCCACATGGCTTTTGAGCACTTCCAGGGACCATATCTCTACCACTCATCTGCTCAGTGTGTTCCAACGCTTTACAACCCATTCCATGAAGAATATTTTTCCTAATATCTAGTCTAACTCTCTCCATGACATAAAGTGCATAAATGTTAGATACAATCATGGTTGCTTTGGTAAAGGCAGTTGCTGTTTTTCCCTCATGATCAGAGAATCATAAAAGAGTTTGGGTTGGAAAGGACCTCTAAAGATGAATTGTGCAAGTAAGTTACTTGAATAGAAGTGTCACTGATAGGAGACTTACTTGGGCTTGTGGCTGCAGGATTGTGCTGGTATTCTTGTCATCTTCCCTAACCCTGTGTGTGGTCTGCTCACTTCCTCCCACAATTTCTCAACTTGGCGAGAGAGGTCCTCAAGCAGCTCTTACCTCCTGTAGGCAAGACTCAAAATTCTACTCAACTTTTGAATTTTACGCCAAGTTTTCACTTTTCTTCCTTTTCTATTCTCCGCACCATGCAGCATGAAAGAACTCAAAGTCTTTAAAGGTTACTTAATAAAATATAATGCATATCCTCTCATTCATGTGTTTGTATCAAAGGAGAAATAGGTTCTGCGGTAACTAGACAAGAAAGTTACACAAGCAATAAAAAATTTGGGCATTTGGGACTTCACGTAGAGTACATAGTGATTTTATAGAGGTGAAGATAACATAATTTTCTTTATATCACTCCTGATTTATGCTGCAATAACTGCAAGGAAAATTCAATCTATATTGTGATTTATAAACATACAACTGAAAATTATGAAGACAATGGCTGTCTGCTCATTAAGGGACAGGCACCTGAAGACAAAGCATGAAAACATGAACAACAAGATACGTCTCACCTTCCAGGGCTCCATCCCACAGTCCCCAGGGTGAAACAATCAAGGAAGCCCCAAGGATGGCAGCCACGGATGACCAAAAATCTGGATGACTATGCAAGTTTCTGACAGCTGAGACCAGCACTTCTGCAGTCTCAGTGAGGCAGGGAGTACAGCCCCAGGCTGAGAAATGCTGAAAGGGGCTCTTTGGCCCATGGGTGCACCTGGGCAGAGGCCTCAGGTGAGGTTAGTCAGGGCCAGGCACTGGTGCACTCAGGTCCTGAAAAAAGCAAAGCATGTAACTTATGGTATTTTAGGCTGTGAGGCTGTAGGAACTTGGATTAGATGGCTGTAATGGAAACTTCTGAACCAAAAATCTGTGGCAACAACACCCTTCCCAAATGCCTGCCAAAACATTCTCATATAACAGAGGAAATACCAAAGCAATTGCAGTCTCCCTCTGGCAACTGGATGCAACACATGAGTCTAGATCAAACTGTGCAATTATCCAAACTAATTATAGCATCTAATAAAGATTTCCATGAATAATCCCAAATACTAATTTAAAAAAATGCAAAAAGGCCTAATATTACTGTATTAAATTTCCTTACCTACTTGATTTTTAATCAGAAATTTTAGGGCCATATGTGTTGGGTCAGGCAGAGGTTTTTGAATATTTGAGCTACAAGAGAACTCACTCTTCCATCTTTGGTAATTAGAATTGCTTTTTCTGGTCCCCAGCATTCCCCAGGAGCTGATGGTATGGTTAGGCCTTCATCAATAAACTAGGTCACCTTACATCTTACTCTTCCATGTGGGAACTAAACTTTTTTCTTGCCCTTCTTTGAAAAGGGAAATGTCATCCATTATTATATTAGGAGCACAGTCTTTGAACCAACAGTATCCTTTAAATGTTACTTGAGAGTGTGCTAGATGGCAAAGATCAAATCATGCCAGGAAGGGCAATAGCACTTAAGCAACATTGTTGCTTATGTGACACTGCTTCAGATCGTGCCCTGGCCTTTTTCAGTCGAGCAGTGTAAACTCTGGGTAAACAGAAAGCATTCAGTTTTCTCTGAGTCCTGGTCTTTTACTTTGCTCGTGCTTCAACCACAATGAAGGACGCCCAGTTCGGTAGATTTGTGTGACAAGTTTCTTCCCTGTCTCCTGAAGCTCCTTTCAACCACACACATTCACATCATCTCAGTCGGCACAATCGCTTCTCTTTTTATAGAGTGCTCTTACTTGATGAGAGCATAACGTAGTCAGGCATCTTCCCAGGTGCCTGAAAACGCACATTGTACAGCTGGGGAAGGAAACATGAAACGGCATATGCATTTTTACCTCTCATCCTGACATATTTAATTTCATGTAGGCAGGTGAGAAAGTGTTAAAGAAGCAGCTATTCATTTTAAACTTCTTAGCTGTATGGTTTCACACACAGACTCAGACATTTGTATTATCCTAAGAAATTTCATTTCCAAGGCACTCATCAGCCACGTTGCAACGTTTTCACATACTGCATAAGCTTGTGAATTAAGCAGCAATGTTATTCCCACAGAGGGTAATTAGTGAATTCATTTGAAAAATACCAAAGTGATGGAATTGAGGGCAGCACCCAGCAGCTACTATTAATGCTGTTACTGAGACCTAAAGGTAGCACAAAAGTTTGCGCTTTACTTTGTGTTTTACCAAGAACATCTGTCACACTGGAGTATGGGGATTCCTGCTCCTTGTACAAAAGGATGCTTTTGTGTGCAGCTTGTCAAAATTTAAATTTTGTGTGTTTTCTTTGAGTTTTTTGAGGGGGTTTTTGGATTGTTTTTAGTATGTTTTCTGCAGTGTTTAATATGTTTTCTTCAATTATTCTCGTCATCTGAACCAAATAAATACCAAAAGACTTTCATCAAAGCCTCTTTCATAATTTACATCATTACTAGCAGGAGTCGCTTTAAGCCTTGCATGTTCTCAATCTTATTTCATCGATCATGTAGGTTGTTGAGAGTTCTCTTGTGCTACCGGTGGAGTACATGCAGGGTAGCCAGTGGCTGGGTACAGAGGCCTGGAAGCCTTAGCTGAGCCTGGACCCCTGGGAAATACATGCCTGATTTTTCAAAGCAGTCTTCTTGCTATTGTGTAGCTTTAGCCATGTTTCTTATAGTTTCTCTGGTAAAAATGGGAGGAAAAATCTAGATAGTTGTGACAGCATTAGTAGTGTTTCTGTAAAGAAAAACAATATAACTTTTTTCATCTGCCTGAGCCATGGAGCAAATTAATTACTGGAAGTGTTCAAGTAACTATTCCTGAAATTTGCTATATATTTTTATATTCACATGGTAAAAGTAAAGGATGCATTTCACTTATGGTAAAACTGGGCACAAAACTCAAATGGAAGTATCATTACCTTTTATTACCTTTCTACAAAACCTCTGCAGAGGTTTGTTCTTAACCACATCCATGAGCAATGACCTAAGCATATTTTGTGTAACTAAAAAGATGCTGGTTTCTAAAGGGAAGTGTGTTTTCTGGAGCCTTGCATCAGGATATGCACCACATAATTAAGATAGCATATTATGGAGGGATAAATTGCACTACTCTTTTATCTTCTTGAACCAAGAAAAGCCACTGTATGTAGTACTCTGCACTGAACCACCTGTCTTTTCCACATGTCAATTTTTGTCCATTAATCAGTGTAAAATTAATGAAAGAAATTTGTGTACCTAATATTCCTCTCATCAGTGAGGATCAAACCTTGAGATTTGCATTTCAAAAGTACTTTTTACTGCTACAGTGAATAGTTTAGTTTAACTAGGGAGCAAGTAAATTTGATTTCCCCACAGTAGCTGTTACAAAATAGGATATCTGAGGAGAGACATTACTGATCCACCAGGAACAGCTGGGAAAAAGACAATTTCTCTCCTGGAGGAAGTTTTAGCAACAGTAAATCCTCAGTTTTTCTGGCATAATATGTCAGTTCATTACTGACAACCTAAGGTCAGATATGTCTGCTCAGGATGTGAACATAGTTTCTTGTCTCATACATAGTTTTTCAGTATGTGGCAAAATCTGCTCTCAGTCATTGCTTTACACCTACAAGAACTGGAGCAGTTTTTGCAGACTAAGATAAACAAGGCTCCCAAAGAGGAGACTCTTTTCCCAAAAGATTTTAAATTTCTGCAGTGCCAGTTAAGTGCTTTCTGCAACTGTCTTGGAAGGCTGGAGCAAGTGCTGCCATAGGGAAGCCCTACAGACCTCTCCACAGCATGCTTAGGACAAATGTGACAGAGGAGGTCACAGAAAAGAAAGTGAACATCCATCTGATCATTTCCTTGCTCTGTCAGCAGCCAGGCTGATTGTCTGCTTTAGCTTCCTGGACCTAATGAGAGGAGACAGCTTATAACCCTTCAAAAACCTCACCTCTTCCAGACCACAGAAAAATTCTTTGTGTCTAGCCTAAGCAAAGAGAAAATGTCTTCCTTCCCAGAAAGGCAAAACATCAGAGAAGCAAAAAGCTACCAGACTGCAGCAAGAGTATTCATGTCAGAAGAATACAAGAGTATTCATGTCAGAAGAAAATTTTGTCTCTTCCATATGAACCTTTGTCTCTTCTATGTAGATCCTTGCATCCAATTCTTGCATCCTCTCTCTCCCTCCCTCCATTCCTGGTATGAAGTTTACCAAAAAGGAGTTGAACTAGCAATAACAAATTAGATTATTATACATTCTAACAGTAATATTCCACTTCTCACGCCTAGTTTAAAATATAAGATGTTGCAAAAACATAGATAATGCTAATTCCAAAGAATACCTATTGGTTGGATCAATTTTTCATTAGTGTATGTATGGGACAAAGGAGCCTGAGTCACATGGCTAAATCTTTCACTGGTGGCCATCATTGCAGCTCCATTTATATCAGACAAATGCTGTTTATTTACAGTAGCCTCGGATAACCCAAAGGCACTCTCAAGATCTGTTCTTGTATTTACAACTTAGATAAATTTATCCTCTACCATGATGCTCACCTATTGTCAATTTTGCAAATATGGACTGATTTAATTTTCAGACAGACTATCAACAATATTGTCTTGGATTCTAGAGATAGTGTTGTTAGTTCAAGGAGTCCTGATCAGAAGATTGCTGTACATGAAAGAGTTAGTGATCCACATTGCTGTTCACATGGACAGGCTGAGGCACGGTGCTGTGCTCTGTGTGTCCCATGGCTGTGGAATTACCTCATCCAAATCATTGCAGATTGAGGCTCACCACAGCAGAGAGGCTGCAGGCAGCTCCCCCATGGCATCAGCCACTATGCCACCTGCACATCATTGCCTTTATCCAAAACTGCAGTCAGAAATTCTCATGTAAACATCCCTTTTATTTAAAATTACTACTAGAGCTGTTTTAAAAAAATCCTGTAAGGTCATGAATGACCAAAATGAGATACCCTTTCCATGGACAATATCTGTGTGGTGTACTGTGCCATCATTGGATGCCTAGGCATTGCCACTCAGTCCAGGATTCCCTTTATAGTTTTAGCTCTAAAAAATGGCATTTTAAGCAATAATTTACAGTATCTGAGTGCTTTTCTAAATAGGTTCATAAAAAATAGAAGCTGCTGGTAAAAAAGTCTAAGCCAGTATTTTAGGTTTATGAGTAAAAATACCATTTAATGTTGCTCACATATATTAAAAATGCTTTTCAAAATGCAAACGTTACCAAGAGTATCAACTTTATTGTTTAGAAGTCACCTACTTTGGCTATTGCATCTATAGGAATATTTTGTATGAAAATACTGTAATTAAACTCATCCTTAGTCTAGATCAGTAGTTCACCTGAAAATATTTCACAATTTATCACCTAATTTTTTCTATTCCATAGTTAAAAGTGAACCTGTTTCTATACCACATTGAGAAATTGTTGCAGGTGTGGTGTTTTGAAAAACATTGTCTCAAATGCCTACAGTATCACTACAGTGAGAAAAAAAATGCTTTCTGGAAGTTATATCTTTATATGATTAAATTAATTAAATTTTTATTTATTCCCTGTAGCAGTTCAGTTTAACATGCACAGAAAATTTTCTGCATCATAAATACTTACTGTGACCACAAAATACTGCTTGAACAGCACTTCTGAACTCATGGGCAGGTGCTTAACTACAAGATCAGGTTTTCTAATTTTTTCCATGTTCTACAGCTTTGTGAAGCCAGCTGTCAGCAGAAGGGTATTTTGCTCTCAGTATCAGTGCATTTACTTACTAATGACACAGTAGTACAGATGGCGTGGAGGCTGGGCTGTGGATGCACACGAGTAAAAGACATTCCAGTTCCCATAAATCAGTCTGTCTTCAGAGTGCCCAGTCTCACATGCTATATACCTCTAAGAAATAATCATTATTCTGAGAAAACACCAAGTCAACTCAATAGGGTCTTGAAAAATACCACTACATCTTGTCACACATTCTAAGAAATCTCCATTTTGATATCCATTAATTCTGGATGAGCTCTCTAGGGGGCTCGTAGTAAATTAAAGAATAATACTCTTACTCAGAGAAGGACCTAGAGGACTCAGAGTTTTCCAGATGATGGAGTAAGAGAGAAGTTGTTTTCTGGGTGATTGGCTGTGTGCCCTACTCCTGGAATACGACTGGTACCTTGGAATTGCCATCTTCTTCTCTAATACATCTGTCATGAAAAGAGTTGAACTGAAGCCACTGGGGCCAGGTATAGGAGAATGAGATCTGCAAATGGGTATAGTAAATTCTGCTCCTTCATCTCCATGTATCTTTTACAATGATGCATTTGTAATATTTATTAAATGAGTGGTAATCACAGCAGCAGAACAAAAAACCTTGTTATAGCCATTGGAAGGAATTGTAGTTTCACATGTTTGGAGGTCTGTGCCTATCGTGTCAATTTGGAGAAATCAGAAGACACTTCAAAAACCAAGGCTTTCGTAGAAAACACTAATGAACACTAATTTTAGATTTTTTGCTTTTATATTTTAAAAACTCTTTCTCTACATACGCTCAAATCCATCTGTACTGATCCACAGACATGCTAGTTGGCAAATCTACTCATATAAAATTTTAACTTAACTCTAGTTCTATCCTGACATCATTACATTTCAGTTAAAAATATTTTTGCTGTAAAAAACTCAGAAAGGGTAGATCTAATGCATAAATACTTAGCAAGAGTTCAAGCTCTTTATTATACTTGCTTGTGCCCTTTTCTCAGGACATTTTTATAGACTATGACATCTCTCTTCACCTAAGGCACAGAGGTAGAGTCTTGCCGTCTGGGCAAGGAAACTAGTAGCTAGTGAAAGACGACTTCTTTTATTTACAACAATTTTCATTCTATGATGATCTTCCTATTTGGTTTCCTTGTGATCCTTGCTTGACTTAATCCCTACATGTTCAAAAACCTCTTAAAAAGTGTTATATATGTGTGCAGTTGCATAGAAGCATTTAAGTTGGGCCTCTGGTGAAGCTGAATTTTTTGGCTGGAATGTCTGGTGTTCCTTTGTGCTGATCTTCAGGTGCTCTCCAGGGAATCTTTTGCTGGCTCTTGAATTAAACCAGTTTAAATGGGATGGATTGAGGTTCCACTCCCCCAGGAAACTTAGTTTAAAACCTTCTCAACAGCTTGGCAAGACCATGATCAAAAAAGCTGGAATAGAAAACCATTCTCCTGAATAACAGACATCTATGATGAATTAGAGTCAAGCTTTTTAACCATAATGACAGCACAATGATCACTGATAGATAGTACTGCAAGCAGGTTCAGAAAAGCATGAAAATATTCTCCAACAGCATGACAATATCCTTTAATAGCTTCACTCTCCCTTGATGCTTTTCTGAAAATATCCTGTTCAGTTCCTGATCCAGCCATGGCAGGCTGAACTTGTATACAGAGAGGAACAAGAAAGTGTCAAGATTGCAGGGTTAAATTCACTCAAACCTTCTGTTTAAAATTTAAATACTGAATTTCATGCTGCTGGGGCATGGTGTTTTAAAAAATGCATAAACATGCATAAATTACATGCCCAGTAATGGATGAAGTAATGTGTGAATCCCTGGTGCCCATTATTCTGTCATTTCTTTCTCTCTAAATAAGAATGTGGGCCATGTACCAAGGAAATGCAATATAATAAATGCATGTGAATAAATAAACTGATTAATTGGAAATATGCACTTGCCTTTTGTTCCTTTCTCTGTCTCTTTACTTCTTTCCCTCCTCTTCCTCACACCCTTCATTCTTTTGTTCATCCTGTCTCAGTCTTCATTTTCCTTTCATATAGCAGGTTCCTTCTTTCCATGCATAGTTTTCAAATTGCTGTGCCCTTTCTGCCAGCAACATTGGCTTGCTTGCTTCACCGAAGTTATGTCATCATTCTTGATTTATTCTCTTAAATAGCATTCACTACACCTGAATAATAGAAATTGGTCTCTTTATGCTGAGGCCACATGGTATGACACAGACTGTGTTTATACACTTAAACTCTCCTTCTTCCAAAATACAGTGGTGAGTGTATTTTGGAATATACAATACACTGACAGCAAGGTGGTGGGCCTGACTCCTATTGCATTCTACAGACCTTTGCAGATCTCCTCACTGCTTTTCTAACCGAACACACAACACAGTCTCCTCACTTCTGTTCCATGTGTAATACTTCACATACCTACAGCAAAACAGATAGTTGCATGCTATCCCATCTGCCTAAACCCTTCAGTCACCATGGAGAGTGTTAGGTGCTTCTGCCTGTCTCCCCCAGCTTCTGCACAGTCCAAAATTCAGTGGCTGCTGGCACCATTCCTACTCCCTCTTCCACTGCTTATCTTGGTGCCATTCTCTGACAGCCTCTGAAGCTACCTTTAGCCCAGGGTTAGTAGAGTGCAACACAAGCATGCTAACACAGCATATAACTACTTATGACATTGTTAACTTGCAATTTTATTGCAAATCTTCCTCGTCAACCCTCAAAAAAAAAAAGAAAAGAAAAGAAAAGAAAAGAAAAGAAAAGAAAAGAAAAGAAAAGAAAAGAAAAGAAAAGAAAAGAAAAAAGCCAGGATTTAAACTATGTGCATAGGGAAGAAGATGCTGCAGCAGGCTTGCTGTTGTATATGTAGGCAAACAGTTTAACAGGATAATGCTAGAATGATTTGGCCAGAAGAAGCCCATCAAATGGGCAGAACCTTTACTAACAGGGCCCATGCCATTCTCCAAACTGTGCATGGGGATTGTGGGATTGCTTTGGAAACTCTGGCTGGACCAGAGAACCGTGCTGAGGAGTATGCCAGCAATGTAAAAGTATTGGACAACTGCACGACAGTGTTCAAAAATAGGTTGTGGTTTGGTTTAGTTTATAAGCAGAGGCATAGACTTTTTGAATTTACTCATGTGCGCTGCCTAGAGTGACAAAGTACTTTTGATTTGGGTCAAGTTCTGAACTAGTGGAACCCATGATTTTTTAGAAAAGAAAATCAAAATCTGGATGAGTTTTTTGGAGCCACACATGGACTTGTATGTTTTATTTCTATTCACTTTAACTAGGCATCTGAGTCTCTTAAGTGGTTTTGAGAATCAAAACAAATTTCTTCAGTTTGGCACTGGAGATAGCTTCACATCCCTCATTAAAAGTGTGATACATTGTGTTTATATGTAAATGAGAGGATTTAAAAGAAAAGTTTGCATGATGCCTTAATTGTGGGAAATAAAGGCAACTTCATATGAAATCTGTCATCTTCTCCCACTGCAGTCAAAGTATAATTGTTCTTTTTCTCTCAGTTTTCTTCTCATTTTTTTATTATTTATATGTATTTACTGGGAAGATGTGGAAAAATAAAACTTTGATTTTTTATTTTTACAGAGAAGTAGCTTGTTAATGCAGTTATCTCCCAAGTCTCATGCATTATCATGACGGTTGTATGTTACACATCATCACTTGTGAACCAACATTAAGGGAATAACTAGATCCTGTGAATGTAATTTTTCCCCTCTATGCCTTTGTTCAATGTACCAGTCAGCGTCTGTTGCTCTTCATCTTTGCTTGAATGATATCAAACTTAGCCTTTATTCAGCTGGTGAATCAGCCTTCAAGGAACCACAAGAACAGCCTGGTGGAACATGTCTAACCAGTAGTTTACTCTAACAAGAGAATAGATCAAAGAAGTGTTATGCAGAATACATTTTGATGCATCAAGAGCAATACAAGGAATGGAACTTTTCATGTAAAGCATTGCTGTCACGCAGGTGTGTCAGTATTTCAAGAGGTCTTACACTAAAATTCTAAGTAAACCCCAGGCTGAGGTATTCCTTCATTTCATTTATGTCTGGTAAAAGTTCACTGCTTTCCTAAATCTGATCCTAGCTAATATCTGAAAGGATTCATTTCTTTGCTGTTCCAGATAATTATCAGGTTTTTTTCAGGGTGCTTACTTCAAAGTGCCAGTGTCTTGGTTTAGCAGAGAACTGAACTACTATGATTGCCCACATAGATAGGTGCTACCAAAACAGACATACATCTACTTGAGATACTATTCAGAGCTTTTATCTAGATTCTCAGGCAGTCAACAGCTGTCTTTCTCCTTTCAGACAAGACTATTTCTCTTCCAAATTTCCCTTCAACAGCTCAGTCACTGTAAAATCCTGCCCCAGAAGTTCTAATCCTGATGAGGTGAACTTTTTTCTGGCCTGTCAATGTTTATTGTCATATCTTTTCTTGCATGTCTTACTTGAATGCAACAACTGAGCTGTGAAAATGTCACTACATAACACAGCAGCTACTGTAGGTTTTCTGCAGCACCTAATACCATTCTAAAGATGGCTACTGTGAATTAGTAACACAACAAGGGCTTGTCCCAACTCCTTCTGTATTCCTGCTGCAAAATGCTAGATTTCGTGCAGATGCACGTAGTATGTGCACTTGTTTGTTTTTTGCCTACTGAGCAGTCCTGAAAGCATCCATCACAGTCAGTACTATAAAATTATACCGGGTCATACTCTGTACTGTATAAATAAATATTGCAGGAAACACATGTATATGTATTCATGTATGTTCTTATAGGTACTATATGCTAAATTTAGTGTATGCCATGCTACATTAAAAAATTTCCCCAAACCACTTGCAAAAGGCCATCATTGTCACAAGAGAGAAGAGATTCTGAAATATAGACTAAGGTGTCAAATTTTTTGCCATACACTGGATTCTTTCTGAGTGTGTTTTTCTATTCTTTTCACACATTCATTATTTGCAGTAGCTGTTGAAATATTGCAGAAGGAATGTCTTCTTTTTGCTTTATGAAATGCTGTTAGTGTTTTATGAAAAGGCAAAATGACAGGAATAACTATATCTAGGAATCACTTTCAGATTCTGAACAATGTATATTTGGTTTTGGTAAAATATGTTTGAGCATTTGGACTTTTATAATTTTTCACTATAAAGGATTCATTAACAGCCTAAATTAGGAGTTTAACTTGATCACTGCATAATGCAATGCACTCAGTTAAACCTAAATGCAGGAACAGAATTTATAATGCACGCAGTTGTAGAGGTTGTGTGAAATGGAGCCTACTCCCCCAAGAGTATAGAGGACATTACCTTTAGTGCATCAGTTGCCTTTTTCCCTCCTGACTGTCTATTTTTCAAATAGAAATCCAAAAGATTTAAATGGATGGAAGTTAACAGTGCAAAATGAAGGTCACTAAATCAGTTTTAGACATACCGAGAATCTAAGATAATTCCTCAGCTAACTGTTCTTCAGCTTTTGTATTCTGATGGCTATTTAAAAATGGACCCACAAATTTAAATGCTACAAAAGACCCAGAATTACTAGAGAGGCTCAAAGATGGTTGCAGAATGGTTTTAGAACCTTTAGAACAACTCTTTGTCTATAGGCACATCTCTAATGCCTAGTTTTTGGGTTTGCTGCCTAATCACACAAGCAACAAACACTTAGAAAACTTGCTTGATGTGCTGTAGACAAATAACCTTTCAAACAGACAGATTAGCAGTGGACATCCATTGAAGTGCTCTATAGAAATGTTTTTTCTTTTGAACTACTAAACACTGTGACAATCCTGATGGCTCAGAGGCATAAAAGGACATCTTTGCATTCTCAAGCTGAAGTTCAGTATCTGCCTCATCCCGAAATGATGACTGCTGACTGTGTTATTAACTCCTAGAGGATTTAAAATATCCTTTGAAACTCCAGAGAGCCTTCAAGCTGCTGGACAAGTTTACAGTGGATGCTAGACTTCACAGTAAGCAATAAGATCTAGTGGGTGTGTGTGGTAAGTGTGGAGATTTCAATGGTAACAGCATGAACTAAATTTAGGGAACTATCCTAAATGTGTATTGTGCTGCCTGCTAACAAGCAGAACAATACACATTTAGGATAGTTATTCTTAAGTATTTCAAAAAGACTCCAAAAAATGGAAAAGCTGATTTCCTAAATATTTATACTGTCTGATTTATAATAGATGCTCCAAACGCTTCAAAAATTGAAAGCTGTCATGGGTTTGCTTCTCATCAGAGTGCTTATTACAGATTACACCTGGGTAGGAACTGGCCATTTCACTGAGCAACTTTATTCAAAGACAATTTGATATTTAAAATAAGGGCAATTGCCAAGTTTTATGCTCTTTAAAAAAAAAAAAAAAAAAAAAAAAAAAAAAAAAAAAAAAAAAAAAAAAAAGGAAGGGATAACAGCATTTAACCATGTAACTTAAATGATGCCTCACCCTTGGGTCTAAGTTTAAGAGAGACTAGCAATTTAGTTAATCATCGTAGCTGCTTTTGTACTCTGTTGGAGAGAGAAATACAGCCCCAGCAGGCAATTCACAATAATCTTGAGTGGATTCTGCACTGAGCAGTCTTGGAAGGTCCTTGCCCTGACTGCATCCTTCTAAACTGGGACAGTGAGAAACGAGTTTGCAAATGATGGTGGTGGATGGGTGGATGATTACCTGCCTTTGTTTATAAAAACTAGTACTGTAGGTAGCAGAGTTTATGGATGCCAGGGAGCAAGGAGTAGTGTGTGACCTTTAGAACATCTAACTAGTGTGCTTTTTTCAACCAATGCCAAATGTCACTCACAAATTGCCCAGAATTAGTCCTCCCACACTCAAAGTGATGGAAACTCTTTGTGTAGAGGCACTAAGTGATTCACTGTGGGTCTCAGATTACATCCTGAGGTGACAAAACATCTTTCATAGATTTGTGCATTTAGCTTCTTCCCCTGCTTTATCATGTATTAAAAAACAAAGAAGCACCAAAGTTGTAAATATTATATTCCCATAAAGCACAGTAAATGCACAGTGTTTAATACATTGTTGTACACTACATATAATAAACACACAATGTAAGCCAGCTTGTTGATGAACACACAGAGTGGCATTTTCACCTTATGCATGGTAACTGAGAGCCCTTATAAGGAATTCGCATTATTGGGGAAAATCTTTCCATTGATAATGTATATGAAACAAGGAGTGTGATGTGACCTCCTAGATCTACTACTTCCTCTGCAGATACCAGCCTTCTTTATCACACATTGTTGGAAATATTCAAATGCAAAAAACTAACCCTCACCCACATAACTAGTGCTTTTACGGGGGAAATATCATCTTTAAATCTGTATCAGAGTTGCCTAAATCAGCACAGAGGCTTGGGGTTCTTTTTCCTGACAGTTTTTCTTCCTTAACTCTGTATAACTCTAATTTATAAGCACATGCACAGTTTATTATACCTGTAAAATGAGATCCAGCCCTTATGGCAGTGTAAGATATGTTACCTAGGTGCAACCAAACTTCTGCATGAATGCACGTGTATCCATGTGAGATGCATTAAATATAGCACATCCTGACTTCATACACAATCCTTCATCAGTGAAGAGGTAGAATAGGCTGCCAAATCAAAATTAGGTTTGAAACAAACAGAATGAGACATCTGAAGTCTCTGAAGGCTTTTTTTCTCTTTGTGGGTTCTTCATACAGTATGTCAGATCACTTTAAGCACACAATTAGGAGTATTTTATCATAACTGTAATAAAATGTTTAGAAAACACCAGAAATCAAATCTTGAAGTGTTTTGGTTGTTTCCTTGTTTGGGATTTTTTGGGACTTCTTTGGGGAGAAAAAACTCTAGCAACAACAAGCAAACTGTGCCCTCAGTGAAAGATTCATCTGAGGCAGAAAGACAGAAAAGTAAGTCTGGACATCAATCTTCAGCTCCAGAAAAACAAACAAATGGAACATGAGGATGGGCCAGGAGAAGCAGGATCATTTCCCTCCATGCAAACTAAGTAGCAGAAGGTTTGTTCCAGTCTGTCATCCTTACAAATCTCAGATTCCCTAAAGCTATATTGAAACAACATTTGGTAGGACCTCAGTGCACCTGAATTTTCAGGCCAAGTTGTATCCACACACTGTATGGGTCTGAGGAACAAGCAAAAATCTGTATTTGCACACAGTTTAAAAAAAAAAATCAAGTATCCCCAAATCACCTCAAGAATGGAAGATTCTATAATTGGTCCTGTCATTCTTCCTCCCTTTCTTCACATGCTCGAGAAAAATCCTGGTTTATTTAACCCTTTCCCCTCCTATCTAATTTTCAATGCATACACTCAAATACAGATTCATGTTTTGTCTTCCAGCTCAATTTAAAAGGACTTCCATTGCCCTCAAAAAAGTGCATATTCAATTCATGTTCATAATAGATTTTAGCCTTAAAGTGACATTTAAACTTGTCAGCACTGAAGAATCCAGTTTCTAACATATGAAATTTTCCACTCATTCAGCATACTACAACTTCCAAAGCCTTGGTTTTTTTGGCAGGTTTATCAGACACATGATGGCCTTACGTGATCACCACAGCTATGTGGTAGACAAGACGACTTTCAAGCCAGGAACAAGCTTTAAGATACATCTTTCCTGCAGGAAAGTACTTTGTTGCAATACTAATATGGGCAGAGTACTCTCAGATTATGCAAGGATCATTTAACCTCCTGAAGCATTTCAATTATATGTAAACAAAATAGAACAGTAAATGGTTTCCTTTGTTTGTTAATTCTAGCAAATGAACACTCACAAACAGCATGATATTTGTTTTTATGGGACAGATTACAAAACCAGCGCATATACTGTTTTGCAGTTAATTAAAGCATTAAGAAATCAGCAGCTGCAAACACTGACATTCTCAACCAATAAGATGTGGAATGTGACATTATTACATTGTCAGTGAGTAACAGATTTTAACATACAAAAGCACACAGATCTACACAGGCAGGAATGTTGTTGTTACCTTTTTAGGGATTCTGCAGAGTTCAGATTCCTGCAAGGAATATTGGCCATATCAGAAATATTCATTTGTGCAGTTTTCACATCCATTAGATCAGGACTGTGTATGCCCTGAAAGCTGACCAAAATAATCATTACAGCAGAAAAAAAAATTGTTGGGATTTTTTTTCTAACTTAAAAGAGGCCTTGACCTGATTTTCAAGAACTGGCATGTATCCAGAAAGAAAAATTAGAGAAAAATATTATACAGAACAAGACAACAAACTCACTGCTTTCCACATGATTATGAACTCATAGTAAGATTATGTGTACAGTATTAGAACAACATCCAGTTGCATATTTAAATCATTCATATTTTAATTTGGTGCTGTAAAATAAACCAACTGTATCCAAATTCACAAACCCAATAAGAAATTATAAAGGAAGAAAATGTTATTAAAAAAATAAAGTTTTATCTATATCTGTAAAAAACGGGTTATGGCTGATTTTTTTCCAACTCTTTCAAATAATTTCATTTCAATAACTTTGATAATTTATCTTTTGCTTTAGATGAAGCACTGAATGATGATAGCAGGAGAGTGAGACAGTATTTGTCTTAGGTTAGCATGTTCAAATGCTCATGCAAGCACCTCTTTCTCTCCATCTTAGCTCAGTGAAATGCAGGAAATAATCTTGTAATAAGAGAATTCCTAATGAGGATTTATAGCACACAATATTTAAGTCCTCAAAGCACATTTTGTTGCTATAGTAACAACAATCTTCAACAGACAATATGTAAAGAAACTTGTCTAAAATAATGCATTCTGTATTCATTCTAGACGTTGGCAGGTAATCTTTTTAACCTTCTAGCTGTTCTTGTGTTCAGAAGAATTTTATTTTAATTTTTTAAAGGAGTATCTCCTTTAGAAGAGGTGAGAGCAACTGCTTATTTTGCTGTAAAAGCACTTTATGATATTGTGTGCTCACTCAACTGGTTAATGAAATTCAGCAAAAACCTGGACTGAGAGCGTATCAGAACTTAAAAGAAACAATGTGCAACTTGGTATGTCAACTGTATGACATCCAGACACTAAATTGTTGTTTCTAATGTTCTCTTCAGTATTACAGATTGTAGTGGAGCATTGACAAAAATATGGAAAGCATCAGGAGCAAATGACTGTATTTCATCAAGTACAGTTGGCATTTTCTCAGAAGCTTAAGAGAGTTAGGAGCTCCCTCTGGAAGAACACAATGATTTTCATGAAGGGAGACTACTGGGAAATTGGTGAAATTCTGAATTTAGAATGCCATAGCAATTCCACAATAATTCCCTAAGTGAATATTTTTATTTTCCATTGAGCACTAAAGACATTTAACAAAGTCAAATGCCACATCAAGATAATTTAAAATTCTGCCTGTACTGCTTCCCTAACACAACATTAGGAAGGAGAAGCTATTACAGAGTCATTAGTGGGACTGGAAAATCTGGGAGCAACAAAAGGTCATAAACCTTTAACACCCCAGTGAACAGGATGGGAAAACAGCATATGACACGTCAGAATCTCATGGTGTGGCAATTTGCCCAGGCAGGACATGCAGGGAGGATGCTAAAACCTGCAGGTAGGTCCACACCTCAGGTAGGTGCTGAGTGCTCTAGGTCTCCACTGTAACGGTGGAGACTCGACTTAGAGCCAAAATCATTGTGTCTACTGAGACAGCCCCTGAGAAGTCTGATGCTTCCACTCAGATAGGACTGGGAAGGAAGGAGATGTCCGTACAGGTGGTAGCTTGCAACAGATGCCCAGTCACTCCTCCTGGAGAAAAGGCAGTGCCTGCACAGCGTACACAGTTTGATGACCTGCTGCAGCACATGGCCAAATTACAGGAGACAGTTAATAGGCTGTGCAGTGTTAGAAGGGCTGAAACAGAGATGGAGATGTGGCTTCAGAACCATATACCTACAATGGATACCACGGAGCGTGAGGCACGTTGGACCCTGATGACCCAAAAAGCAGGGCTCGAATTCAACCTCCACCCTCCAACATCCAGACCAAAACCAGATACTATGCTTTAAAAGCTTTAGATGTCTATGAGCAAGACCAACAAGGAGAATCAGCACTAGCAGTGCATAAAGTGTAAAAAGAAACACTGAATGATTGTAATGGGTGACTCTCTGTTATGGGCCACTGAACGACCCATCTGCTGGCCTGATAGTCACAAGAAATATGCAGCCTACTGAGGGATAGGATCAATGATATTTTGAAAGGACAGGAAACCTTCATGGATGGAGGGAGCTCCTAATAAATCTCAAATGCAAGAAAGAAATTTATGGGATATGGAAAGAGGGACAGGCCACATGGCAGGACTAAAGCAACATTGTCAGGGTATGCAGGGGTATGATGAGAAAGGCCAAGGCTCACTTGGAACTGAGTCTGGCAAAGGACATCAAGGACAACAAGAAGGGCTTCTCCAAGTAGTTCAGCAGCAAAAGGAAGAATAGGAAAAATGTGGGGCTGCTGCTGAATCAGATGGATATCCTGGTAATGGAAGACACTGAGAAGGTAGAATCAATGAAACCTTTCTTTGTCTCAGTCTTTACTGCTGAGGTCTGCCCTCCCAGACCTTGGACATAAGAGAGGGCCAGAGAAAGGAAGACTTCCAGTTGGTCAGAGAGTTGGGTTAGCAATTGGCTCAGCAGTTTAAACACCCATAAATCCATGGGCCATGATGGGCTGCACCCAAGGGTGCTGAGGCAACTGGCAAATGTGTATCTGTCACTCTCCATAATCTTTGAAAAATCATGGAGAATGGGAGAGTTGTCTGATGATTGAAGGAAGGCCAGTGTTACTCTCATCTTCAAAAAGGGCAAGAAGGGGGACCTGGGAAATTACCAGCCAGTCAGCCTCACCTCCATCCCTGGAAAGGTGATGGAACAGGTCATTCTGGAGGTCATCAACAAGCATGTAGAAGAAAAGCAGGCCATCAGGAGTAGTCAGGATGGATTCACCAAGAGGCAGTCATGCTTGACCAATCTGATAACCTTCTGTGAAGACATGGGAGGTATACAACATCCACCCCTCTCTACTCATCAACTCATGGGTTGATGAGTAGAGAGGGGTGGATGTTGTATACCTTGACTTCAGCAAGGCTTCTGACACTGTATCCTATAATGTCCTCATAGGTAAGCTCAGGAGATGTGGGTTAGACGGATGGACCGTGAGGTGGATCAAGTGGTGGCAGAGTTCAGAGGGTCATGATCAGTGGAGTAGAATCCAGTTGGAGGCCAGTACTCAGTGGTGTTCCCCAGGGATCAATACTGGATCGAGTCTTATGCAACTTTTTTATCAATTAGCTGGATAAAGGGATAGAGTGTACCTTCAGGAATTTGCTGATTATAGGAGACTGGTGAGTGTGGTTGATACATCCAAAGGCTTTGCTGCCATTCAGTGGGATCTTGATAGGCTGGAAAGTTGGGTGGAGAGAAACCTAACGAGGTTTCTCTAACAAGGGTAAGTGTAGGGTCCTGCACCTGCAGGGAAATAACTCCAATTACCAGTACAGGTTGGAGGATGACCTGCAAGAGAGCAGTTCTGTTGGGAAGCTGACCATGAGCCAGCAGTGCCTTTGTGGCCAGGAGGGCCAATGGTATCCTGGGGTACATCAGGAAGATTGTGCCTGTCATCTTTCCCCTCTACTCAGCCCTAGTGAGACACATCCCAGATGTTCTGTCCAGTTCTGGGCTTCTCCATACAAGAAGGAGAAGGAGCTTCTGGAGATGGTCCAGCAGAGGGCCACAAAGCTGATGAGGGGTCTGGAGAATCTCTCTTATGAGGAGAGAATGTGGGAGGTGACCTTGTTTAGTCAAGAGAAGACTGAGAGAGGATCTCATTAATGCATAGAAATATTTCAAAGGTGGGTGCTGAGAGGATGGTGCCAGATTCTTTTCAGTGGTGCCCAGAGACAGGACAAGGAGAAATGGCCATAAAGTTAAACACAAGAAGTTTCACCTCAACATGAGGAAGAACTCCTTTACATTGAGGCTGGCAGAGCACTGGCACAGGCTGCCCAGGGAAGTTGTGGAGTCTCCCTCTCAGATACATTTAAAACCCACCTGGACGCATTCCAGTGCAACCTGCTCTAGGTGATCCTGCCCTGGCAGGGGGGCTGGACTAGAAAATCTCCAGAGGTCCCTCCTAACCCTAAAAATTCCATGATTCTAAAAAAAAAAAAAAAAAATACGTCTTGTGGAGCTACTCGCAGGGATGGGTGTACAATCAAAAAGGTGTGGAGTCCGCTGCCATAGATTGCACACATTTGCAAATGCAAAATAGCAAACCAATGTTTTCAAGTGACCCAGTATGATTCAGAGGTAAATAGAAGACATCCTTGTTTCTCCACACTGCTTCCACTGTTCTGAGAGGACTATTCTTTGTACAAGCACAGTCCTAGATTGTCCTTGGGGCTATTTAAAAACAACAGAAAAATTAAATGTACTCATTTAATTTGAAAAACGTGCTTATTCTTATGAAATGCCTTTTCTACAGGAATCCAATATAAAATCTATGTGTCATAAAAATTGCAGGAACACAAAACTGAGAGGATTTAAAAGGATCTCAGTAGAAATGCCGGAAGTTTAAGAACTGTCTGCTTAGTAGTCAAATTTCTCAAGTCAACATAAACTAGGAACTATACAGAATTGATTCTCAAGAAAGTAAACAGTGCCAAAAGTTGTCATATTTCTGCTTAGACAATTTAGTTATATAATTCCATGTTTCAGTAACATCTATTCTTGCTTGAACACAATTTTACTATTGATAAACAGGCAACTACTTTGGGAAATCTCATTCTGAACTTTTATCTTATTTGAGGGCAAGGCCCTGAATTTTTTGAAAGCAGTATGAGGAAGAGGTACTAGAACTGGATGACTTTTTTACAAGGACAAAAACTTGAAGAAGAAGTTTTGGAGGAAGTGAGATTTTGTAAGAAATGAGATCAAATGATCAAATGAGATCAAATTTGTAAGAAATGAGATGGGGGGGGTGGGGGATGTTGTGCTGCATAAAGCATCTCAGCAGTTGTTATTAGCAGAATTGTTAAAATAGTGTTATAGTGTAGTTCTCTAATATTGTAAAATATTCATTGTAGTGTAGTTCTAGAATACTTAACTTGGCCTAAACATTATTAACCACACTTCTCAGTGCAAGTTTGACCTATAAAACAGCCTGGGGGAAAAGAAAATTTGAAATACCCAACATTATAAATATTTTAACTATACAAGGTATTAATGTTTTAACACATGCTCTAATGCTGTTTTTTTCACATGGACGAAAGATATTCTGCATCACATATGAAGATCACAAGGCCTTAATGGCCTCAGGTGGGGCCCACATGGAGGAAGGACATATTCCCTGGCAGCTCTTGCTTTTAGGTAAGCTCAGAATGGGGACAGAAGCCCAATATCAGGGAAGAGAGGAATCCAGTCTACCGTCAGCAAGGTGCCTACACATAAGGAAGCAAAGACAGGCTGAGCCTCTCCAAAAGGCACTGCAGTATGCCCAGTTCTGGAGAGGCTTCTGGTTGTCTGATGTAGCAGGAGGTGGCAATGGTGGTGGGAAAGGGTCTACAGAATGCAGCTGGATCTGTGGGGCATGAAATCTCATTGTACTCACAGAGCATTAAAAGTATTTATTGTTTGTCTGTGTAAATTGCAAATAAAAGTTATTGAAAATAACAATGCTTAGGTTTTCCATTTATGTTCATGGAGATCAAGCATGCTTCCAAAGTAAACAAACATCATAATCAGATAACATAAGTGGTTATAGGACTGAAGGCTGGCCTTAAATGTCCTCTTTGATTTTCATTTTTATAGTTAAGCAATACAATAGTTATATTATTCTGTGTAATTAGGAATCTGCTGCAAGACATTAGGGGTGAGAGTTTTAAAGATTTTTCAGTGGGATAAAACTAATTTCAAAATGCATGCTTACAAATACTTATTGCCCTCTGTTGCTAATTCATTAAATATCTCTAAATGCACATTAATACAAATAGAGAAAAAAATGCCTTCAGGAAATAAAGGAGGATATGGTAGTGGGGGTGAGAAGATCATGCTGTTTCCTTTGTTTGTATTGCATAAGAACATGTAAGAAAAGCTTTTCTAAAATCAATGAAAGCGTAGGGAGGGTCAGGAGGTCAAGGACCACTGTCACTTGTCAACTCGGATTTCTGAAAGAGCCACTGGTTTTGGGCTATCATTAAGTCTGTTGTGGTGTCCTTTGATTGCCATTTAGTTCTCCCAAGTCACAAAGATTTTGTCTTATTTTGCCTATCAATATCAGGATCATACTATTGGGATTGTATCTAAGCAATTTAAAAGTTAAAGATATGGAGCAAAGTCATAGTCTTTAAAAAATGCTACAAAATAACACCTGTACCACAGTCTGGAATGTAGCTCCTCAGAAATGGACTGGCTGATCAATACGGAATTCCAAGGCCATGTTGTGCAGGAACACTGGGAAACTGGTGGAATAACAGACACATTAGAAAGAAAAAATCATGAAATTACATGACTGCTTCTATTTGCTTATTTGAAAACATGTTTTATTAAATATGGCTCATTGTTTTCCATCCATGAAATTAATTACTAGTTGAAAAGAAGATACTCTTGCTTCTTCTGTCATGGCTACAGAGTATATTCTTCTCATGGATCCTCCTGAATTATATTAAATAACATTATAAATCTCAACGATGTAAATGTTATGACTTCTATGCATCCCTTACTAAAATAATGTATTTTCTCAAAGTGACCTTTACACCTTGAATGAAAAACTCAGATTTCAGCTATAAGATAAAGTAAGCTACAGAAACAACATGTTCTTTGAAAAAAGAAAAATCATGGCTTTAGATACTGACCTTTAATCCTTAGGTAAAACATTGCAGTACAGAAAAAAACCACAGGCACAACTTAGTTCTCCTCAGTCAGGACAAAAGTCCAGACTAATCTGCAGGAATATTATGAATCCTGGGGCAATGTAGAAGAGTGGCCTCTAATTAAAACATTAAGTCTAAGAAATATGTTTTATTACACATTTTTGGGCATTTCATTAATAAGGTGCTAATCAGCTACTTTAGATTGACTCAACTCCACTCCAAGCTTTGTCTTGAAAAGCAGAGAAAAATGCTATGCTTCCACTCCTCAAGGAGCCCTTTCATTTTGTCACTGACTGTGGTCCCAGCCTCCAACATCAAAGTTCAACAAGCACAAAAAATGTGATGCTGACAGATTACATGAAATTGAATAAGTAAAAAGGGCTAGAAAACAAATAATGTACAGATTGCCTTTTCAAAAATCCCCTTGACCCATGACTTCTGCCTAATATTAAGCATAGTCATGCCCCTTCCTGTGAAAAGAAAACAAATGTATTTCTTAAAATTACTTTTAACTGCATCTTTTTTCAAGAGCAATACACATTAAGTTTTCTTGTACATGTGCACAAGAGGGACACTTCGCCATAAATGTTGCATCAAATATTAAAAGCAGCCTTGCTTGTCTCTTCTATAAAGATGTAATGGAGCTCATGCTGCAGCAATACTGACACAAAATACTCAGTTTTGCCTAGCCTCATAAATCAGAGGTGGGGGATGTAAAAAAATTACGCTACTAAACTGACCACAGGTATTGCATTATGTCCGTAGTGATTAAACACTTAGCATGCACTCCTATTATTGACAAAAAATTAGTATGTCTATGTATTAGACATTAGGCACACCAGAATTTTATAAAAAAGAAGCATTTTTCAGAAGAAGTTTCTCTAATGCAAGTATCTCTTCTCCTCAACATTTGTTTTACTGGATTATTTTAACAATGTCATCATTTAGTCACTGGAAGCTTCATTGCATTGAATGTATCTAAAGAAAATTATCTGAGAAAAGATAGGAAAAACCAATGCATACTTCCACAAGAACAAGGAGATATAATTTCAAAATTATGGCTAAATTAAGGATAGTATTGCAACAAGAGCTAAACCAATGCAGCAATCTAAGCCAATTTAAGTGTTCTATTATGCAAAACTGCAGTCATTATAAAAGAGAAATAAAAAACTGTTGTTCACATGGTTAAGCTAGGGTTCTGTCATGTCAGAAAATAGTGATATATGAACAGTTTTCAAATGATAATATGACAGGCAGGATAGGAATTGAATTTAAAGTATCTAGCACTAGGACTGTAGGGACAGAGGTCCTGATCCCAAACTGCTCAACCTATTTCTCAACAGCATCTTGCAGACTCCATTCTTATGTGAATAAGATAAGAAATACTGTGATTTCCCCAATACCTTGAATAATCGCATAAAAATGATCTTATAGGGTATCCTATGTTGAATGCACTGTGAATGGAGAAGATGCCTGTCAAAAATGGAGAGCATTGAAAGTACAATCATAACATCTGAATTTCAGTTTTCCTGTCATGATTCTTAATTATTTCCTCCATGGCAGTTTTTAGTCCTACCCAACCCTGCCCCTTTCTTTACAGTCCAGAAAGGGTTTAAATGTAGCAAAAGGACAAGAAGACAGTGGTATCTTCTTCTTAGAAATCTTCAGGCATTCTGTAAAGGACAGCTTCCTGATCTTACTGTTTCACCAAATTCTTCAAAATTCACGTACAGTTTGGAGGCTGAATTCATATCTATTATAATTTTATTTAAGGGCCAAACTTTGACCATTCCTAAGGTAACCTTCTGGTCTGTGGTATCATAGGCATCAAATAACATTACGAGTCTTCATAGCAGATTACTCTGGAACAAAGACAGTGATACTATGTTCCTCTTAAGCATGTGTTCTGAAACCTGGACAATACAGGACATCCACAAAAAAATATCTGTGTCAGACACACAGCAGGCAACAGGGGAACAGCTAACTAAAGCTGAACATTATGAGACGCATAAAAATGAAGCTTATAATTTTATCAATTTTGTCTTTCGTCTTTCGGTTTTATTTTCATCCTGACTCCATGGCATATATAGCATCCAGTCAACATCAAAACAAACTGCTTGTCATTAAATATTAAATTCCTTAAGGGGTAAATCTGTAAGCCTTTAATTTCCTTTTATTTTTTCCAGCTGAAACTGGCACCACTCAAGGCTAGAGAAGCACTTGGAATCCATAAATTGAGATGAAACTAATGAGAGTTAAACTTGAGAAAGGACTGTTTAAATAAAGCCCCAAGGAAGAAATTGCATGAATATGCCTACATTAGGCAACATAGTGCTATTCATAATGAACTGGGTTTTACACCAGAGGAAAATCATAGAAACATACCATGGTTTGGGTTAGAAAGGATCTTCAAAGATCATCTAGTCCAGCCCCACCTGTCATAAGCAGGATCATCTTTCACTAGATTAAAAAACTTTTACTTGGACAATATTGCAGACATCACTTCATCTGCAGTCTGCCTCACTATGCATCTATCAATCCTGGGAAAATACACTAAATATTTTCAGAACTTTTTGAAGGTTGAACCATTTTATATAGCATAAAAAATATAGCCTGTGCCTCAAACAGCATTGACTGCACAGATATTGTTTTAAAGTTATGCTCTCCAATGCATTCTTAGCTTTTGAAAAAGACTTTACATGGCTTAAACACAAGTTCTTGCCATAGGCCCTGCTTAGCACTGTATAGATATGTTCTGTGCACAGTGAGCCAAAAAGAGACTTCTGTTGTCCTATTAGGTAAACTCAGGCTTGTAGCATTTCCAGTGTGGCATTCTGCAGTGAGCTTCCTGAAATGTCTTCTCTGAGCTTCTCTGAGCAGCTCACCATCTGGGTACCTTTGACTTGGCTACAATACATTTCCTTATATTTCACTAGGACCTTCCTAATACTTCTGAAAGAAGCTCAGACACCAATAATGTTGCATGTGACAACTTCTTTCTTTCTTCTTCCTACCGTATTGGACTAAAGTCTCTTCCCTTATAATACCAGAACACCTTTACTTCAATTTATTTTAAACACCATGTCAATGGGGACTAGCATGATTTTCTCAACTAATACATGATAGCTGAGCTGGACATCCTTGTAAACAAGGCAGACAGACCTTTTGTAACAATTTTTGAAGCAGGCTGTCAGAAATGAGCAGGAGAAAGGCACAGGTTGTAATTACAGCAGTATTTAACATGATGAGATTGAAAATTCTCACTATTATTGTGATGAGTTAATAATTTTGCTACTGGTCATCAATTGCTGTCTGAGACCCAAGGATCCTGCTTAGTATCAGCAACAGAGAAGATGTGTCATCTGGAGAGTTTCCAATAAACCTACTGTATCTAGAAAGAGAGACTATATCTCACAGAGTATACACAATCAACTACTGCAGACAGTGAAAAGCAAATTATGACTGTTTCATGGTATCTTTTTTCAGAAAACACAACTTTTCACAAAATATGAGGCTGAGAAATACTCATCTACAATCTCATGTAAAGGTATACTCAGGCCCAGGTTAGCAAGCAGCTGCTAAATGAAACAGAAGTATAGTTTTAAAAGGAATCAGACCAAGCTCATGGAATTATTTAAGAGTCAAAACACACCTAAATGTTGTCAATTATAAGTTTAAACTTCAGTTTTTACACCGAAGTTTACACACCTCCACTGCTTTTCACTCTTGTTATCAGTCAGTGACTCTTAAAGGGAAGACCAATAGCAGTCGCAGTGTTTGCATACCATAGCTGGAACATGTCTTTGCAGAGAGAATGGGAGGATTTGGACTAGGCCATAGCATTTCAGTTCGTGAGAGGCCTTAAGCTAGTTTATTTCTAAAATATTAGTACCACTGATGTTTCCAGCATAGAAGAGAGTCTTCTCTAAAAGTCCTGGGATCACCAATTACTTCAGTCCTATAAGGAGAAACAGAAGGTGAAGACTAAGGCTTTCCTGTCTTTCTATCCATTGGTAGATAAATCCCACCTCTACAACTTAATAAACACGTTACCGAAATGCAAAGGCAGATATCATCTTTATGCATTTTAGATGAAAGAGCTGTTGAATAAATACATAATGACTTTGTGGAAAAGCAAGCAGAACCCGATTCCTTTTTCTGTAGGAAACCATTGGCAAAAAAAAAAAAACAAAACAAACCAACTTCCTGGCTCAACAGCTTTCTACTTTTCTTCCACAGCTTTGGTAGAACAAAAGTCTGCCTAGTTAAGCTAGACTCCAAACTCTCACTATGCCACGTGAAAATGCAACTTCCTCCCCAACAAATTTCATGCATTGCCTGGTTTTGGCCCTGCTTTTCTATGAAAGTGCTATTTTGCACCAACTCTAAACTTGAAGAGATCCTTTAGTGTTTCTCCAAACTGATCTGAAAACTGGAACCCTTTAGGTACAGTACTGTCTTATTTCCAGATCAAGAATGGGTACAAGCAAGAGCTAGGAATGAAGAAGACCGACACGGCTTCTGAGCCACAATGAGCGAGTATGGAGGAATCTTGCTGATTAAAAGGTAGGCACTTGCAGAATTAAGAGGAAATTTTGGTAACTTCTGCACTTTAAGAGTTTATACCTAACACTTCTAGGTTCATTTGAAAATGCTAGTTAGAGAATTTCAGCTCACAGTATCGCAATTCACTTAGAATTTTCACTGCGTTATGTACAGTTACACCAGAGGTACTACTATGGGGAGAGCATCCTAGTATATGTACTAGTATATGTACTATAAAAAATTGCCAAGAGTTTCTCTGTTCTACTTTGGTCAGAACCTGAAATTTGTTATTTATTTCTCTTTTCACAGATTCTATTTTTTTCAGAAAACGCACTGCAAGAATTCAACTTCAAATGACAGGAACAGGGAATTGTTACTAGGTAGCAACAGTCATAAGAGTACACTACTAGTAACATATTTTCTCAGTAAATATATTGTCTGCATATATTTAAACATATGCATGCATATCCACACAGTCATACCATGTACATAATTAGTCATGCCTTTGTGTTACTTTTCCTTAAAAAATTGCTTTTGACATCGTGTCACTAAGTGACTAATTAATTAGTCATAAGTACTCTGTCCCCTCTAGATATTTTTGTTTACTAAAATGATTATCTGGCTAGGAAGACATGAACCACGTGTGTTTGGTCATTATATGATGCCTGACACTGAAGGTCAAAACTGAACTAGAATTCTAGAAGGTGAGAAGTCTGCCTTGATCATTAATTTAGGATATAATCTGGGAACGGTCAATTATGTTATTTATGCTCAGCTTTCCTATCTGCAAAGCCAGGATACTATCACTGCTAAAACCTGTCAGAGTTCCTCCAATTCATGTTAACAAGGACCTGAAAAGTCAACCATCTGTCATGAATCAAAAATTTACAACTAATTATGACTTCAGTAATGCCATCAACAGCTACAAGTAGGTCACACAGATAATAGCCAATGTGTCACAAACTCTCAAAGACTATATGCAGTATAATTCTTATTTAAGTTAAAAAAGGATTGAGCAGGGAAGCAGATCAAGGCCACACAGTAATGCAGTGATTACAAGGCACAAGACAAGCAGTGATAAAACAGGAGCCCACAAGTAGAGCAAGACTTGAGACAGTACGAGCTTAAGAGTGTAGTAATTGACTGCTGTAATTTCTGCATGTTAACTCCAGGATGCAATCAAGAAAAAAAGAAAGAAAAAAACTTATCCTTGATATAGACATACAGCTATTCACAGAAGCATAACCAGAAGGGATTCCTGCAGTCTGCGGATAATAGAAACTAAATTAATATCTCTTTCATGTTAAATGTTCTTGCTGCAGATTTATAAGCTTTCATAAAAAGCTCTGTTTAAGCATTGTCTTAACATAACAGTGATTAATATGTTATCCAGAAAGCATAAAAATCTAAACATGTGCTGATCATTTTGTAAGCACATTAGCTGTTTTAGCAACATTGTTTATATGTTAATGTTATGATGGCTATGCATGGGCATCACTTCATGGTCTTAACAGGTGATGCATCGAATTAACCGTATACTCCTCCTTCGTTATTCTTTCTCCAGTACTCGCAAAATCTGTATACCTTGAAAAAGCTTTTCAAATTTTCTTCTGCAAAATTATAAATCTGTAAGAATCTAGTTTTGTCTGTATCCTGCTTTTCACTTATGAAAAATAAAATGTAAAACCTTTTCCCGTGTATAAATCAAGAAAAAAATATTAAAAATAGAGACATTGGAGATTACTTGGATTTTTTCCCTACGTAAATATATACCTTTTCAATGCAGAAATTTTAATATTAAGAAGATTTTAGCATGAAAAAGGTAATTTCTTCTGGAAACTTCTTTCAAAACAAACTTACTGTAGAGTAATTGCTGTTAGGCAGAAATTAGTTGCTACATTATGTTGGGTTTTTGCCCAGCCAGCCTATATGTGGGAAAACTTAGGATAAATTAATTGAAAACCCAGAATTATTTTCAGGGTCCTTCCTTCTTTGACAATGTAATAAATACAGAATAGTTTTTAAAAACAGACCTTGTTCTTATATTTTCTGTCCCCAGGCTGGGACCTGTTCCCTCCAGCCTGCTGCAGTTGCAGTACATGATAGTTTATGACAGATGACCCTCAAAGAAGTTAGGAATTTGGTTCATATAAATTCAGATGGACTGCTGAAAATTCTGATCCAGAAACCAGGTTGATACTGCATTTCCTTCATGAGTTTTTACAGCATATCCTGGGCTTAAATGACTTGTAAGTTTCTGCCAATGTATTTCCCACAGTCCTTGCAGAGACATGCAGCTTTTGTCCCCACACAGCTCAGGTACAGTGTTTAGGGGCTGTACACAAACTCTGAAATGCACCTGTTGGACCTCAGTACAAAAGGTTGTGCCCTCCTAGAAGGCAGAAATGCACTTTTAGTGAGCTCTGACTCCAAACAGAATATGACAAAAAATAATTTTCCACTGTGATTGTTCAAAATTGTCAGGTTGTGAAAGGAGAAAAAGAAATTTACTCTTTAGAATAAGCAAGCAGGCCAATTTGGAGATTAAGACTTCTGGGAATTTTGGAAAGTGATTCAGCTTCCAAAATCATGGATACCTGCCTTCCTTTGAACTAAGTATTTGCTAAATAGTACAGGAGAGTTATTGTCCACTGGGGAGTATGTTAAGATTGCCTAATTAATTTCCCTAGTAACCTAAACTAGATCTGGGTCCTTAGAGACACAAGGAAAGCAAAGTCAAACAATGTGATCTCTCTTTTCCTTTGTCTCTCTGTATCCTTTTTTAGAGAAATTATTTAAATTATGAGAGACTATTTTAGGTCACTGATGGAAAGCTGAATTTGTTCTTCACGCTTAAGACTCCTGTTAATCCCCTTTACAAAGCATATTTTTAGCTTGCCTCAATTAAAAAAAAATGCTTCTAATTGCAAATGTTCTGCACTCTGAATTTGGTACAGATTTTGCTGTTCTATGATGGTTAACTAAAGCTAGCAGCTTGCTAATTTTGTAAAAGAAAGTGTGTTATACTTTTTAACCTCCCAGTTGTCCTTTTTCTGTTGAGAGTAAAAATTTTTCATAAACAAATATGAAGTTTCCTTTCATCTGGAATAGAGTATTAGTGTTTCTCTGGAAACTGAGTCAAGGTTTGTTGTGGGATATTTTGATTACTAGTGTGATACATTGATCTGTATGAAACACAGAAAAACAGAAGTCACATTAAGACTCTCTAACATTTTTGTAGCTCAAAATCCATCATTTTTATGCTAAAGGCTAGATCATATATAAAATAACAATAAAAATTTTAAAAAGTGAAAATTTAGGCTTTTTTGGACGTTACTGCTTGGTAATTTTAGAGCCTTTGCAATTCTGCACAGCTGTTTCCATTGGCCTCTGTGTTGTCCCAGGCAGCTCTGCCTTCTGGCTGATTTGCCCAGATTAGGAGCAGGAGTATGTTATATTTGCTTTGTAGGAAGAGTGGCGTCCCCAGAAAGTCATGCAGATGGAGAGTTGCCTAACAAGACCAGTTTATACAGTGTATTCTTGGCTGCATATGCAATTGGAACTCAATTTAATTTTACATTAACACAGAAACAGAGGAAACAGTAAAATTGTGTAATGAAAACTTTGGAAAAATCTCTTGACTGAACATCCAAGAGGCAATCCAGATGGACAAAGAAGTCCAGGAAAGTTGGACATGCTTCAAGAAGGATATCAACTTGCTGAAAGATGAGCTGCCAGGGAAGAAGAACAGCCTGGCTGAACAGAGAAATTTGACTAGAACTCAGGGAAAGAAGGAGAAGAGACAGGCCACTCAGGAGGAGTACAAGGCTCTTGTGAGCTATGCAGGGAGAAAACTAGCAGGGCCAAAGCTCAATTAGAACCTAATCTGGTTACTGCTGAAAAAAAAAAAAAATCAGATGGTTTTATAAATATATTAACAACAAAAGAAAGGCTAAGGAGAATGCCCACCCTTTAGTGGAAGTGTGGGGAAAAGTAGGAATGCAGATGTACTTAATGCTTTCATTAATCAATTAATGTAATTAATTAATGTATCAATTAATTAATTAATTCCTTCATTGCTTTAACCTTTCACACCAAGACCAGTTGTCCTCAGCACATCCAGTCTCCCGAAGACAGGAATGGGGAGCAGAATGAGGGCCCAAAATCCAAGGGCAAATGGTCACTGACCTGCTGCACCACTTAGACATGCACAGGTCTGCAGGGCTGGATGGGGTCTGCCCAAGGGTATTGAGGGAGCAGGCAGAAGAGCTCACAAAGCCACTTTCCTTCATTTATCAGCAGTCCTGGCTGACTGGGGAGGTCCCGGTTGCCTGGAGGTCAGCAAATGTGACATCTGTCTATGAGAAGGCCTGGAAGGAAGATGCAGGCAACTGCAGGCCCGTCAGCCTGACCTGGGTGCCAGTAAAGGTTATGGAGCAGATCATCTTGAGTGGCATCAAAAGACACATGCAGAACACTCAGGCAATGAGGCCCAGCTAGAATGGGTTTGGGGAAGGCAGGTCCTGCTTGACCAGCTTGATGTCATTCTATGGTAAAGTGATCCATTCAGTGGATAAGGGCTCTAGACACACTGGACCAATTGGTGGAGAAAAAGTGGATGCAGTACAGAAGAACTGGATGGAGTACAGAAGAAAAGGCAGAGTCTTAGGAGCGTATTCACAGAGTTGTTGTGCTTTGTTGGTCTGAGTTTTATTTGGGGTTGGAAATAGCTATACATTTGGAAATGGCAACTATTAAAAATGATTAATCAGACTAACATTACCCTATCAATCATACTAATATGCAACAACAATAATTCATTTTTACATAGCTCTGAAAGCTGATTTTAAACACGTTAATAAAGAAGTTAGTCTCAAGTTTCCTTCCAACAAATGGAGCAGTTTGGATTGCAATTCTAATATTGGAATCAATAACAAAACCATATTTCATTAATAATATGACAGGGAGTTGCCTGAGCCACCCTTCTCCATGGAAAGAGAAGACTTCCCTTGAAATCTCACAAATTTCTAGATAAATTTGTGCTGCTACAAATTTATGAAAGAATTAATGTATACATAATCAGTGTATGTTAAAGCTCTTTTCTGGATCTCTATTAGTCTAAAAACCCAAGGATTTTCATCCACAAAAAAAATCTCAACCTCCCATTCAGGGGTTATGGCGCTAGGGGGTCATGGACTAGCTGTGCAATGGGAATGAGGACAAAACTCAAATTTTACCATGCTAGAAAAACTGTATGGAAAAAAATATACCACAATTCACTAAGGACAAGATTCTGTCCTCTGCAGGGCACATAGCACAGGCTTTCATAGCCGTTCTGTAGTTCTCTTGGATCTCCTGTCTCAGAAAATACGTACATCAACCATAATGAGTCTAGAGTGAACAGGAACAGCTGTGTTTGACAGGAATGGCTGTGTATGAGAAAATGCTAGGAAACTGGAACTTTTTAGTCAAGAAGAGGCTTGAATTCATGTCTTAAGGAACTGTAGTTCTTTTAGCACTCTCCTTCAAAACAACAGAGAAAAGTGTCATTGTTCTATGCCTATATGAGCACGGTGAATTAAAGTGCAGGAGCTTCTGATATTATGAAGACAGTTTGTAACAGTGCACACAATGAAGCAATGGAATAAGCTCATCATAGAGAGAATTTCTGTAGAATTTTCCATCACTGCAGAAAAGCTTGGAAAAAAGTTTTCGGTAGGGAAAAGCTTAAGACGCATACCATGATGCATAGGCATGCATCTAGGAAAATGACCTAGATGTGGAGTTAATAAGTTACCAGTAAACCCGAAGCTGAAAGTTTGCAAAGTCAACCAAAATATCAATGAAACTAACCAGTCATCAGAGTTGTTCTCAGGCCACCTGCAGATATTTTGTGAAGAGGATAGCTGACAGCTTCTTAATTGTCAGTGATGTTTTTGTAGACTGAGAAACTTCTACGATTTGGAATTTATTTAGGAAGAGTGCAATTAGTTAAGGTTATATTTAACAAAGAAGTAAATATAATGAAATTGGTGAGAAACTAATTAACATAAATTGAAGGAGAAATCATGGCTACAGACATCTGTAAACGCAGCAGAGACCGTATTACAATTCACAATTATAAAATTGTGAATTTTTACTGTTTATTCACAGATCCTGCTGAACTCTTTGTATGACCTGACCTCTGATACCCTCTTCTTCAGTCTAACAACTTCCTTTTTTTTTTCTTTTTTCCTGCACTGCTTCATGCATGAGTGCCTTAGTGGGCTTGCTATGTTCAGATTATTAATTTAAGTAAATCAGAGTGTAGAGAGTGTTGCAGCTGGCTTCCTCAGAAACCTGACCTACTTAAGACTCATCAATTGTAAAGAAGAGGGAATAATAAATGTGGAATGAAAGGAAGAGGCATCTAGATCAAATGTCTAACTTATTGGGCATGAATGACATATGTCTGTTTCTAAAATAATGCAACAGTATCACAGCAGCTTTAATGCCACTAATGGGATATAAAGCTCCATTTTACCTGACAATATCTGCATCTATGCCTTGTCCATCCCTATTCAACAGCTTACCTGATACTGCAAGCTGGATTGCTAATTGAAGGCCTTAATCAAGATGCCAGGGGAGTATTTTTTTGTTCATTGGTGTGAATTATCTGACAAAATGGTGTAATTTTGTCAGATAATGGTGTCATTATCTGACAAAAATATACACATAAATGATCCTCTGATATATAATTTTGTCTGAAGGAACAGAAAACACTACTTTAAGGGAGTCTTGTACATTTCCAGGTCTACAGTAGATGAATCTGGCTCATTTTATTTGGATTTTCTTTCTTATTAGATAAACTGAGTTCTCAAGAGCCACTTGTTATCTCTCTTTCTCAATTTAAAATGTCCATCCACATTTTGTCTTACTAAAAGGAGAGACAGCTACCAAGAGGATAATTTATAATGTTGTCTTTGACAGAACCAAGGAAGATTGCTCGGTACAGCTGGTGATCCATCTGTACAATTAGTCATACAATATGAAACAAGTGATGAACATTTCAGGGAGAACAATGGTCTTAAGTCTTGCACAAGGGTCGTTCTATGTGGAATGCACTCACCATCAGATGCAAAAGATCAGAGATGACAAAGGAAAAGGTATGTGTGGTTTTTCTACATTCAGAATCTTATGGGTGAAAAAGAAACATACCTCATATATAAAGGCAAGAACATATAGCTGGTGTATTTGCAATCTTAGCAGTCCCATAAAATTACTAGTAGTGATGGTAGTAGTAGTATTGCAGGTCTAGTTATTTCAGGAAGTGACTATAGACAGTTGTGTTGGTTTTGCACGGCCTGGTTTTTGGTAGCTGGGGGGCCACAGAGGTGGCTTCTGTGAGAAGCTGTTAGAAGCTTCCACCTTGTCCAGCAGAGCCAATCCCTGATGGGTCAATTAGAGATGTTGGTGATGCCTCTGTGATAATATGTTTAAGAAGAAAATCAAAACAAAGTGGGGGCACAGTTTTTTCCTAGTCAGAGAAGAGGAGGTGAGAACATGTGAAGGAAACAACATGGCAACACCAAGGTCAGTAGAGGAGGAGGGGGAGAAGGTGCTCCAGGTGCCAGAGCCAAGATTCCTCTGCAGGCCATGGTGATTGGTGACCATGGTGAAGCAGCTGTGCCCCTGCAGCCCGTGGGGATCTGCTCGCACTGGAGCGGGTGTGTGCCTGGAGGAGGCTGTGATCCAGTGGGAGACCTGATGGAGAGAGAGGGCCCTTGTTTCCAGGCTGGAGCAGCCTGTCCTTGGAGGACTGCACTCTGTGGAAGAGTGACCCATGCCGCAGCAGTTTTGGGAGGACTGCTGTTCATGAGAGTGGACCCACACTGGAGAAGTTCACAGAGAACTGTCTCCCATGGGAAGGGACCTCACAGTGTAGCAGGGGAAGGACTCCTCTCTCAGAACAGCAGAAGAAGAACTCAGGTGACAAACTGACCAAAATCCCCATGCCCTGTCTCCCTGCACTGTCGATGGGAAAGAGGGAGGGGTTGGGGGAAGAAAAGGTATTTTTAAGAGCTTATTTTACTTCTTGTTTTTAGTTCTCATTATCCTTCTCTGATCTTGTTAATAATAAACTCATTTTGTACCTTTAAGTTGAGCCTGTTTTGCCCTTGGAGTGTTTTCTCTCAGTCCTTATCTCAACTCACAAACCCTTTGTTAATTTTTTCCTTTCCTCTGCCCAGCTGTGGCAGGGGAGAGTGAGTGAGCGACTTTAGCCGGTGCCTGGCATTTGGCCAGTGTCAAACCATGAGAGCAATAATTAACAATATCACTGTTATTTAATAAAATTATTTAAATTTTCAATCATAAAGTTTCATATCCACATATAGTGTTTTCCCTTTTACTTAATGCCAGTCAAATTAATAATCTGAACATAGCAAAGCCTGCCCTTCCCTGCCCTCTGTTTGCAAAGTCAGGGCACTGATCTGAGTGAAGTTGTAAGCACTGCTTCAGTCTGTCTGAGCAGGTGAAGGGTTCCTCAAGTTGACAGCATGTCAAGTGCTTTGCTGGGGATGCTGATGGCTTCTTAATCCTCAGCGTAGAGTCTGCTTAGGGTTGCTTTAAAATGCTTGGCTCTTACACCTTGCACTTTCTTTTTTTGGCTCATAAGCTCACATCGCACACAAATTTCCTATTTGCTATGCATTTTATGTCTTTCAAATGCTTCTATTTTGTTCTGTTTGGTACCCTTGAAACTGGTTTTGCTCAGCTCCAAGTCTGAATTTCTTCCACAGGCTACTGGGGAGTTGTTTATAGCCATGAAATTCCTGATGTCAGCCTATGTCTCATTTCTCATAATTCCATCTCTGCCATGCAGCTTGTATGTCTACCTTTCAAGTCTTCAGCTCTCATACCAAACCCACATTTCTCTACATTGCATTGTTATGCTAAAATCAATATCTCTTTGGACCTCTACCCCTTTGGGTCTACATTAAGGTTTTTATGGGATAGGAAATCAGAATATTTTACTATTTCAGTATTACAAGATAAAGAAAATAGTGATTAATTTAAATGAAAGGAATAGTTCTTTCTAATTTCTGCATTTACTGCAGGAAAATTTCTCTAGTTTCAGAAATAAACTAAATCTCAAGATAAATACAGTATATTTAGGAGTATTCCAGGTAATAGTTTTTGATTTTTTGCATGTCTTGCAGAAGTTAACAGAAAGTAAAATAGCTTACTCTAATTCTTTTGAATAAGTCTGTAAGCACAAATCCTGCAACTAAAACAAATAATTATTGTACCATGATTTACAAGTGAAGTAGCAAATTTTTGTGAGGAAATCTACACAAACTGTGATTTTTGACAAACTTAGCACAGTCCATTATGGCTAAGAGCTTCCTCACAGCTTTTCTGTGTGCTGAATATATTCAAGAACATGTTTACCCATGTACTATGTCACCCTTAATGCCAGAGGTAAAAGAGGTTGGATATTTTTCTTCCCCTCCAGAACTATTGCAGAACCAACTGCACAGACATTTTTGAACAAGAAATTTTTGTTACAGAAGGAGAATCTTACTATGGTATCACCCATTTATCTTCTAACACAGCAAGAAAAGATAAATATTTTCTATACATCACCTGAATGTCACATCTATGAAGTAAGAAGGTGACTTTTCCACTGCATATATTTTCTACCTGTAAAAACACACCAAACTTAAGAAAAAAAAAAGAGGATATTTTAAAAACATGCCTTGACAAATCTGAATGTATACACTGTATTGAAACACAAACTAATTCTTTCTTGCAATAACACTGTCATTTATATTAGATTAATTGATTGAGCTGGGGCCCCAGCAGTGCTGGGATTGGGCAGGATTCCAGGTTTATATCAAAAAGGTTAGTCTCACTGTGTTTTAAGGATTTCTTGTATGCCTAATATTTTCACATGCTTTCACAGTTACCTTCACACTTCTCAATCCAAATATGCATACCCTGATGAATATGTATTTATATTTATAAATATTCCAGCTCATGAAAGAAGGCTAGGTGGAGGCAAGTTTGTAAATAGGGAAAGGCTATAGAGATTTTCTAGGGAGCTCAAGGAGGTAATCAGAGAACAATCAACTATAGGAATAGGATAACAATAGGAAACCTTGTGTAAAGACAGTAAAACAATTCATTTGTATACTTACAACAGGAAAATGAAGAAAAATCTTACCTAATAAAAGACAGCAGAGAAGCAAAAAAGAGCAAAACTCCTTGAAAACCCTACCTTTCAAAATATATAAAAACTATAACTTTATTTTTGCCTTGGTGTTTGTCTGGGAACACTGACACGCAAGTTATGCATGTAAAAGATGTTTCACTCTGGTATTTCAAATCTGATCATTTAGATGGCTTTCACAGTAAATCTTGATGAAAACATGTATCCTTGAGGCAAATTCATCACTAATACCCATTTTAGCTCGCAAAAGTAATTTCATGACATATTGTGTTGCATGCCTGACTAATCCCAGCAGATGAATATTCATGGTGGTTATGAGATAGACTCTTCTAAACTCTTGGAGTTCCACGTTGGCATCAGGCATCACAGCAGCTTCACAGATCATTTCGTTCAGCTAGAAATAATCTGCTGTTATGTCCTCAAAGTAAGGTGGTTTTATTTTTATCACAAAGGTCACCAATCCCTCTGCTGAAACCTAGCATTATCGCTCAGCTAGAGACATATTTACCAGCGAAGTGCTAGAAATAGCAACGTGTAATTGAACAAAACAGTCCTGCCACTTCAGCTTCTCTGAAACCCTAAAAATCTCTGTTCTTCAGTGGTGTACCACTGAGCAGTAACATATTAACCAAGGGAGGATAAACCTATCACCTATAAGGTTTGTAGTCATATACCAGTAGTATTCATTTGGAAGCTGCAATAACTGAAGATACATTAGCATAAGCAAAATGAAAAACAGTAATTGGGAGGCAAAAGTATGTTAATTTGAGATTCATTCACAAAGGATCCAGAGGCATCAGAGGTAGAAGGAGATAGTTAGATTTTACATTCATTTCCCTCCCATATAACACTCTCTAATGAATTCTCCAGCCAGATTTTAATGAGTATCCACAACTCTTCTACTTTTTCACATAGACAAAAAAAAATCATAATAGAAATTCTTAGCAGGAAATGGAAATTTTGATGTTGAAAAACGGGGTATATTGGATTCAATCTAGAGTTAATTGTTTATAAACCAAAAACAAGGACTTTCTACAGATTAATTCCTAACAATGTATCTCAGGATCATCTGGGTACCTGCACAATACATGAAGAATGAAGAAAATGTATAGAAGAAAATGTGCATGAAGAAAAATAGCTTTTGAAGTTCTGTATTTTTCCAAAAACTTACTGCTCTACCTAGATTGTGAAATAGGCCCACTGTCTGCATTTGCATCTTACTGTTCCTTAACCCAAAAACCACAAAGCACACCAATACCCCAAGTGATGCAACCCACCCAGGAAGCACAGAATAAGGATACAAGGGAATACTAGTATCAAACCTGTACTTTCACATAAAATATAATATATGATGGAAAACAAAAGAATTATAAAAACCAATATGAGGATATTCTTAAAGCCATAATAAGTAGGAGAGAACGGCAAACTGGCAGTCAACAAGTCTATGGCAGATCCAATAAAGCCCGAATAAGATAGAAGAAATAAGTTAATCTACATAGCACCTAAGAGACCATTAGACGTGACTGGTGAGGTGGAGAAGTGAAGAGAAGACAATAATAATATATCTTACCTTCCTCAAGAAGCAGCATAGCATCAAGAAACATCAGGAAAGCCCTAGAATTAAGAAGAAGGTTTAAGTTCTTGTACAATGCTTAGTTTATGGTAGCAGGCGTGCTTCATTGGTACATCTTGCAGCTGTTGATAACAAAGTCACTGTTGCTCTGATCAGGCCTAAATGTAGCACATATTTCATTGTCCATCTCCATGAAGAGCAAACTTCTGAGGTGGTCAGATGTATTCCTTCAATACACCAGCTGAACTGGTGACTGGGAGCACTGTCGATATGTGAGAGCCAAGAATTAAAGGTTTTTTCTTCATCTGAGCGTCCTTTGGAAAACCTGTAATATGAAGAAATTTTTGCTTGAATTTCTTTTCAATTTATGCTTTTCTTCGTAAGATTAAAGATTTTGTGGAATGTTTTTAAAATGGTTACCCATTCAAAATAAATCTATTTGAATCCTTTTAAATTTTAAAACAATATTGTGAATGCAAGAAAAATTATTCAAATGACAACTTCTTAAAATATTTATAACTAAAATAAAAGTAATTTTTTCACATTGCCAAACTAAATCTTAAAATTTTTAAATCATTTTCCCACAAATTTGTGCAATTATCCCAATTATTTAATCAGATCCCTACTGGCAAATCCTGCTCTTGAGAATAGTTTCAATGATGTAAATCTGATTATCAATATGGATTTTTAAATTTTTAATTTCTTCTTCCCTTCTATGTTCAGTAGTTATTCTGTAATTTGTGTGCCACCATCATGTTATCTTGATCTTTGTAGGTTTGTTAATATTCTGAAAGATAAATATTCCACATTAAATTTCCAAACATTATTCTTAATTGCTAGATTTTTATTTTATTTGCTCTCTGATAGGCAACATCAAGTTACCAGACAAGGTTTTTCAGTTAAAAGAAAACATGCCTTGCACTCCCCTTTAGCTTGAATGGTTTGATTCTCTAAAGAAAATCTTTGCCTCTACATTTTTTCACATACACATGGCTGAAATGGATATTTGAAGTACCAGATGTTAAAAACATGCATCTCCCATTAAACTCGCTTGATTCTTCTGTTTAAATTAATCATTAAAAACATATTTCAGTTCTCTGTGGCATCTTGCTGTTTTGCATCCTGCTTCTGCAGTTTTCCATCCTGCTATTATCAATCCTTTGAATAATAGCTAGCAGGAGTCACAACTGCACCAACATGTGATGCAGAACATCAAGAATTAGGCTGAGAAATGAAAGATAGTAAATAAGCCTCTCAGCTAGGTTCCCTTTCCCTTGAAAGGTTGGACCACATGATCTTTTGGGGTCCTATCCAGCCTGAGCTGTCCTGTGATTCTATGACTCTATAATTACACAGTGTCTGGCATCACACAAAGCCAAGTTTCAGCTGGTGTGCTTCCACTGACTTTCACTGGAAATAATGAGGAAAAGTAAGCCCTTTGGGAGTCAAAAAGGCTTCATATGTGGAGCAACTACTAGGTTCTACTCCATGACTGGGACTCCTAGGCCCAATTTCATGCAGACAAGTTTCATAGAAATCACTAATATTATTGTTATTATATGAGAAAGGAGGGAAAATAAAAATGCATGTTTGCTGTGAATAAACATCCCCTTTTTATGATGCCTGCATATCTTTAACTCATTTTACTTTTTTTTATCATTCTAAAATCATTCAGAGTGTTAATTAGTTAATTCTCTAGCATGAAGAGTAATTTTAACACTTTGAAAATTGATTTTACTCATGTTTAAATCCCTGATAAAGCAGATCCATATCTATATGCAATTATACTTCCAATATCTTCACAATTAATTTTCAGCTGAATTTTGGCTGTCCACTCAAACACATATATTAAACAATATAGTTGTCTTTGAATATGTCAATATATATAGAAACTAAAAGTGATTGGTAAAACCAAAAAAGATAAAGGCAATTGAGTGATTTCTCCATTTTTAAATTTTTCTTTATTTCTCCCTCCTGGCCCCGCTGATAAAATTGAAGTTTAAAGTAGAACACATAGAAAAGCCTTTGAAAACATGTCAGAGCTTTTCAGATTTGGTTCTAATTTCAAAATAGGATTATGTTTTTACACAAGGTCTAGTAGAAGTCTCCAGCTCTAAGGAAATCAAAATCACAAGCTTACTTTAAGCAGAAGCTAGCAGTCTTGAGCAGTTAAAGGTTTAAAGCCCTGAACAAATTAAAATAAGTGCCGTCCAACTGCAGAGAGGTATTATTTAAATAATGGTTATTAGGCTCAGCTTTCTGCTGTTTTTTCTGATATTTGAAAATGGTCCATCTCATGATAATTTAGAGTCAATAAACAAATGCATATCTGGGGGAACATCAGCTGACCTACCTGACTAGGAAAACATTTCTTACCCTTAATCTGTTTTCAAGGCATTTGTTCACCTAGATAAAGGTGAACAAATGTCTTGAGTGAGATCACACTGCAATATTTCTCCTTTTTTTCTTGTCGCAGTAACTGACAATTTACTACAGTGAGTTTGAAGATTATCTAGAAATTGCTCCCTTTCTCTGCCCTCCCCCTCACCAAATTAAAGTTGGTCACATCAATCAAGATTATTTTTATTGGTTGGAATTAAGGCAGTAGCAGGTTAAAGAGCTTAAAAGGGACATAAATAGAAAAGACTTTGGTGGTTGAAAAACGCTCCTCTCAATTTGGAGCTTAGTGCATAGAAGGTTTTAACATGAGAAAACCCTTACACTGGAGGATTGCAGCATAACAGCTGTCTCAGAGCTCTGTTATTGTGCTCATCAGAGAAAACGCTAAAAACTGTTATGCGAATAACACAGGATAATATGATTTTGAATGCTCTTTACACCCCAAAATATGAAAATAATTCCAAAATTGATTTACTAGTGTTGTTTAATGCCATTAAAACCTATAGATCTGCCTAGTTCTATAACAGTTACTTTTCAGCATTGCTGTAGTTTGAAATGGGAGGTGTTTTCATGGAAGTGATGTGAAAGTTTTTGTGTAACTGAGTCTGTGGAACCACTGGGAAGTTGCACACGCCTCTGTGAAACACACATGTAAAAGACAAAAAGAAACGCGGGAACGTCCTCTTTTCCTCCTGGGTGGCAGTGAGGTAACATCTGCTGAGCCAGCCCAGCCCCATCTCAGCTGGCCAGGCCGGGCGGCCCTGCTGGGGGGGCAGGGTGGGGAAGGGCCCCCATTCCCCAGGTTGCCTCCCAGCAACCTCCCCACTCCATCGGCTGCCGGGTAGGATGTGGGGGTTGCCGCGGGCAGGATGGATCTGGCCTTGCTAACATCTGGCTGCTTGTTACACCCCTCCCCAGCCCCCTGGGCGCAGCCCTGGGTTGGCTCCACGTTGTCCCTGTCCCCAGCATGGCTGGGATCAGGGGCCACCCTGCAGCCCACGCGGAGCTGCCCTGCAGCTGGAGTGGCATGCAGAAGGGACCAAAGACCAGCCATGCAGCCACCCCTCCCAGCTGTGGCTCCTGCCACAAGCCACCGGCCAGTCAGTGTGACCTCTGCAGGCCCTGGACGAGTTGTTAACCCTTTTGGTGCTTCAATCCTCGCTTGAAAGAGAGACAGAAACCAGATGCAAGCATGTAAAGGAGCAACATGAAGACATCGAGGTCAGTGAGGAAGAAGTCAAGTCCCAGATGGGAGGGATGAGAAGATGCCTTGATCTTGATGCCTTGATCTGAGCTGAATTCCTCTTGTGAGCTATGGAGAAAAGACTCTTTTTCCTGTGGGGAGATGAAGGGTTCAAATTTGAGCAAAGGTCTCCATGCTGAAGTGAGCAGATGTTGAAGTAGCTGTGATCCCATGAGAAGTTTGAACAGAGAAAGAGAGGAAAGTGATGAGATCCTTTTCACCCAGGAGAAAAGAAGATCTCTGTTCCCAAGAATTAAGATGATTTTTGAGATAGATAATGAAAACTATTGCTTTTGAACAGCCCATCTTTAAAACAGTAACACCAAAGTTGACATGGCCCATAAACACAGCTCTGGGAAGGCTGTGGACTGGGTGGGGCTTCACAATTGCAGATTTCCCTGGGTGGCTGTGTTTGTGAGGCCATTGAGAGCCATGAGAGAGCTGTTTTTTCCTCTTGTGGAGAAGTCTCCATAACATTAACAAGAGGGACTTCTCTTCCTAAGTGAACCGAAGAAAGACTGTTTTAAAGGTGGTAAACTGACTGGAAATTTTAGGTTTTGTTTCTTTACATTGTCAGTGGGAAAGAAAAGATTTTGGGGGGGAGGAGAAGTGTTCTGAAGGGTTTGTTTTTGTTCTTACTACTTTTTTTTCTTTTAGTTACTGTTAATAAAACTTTTTTTAAACCTTTTTAAAGTTCTGAGCCTGCTTTGCCTTTCTCCTAATCCTATCTTCCTATCTCACAGCAGGAAGAGGCTGCACTGGTGATTGGCCAGCACTGAACCCACGACATTCAGTGGTGCATTGGCCAGGAAAATTTCAAAATTGGGGAAATCAAAAATTGGTGAACCAAAACCACTGCATGAAATTGGTGTTTCTGCCCAGTTTCGAACTGAACTGAAACCGCCACAAGCATAAAAAACACTTTATAATTTGGACTTGGTTTTACTATTTTAAAAATATCCTTCTATATCTGTAATAAGCTCTTGACATTCATATTTATCTTAGTCTTATGAGACATAGTTGCTCTATTTTTTGCTGGTCTATATTCACTATACTTGCTGCAATCTTGCCAATGGATAAAGTAAATTTTAGTGCAATAAGCTATCATTTTTTTATCTGATCTATGCTAGAAGTTCCCTAAACCAAAACTATGTTAAGCTGCTATAAGATTAAATAAGTAGACTAAAGGGTCATCAAGAGGTAACAGAAAAAAGCTCATTCTTAGAAGTACTGGTATGTTAAGCCGTCATCCATAATTTTAGTTCAGAGAGCTAGAACACGTAGAGCAGGAATAAATCTCTCCAAGAACACACGTGATGATTTGATTTGGCAATCTCTCTTTTATGTCATTTTTAGCATCAGAGCTAGATCTCCTGGTAGTAAAATTCTGTATTGAAACTAAGTAGAACTGAATGAACAGGGTAAATGAATAGAACGTTATGCATAGACATGCATAGCAGACCTGGTTCCCCAAATTAAATATGGTATAAATCTCATATTTTCTGACAGATGAGCCATGAATGCTGAGACATTAGAAATTCTTCACTGCATTTTTCTATTATCACAAAACATACTTTTGTTCTTAATCAGTTAATTAGAATACAAAAATATTCTTATTAACGATAAGAAGATTGAGCAAAAGATGATCATGGGTTTGTTTACATGACACTGAGCCTGCTGGCAGCAGGTGGGGTACCCGTCTCAAAGAGAAGAAAAGGATATTTGCTCAAGAGTTTACAGGTCTCACTAAGAGACCTTTAAACTAGACTTGAAGGGGAAAGAGGATAAAAACAAGATCACTAGAGATAAGCCCATTTGTGGGACGTCACTGTTTCAGGGACAGCGTGCAAGCAATGTACCTCAGTCTGCTGTCTCAGTAGGCAATGGATAGCTGTGTGGCAGCAAGGATACAGGAGTTACTGATGTTAGAAACCACAGACACACTGGAGAATTGTCATGCAGGAGTTAGAACTTCTCCACAGAAAGATGCCAGGACTGATAACCCAACTGAAGAGCACCTAGACCATGCACCCACCACGCAGCAAACGGGAGGAGCTAAAAGCCATGGTGCAGCAGAAAAGATATGCATAATTGCCATCATGGAGACATGGTGGTATTACTTGCACAGCTAAAGTGCTGCAATGGATGGCTGTAAACTTTTCAGAAGGGATTGGGAAGAGTAGGTGGTGGAGTAGCCCTGTATGTTAGTGAGTGCCTAATTTTCCGGAGCTTGATGGTGGTATTTACTGGTGAAAATCAGGGATAATACCAACAGGGCAAATAACCTGGCAGAACTGTGTTATAGACCACTTAACTATGAAGAAGAGGCAGATGAAATATTCCATAAGTGGCAGGGAGAAGTCTCATATTTACAAGCTCTTGTTCCAGCTTGCCAGATGTCTACTGGAAAAACAACATGGCAGAAAAGAAACAGTTCCATGAGGTTCCTAGAGTGTGGAAGAGAACTTCTTGACATAGCTGATAAGGGAGCTGGCTAAGGAAGGTGTCCCTCTAAACCTGCTTTTTGTAAACAAAGAAGGACCAGCGTATGATCTGATGGGTAGAGGCTATCTTGGACACAGCAATCACAATTATAGAGTTTTCTGCTCCAGGAGAAGTAAGGAGATCCAGGAAGTAAGGAAGGAAAAAGCAGAGCTGCCACCTGGGACTTCTGCAGGGTAGACATTTGCCTTTCTGGAACATTGGCCAAGACAGTCCCTTGGGAGGCAGTCTGGTAGGGCGAAGGAGTCCCAGAAGGCTGGACATGCTTCCAGAAGAAAGTCTTAAATGTGCAGGAAGAGGCCATCTCCATGTGTCTAAAAACCAACTGATAGAGAAGACCAAACAGGCTGAATAGAGAATTTTGACTAGAGAATGTATCACTTTTGGAAGAAGAGAGAGATCGCTCAGGAGGACAACAAGGATCTTGTGAGCTATGCAGGGAGAAAACTACCAGGGCCAAAGCTAAATTAGAACCTAATCTGGTTACTGCAAAAATTAAAAAAAATTATGATTTTATAAATATATTAGCAACAAAAGAAAGGCTAAGGAGAATATCCACCCTTTAATGGAAGTGTGGGGAAAAGTAGTAATGCAGGATGAGCNCTTTCTGGAACATTGGCCAAGACAGTCCCTTGGGAGGCAGTCTGGTAGGGCGAAGGAGTCCCAGAAGGCTGGACATGCTTCCAGAAGAAAGTCTTAAATGTGCAGGAAGAGGCCATCTCCATGTGTCTAAAAACCAACTGATAGAGAAGACCAAACAGGCTGAATAGAGAATTTTGACTAGAGAATGTATCACTTTTGGAAGAAGAGAGAGATCGCTCAGGAGGACAACAAGGATCTTGTGAGCTATGCAGGGAGAAAACTACCAGGGCCAAAGCTAAATTAGAACCTAATCTGGTTACTGCAAAAATTAAAAAAAATTATGATTTTATAAATATATTAGCAACAAAAGAAAGGCTAAGGAGAATATCCACCCTTTAATGGAAGTGTGGGGAAAAGTAGTAATGCAGGATGAGCAAAAGGCTGACGTACTTAATGCCTTCATTGCTTTAACCTTTCACACCAAGACCAGTTGTCCTCAGCACATCCAGTCTCCTGAAGACAGGAAGAGGGAGCAGAATGAGGGCCCAAAATCCAAGGGCAAATGGTCACTGACCTGCTGCACCACTTAGACATGCACAGGTCTGCAGGGCTGGATGGGGTCTGCCCAAGGGTATTGAGGGAGCAGGCAGAAGAGCTCACAAAGCCACTTTCCTTCATTTATCAGCAGTCCTGGCTGACTGGGGAGGTCCCGGTTGCCTGGAGGTCAGCAAATGTGACATCTGTCTATGAGAAGGCCTGGAAGGAAGATGCAGGCAACTGCAGGCCTGTCAGCCTGGAAAAAAGGGGGCGTAGGGGAGACCTGATTTCACTCTGCATACTGCCTGAAAGGAGATGGCAGAAAGGTGGCATTCAGCCTCTTCTCCCAGGTAAAAGTGACAAGACAAGAGGAAATGGCCTCAGTTGCACCAGAGCAGGTTTAGATTAAATCTTAGGAAAAATTTCTTCTCTTAAGGGGTGTTGAGGCATTGGAACAGGCTGCCTAGAGAAGTGTTGCTATGAACATATTATAAGTTTCTCTGTGTGTAAGCCTTCTGATCATTTTCCCATGGGAGAACATCCTTTTGCTGTCTTTTACTCTGTATAAGCTTTCTGTAAACAAAATATCTGTGTCTGTTCTTCAAAGACATAGAATTAGTTGGCCTCCTCCTACCTATGAGGAGACTAAACTGAAATTACTTTATCTTTCTAATATTGTAAACTATTCAGACACATTTCCCTGGACGAAGCAGCAGCAGGAGCATGGAATGCTCTCTGCTGAGCAGATATAGAAAAATACTAGAATTATAGAGTCATTTTAATAAATCATTTTAGCCTTCTGAAATTATTGTCAAGAGTCCTTTCTTCAATGCATGGACCACGACGATAGAGAAGTGGTGAAATTATCATCCCTGGAAATATTTTAAAAATATGTGGATGTGATACTTGGGGACATAGTCTAGTGCCGAACATGAGGGTGCTGAGTTAACTGTTGGACATGATGATATAAGAGGCCTTTTACAACCATAATAATGCTATGATTCTATGACTATGATGTGTTTTGAGCTAATGGTTTCAGTAGCAATGGTTCTTGAAATGTTTAAAATAACTACCCTAGAATATCTTTCCAATTTTTCCCTCATAGTCCTGAGACAGGAATATATATTTTTTTAATATTTATATAGTTCTACATACAAACATATTTCTATTCTTTGTATGTCACCTAATGATAAGGATAATCAGTCTTGATATAATTCTCTTTGATGTGAAAAAAACAACAAACCATAGGTTCAATATCAGCTTCAGAGAAGTGTGAGCAAACTAGTTTTCTACTGCAAATATCTTACCCTAACTTATGATAAATAAAGGTTTTCTTTAAAAATTGTTTTCAAGCCATATCCAATGTCTCTTGTTTATTACAGCTGTCCAAGCCCCAAATACTTCAATCCATTGTTCCAGATCTCCCTCATACCTCTCTTGCCACCATCTAGTGGCCACCATCTACTGACATGTTTACCCATCCCTCACTTCCAAATCACTCTTATCAGCATATTCTGTACTTGCTTCCATGTTAGCTGGAATAACTTTGTCAGTGTGTTACTGCTCAGTACTGCAAAGAAAATCATCTAATATTTCACAAATGTGTAAGCATAAAGTTAATAATTATATGGAAACATGTTTTTTACAAAACATGGGACATTCTCCCATCCCATAAATAAATAATAAATAAATAAATAAATTTCTAACCAAGTACAAAAATTTCACCTAGAAAAAGATGTTCCTTTTTCAATTTATATTGCACTTCAATCAATCAACTAGTATTGTCTCCACGCAAGATTTTGGGCCCCAGCAGAAACAAAAACCTAATTATGTCCAAATATCCATAACAAGAAGAGTCTAAAAAGATGCTACTTAACATTAAACAGATTATTGTGGAAAGGTATTTCACTTTTTGCTTTGACTAATTGGCCAACAGCTGATAGAGAATGCAGTTGTCTCCTTTTAGAAGATAGGTGAGGAAACCTGGCTCTTCCATACCTTGGAAATTATTGCTATAGATTCTGTAACAGGACCAAAGTTCTAAATAGACAATGAGAAGTTATACAGTATTGGATTCTTATCTGTTCAATATATTTATTTTCTTACTCATTCATTTGTTTGTTTTTATGGATCACAAAAATTAATGTATTCCTCAGAACCATCATACATAGAATATACTGAAACTTCTTGAAAACAAGGAGGGAAGAGGTTAATACTTCCTGTTGAAGTGCATAAACTTGCTTCTGAGGAGGTCATCTTTCTGAAAAATCATTGTGCCTAATCTAACATTGCTCCCTATCTTCCTGTTTTGATCAAATTTTTTCCTAGCCCACATGATCAGTTGATTTGAATCATGAATGAATTCCAGGTATATTCTGCCCTTGCCTATATAACCTTTGAAATTTGAAAAATATGTTGATGTGAATTAGATAAGAAAGTTCTTTTGCAATTTTATTAGTTTGTGTCATTAGGTGAAGCAGCAGGATGGCATTAAATGGGAGCAAAGAAGCAAAATTAGCGCAAGGGAAAAAAATTAAGACAGTGACAAGAAGAGACAAGCCTTTCCCAACAAGTCTTAAAATATCAGTGTCATGTTTAACCAAACAGCACTCAAAGGCAAAGCAAACTCTCTTGCAAGTAATGCTTTTCTCAAACTTCCTTGTTAATGACTCTTAGTCTGTATCAATCAAGTAAAGATGTTCTCATTTTGTGAAGTGCAGTTGCTGAACATCAAATGGATGTGTTTTTACTGCAACAGATACTAGAATGAGCAGATGCTAGAAATGGAAATTTCAACCATATTTGCCACCAATGGACACAAGTGAACATATTGAGAGAGCTACATTTCTTATAATAATTCTTCTGTAGTTGCTAACTGGCTTAGGCCACAGCATAAATTAATTATTCATTAATATGAATCAGTGTTAGAATAATAAATTGAAAGGAAAACCAGCAAATTTAGAGGTTGCTTATGCAGAGACAGACTTGCAGACTTTCTCAGGGCCATAACGTGTAGAGTTCAAAAGCATAACTATTTGTGTAAAGGATAAAAAAAGAAATATAAGATTGATATTACTGGAAAAAGGGAGTGTGGTGGTCTCTATATCCAGCTATATATCTTTTTCATTCAATAAACCATTTCAGAAGGCTCTGGGACAGTTTGCTTTAAGTAGGATTACACCCATCTATATCTGCTGAAAGCCTGGTTCCACTGGCTCTGAGCCTGCATTTTTATAGACTTTCGCATGTGGTTGCTTTTAAAGAACTCCTACTCGTCTACAGAAGCAGCATTTTTCCAGCTCTCACCACCACCATTATTACTGTGCCACTAGTTTCCAAGGCTCTGTGAGATGTCTTGATGTATTAGATGAGAAGGAACTGTAACATTGCAAAGTCTAAGAGATCTGACCAGAGCAGATTAAGTAAAACCCCTTAGAGAACGAGAAAGATCTACCGTGTAATTAAAGGAGTATGATGATCTTATCAGAAGCATAAAAGCAGTGCCAGCATCTCTCTTGCAATCAGTTTTTCTCTCTAGGCCCAAAAGATTTTATGCTGAATGACAGAATTGCCGTCTTTATTTTACAGACTGAGGCATAAAGAAATTACTTGTTCAATATCAGCCAGCAGACGAATGGTGCAGTCAAGATTTTGAGGGTCGCAATCCTTGGTTCAGAGGGATCCCAAAGTGCATTCAGTGAAGAGCAGCTATGAACAGAAGTGGAAAGAAAGGAGACAGACATATTCATCAACATATATTCATATGTATTTCCTACTCCTACACACATTCCATCCATAGTCTTTACAAAGTTTGCTTCCCACCGACACCTTAAGTATATTTGTTCATACCTTCTGGCAGGGGAGACAGTCAATTTCCAAGATATACCATTTGGGATTGTCATGAGAAAAAATCCCTCAGAAATTAATTTTGAAACTGAGATGACTTAATTTAGCTTATAGAAAAATACTGTCACGACTCAAGACTACTAAAAGTAGTATTTTGTATCACATATTTTACTTTTTGGTACTCACTACATTTTGAAGACTACCACAGGGAAGAGGATTCTAAGTGCAAAGACAAAAAGAAGTTGTAGGACAACTATTTTTCCATTTAATGCCGTACCTATGACATTTTATCCTGTTTCTCCTACTAGAAAAAGAAGAAATAACAAGAAGACACTTTGTTGTCTTTTCCAAAACATTTCTGTGTAAGAAAGGAATATTGGCAATAGTCCACAGAGAAGAAAACTATTTTGGGTCATTGTTAGCCTAGATCCCAAGGGGTCAGATCCTAGAATTTATTAGTAGAATTATTCTATCTCATCTTAGTTGGTGCTATCTACCAAAACAAAAGAATGTTTGAAGACATTTTATTTCTTCGAATAAAATATATATACATGGAAAAAGACCCCTTTTTCATATCTTAAAATTCCCCCTCTACCTCAAAAAGAAACAATAAAATCTTCATATTGATAGGAAAACCTATGCATTTTTATGATTATTGGTAAAGATCTTACTGGAGATTTCTCTATCACAAGTTTGATTTCAGCAATTTGTGAAATACTAAGTCAGGCAATTCCATATATTAGTAGTTAAAAAAATAATACTACTAATGATAAAAGCCCCACCACAAATGGAAAATCCAACTGACCACACAAGCACATACCCCACCACCAGCATACCCTTTGCAAACTTTTTGTTGCACATTAATTATGCTGCCTGTCTGAACTGTGGACAATTAAGACAGCAGCTCCTACTGTAAAGCAGATCAAATCCTCTTAAAGTTGCATATGGCCCTTTAATCTAAGTGCACTGTACAGAGGACTTAGTTCTAGTGCTCACCCCTCACGAATCAACTCAAACCCTGTAACTGACCTCATTTGGCATCTGTCAGAAACTAAAAACAGCACCCAGCTGTTCACTTTATTAAAACATACAGTTGCATAAATAAAATATAAAATTGTAAATGTAACTAATATTTTGGAAACTCAATGCTACTCAGTGGTAAAAATTCTATTGTTATTTTTTATGTGATTTTAATACCTTCTGAGCAAAACTTATCCAGTTCCAATTCCTGGCCCCAAGATTTTGTGCTGTGTTTTCTCATTCTGTAATAAGATTCTGTCATGGCACCGAGGATTCTTTTGTACCCTTTCTCAGGGTGAAAGAGCATCAGACAAAGGAACTATTTATTAGTCAATGTTGTTGGGATGTGAAAAAAAAGTAATTCATCACTGAGAAAAGCATTCAGCAAGCTCTTTACCAGTGATTAGAAAAGGGATTTTAGCTTTTTATAGCATTTCTTAAAAGTTGTATTTTCACTAACCTCCCTTGCTTCTTACCAAGAACAGTTCTGATCTTCATTTATTACCTGATGTACTGGTCAAAAAAGGAATTATATAAGTGTCTACAATTCTTTTCCTGGTACTGGGTAGCTCACCCTTAAAAGGTGTCTTCATAGTTCCAGCAAGTAGTCAGATATTTCCCTCTGTAAATAATGACAGTGGAATACATCACCAAAATTCAAATTTTGAAGCATCAGGAGAGAAGACTATATCACAAGGAAAGAAAATATTAGAGGAAACATAGGGAGAACTGTAAAGATTATATTGGGGAAAAGAAAATGTAGAATCATAGAATATGCTGATGGAAGGCAACCATCAGGATCATCAAGTCCAACTCGTGATCCTGCACAGGACACCCCAAGAGTCAAACTGAGCGCCTGAGATCTCTGTCCAAAAGCTTCCTGGACTCTGTCATGCTTGGTGCTGTGATCACTTTCCTGGGGAGCCTGTCCCAGTGCCCAACAGTGCTCTGGGACAAAAAACCTTTTTCCTTATATCTATGCAAAACTTCCCCCGACTCATCGTAGCAGACGATCGTACTGCTGAGGGAAGTCTGGGCCTTCCTCTGCAATGCCTGCACCTGACTGCTTCTGGCTGCAAAATACCTCCTCCGCTACCCAGACAGATCCACAGAAAGAAGCCATGCATTTCTGACACTAGAAGAGGATGAACCCTGTTGTACAGACAGGCTGGTGGTAAAAAAAAGAAAAATAAGGGAATAGAGATGTGAATTCATGAAGAGGAAGCTGCTAGTAGAAGGATGGGAGGAAGGTCCCTGCTGCCAGAGGTCAGACTAAGAGGGCAAGACAAATGATACTGCAGGAAGCCAGTTACAAGGGACTGAGGTTTTAAAAGAGAAGGAGGGGAATTACCAAAGCCATGAATGACAATTAAGAAGAAGAGTAAGAATAATACACCAAGCCTACAAAGTTGACTTTGAAAGGTAGATGGGATTAGGAGGCCAGTAGCAGGACAGAGGAAAGACTGTCAGAAAAGCCCTTGGAGAGAAATATCAGAACTACAAATTCTATCCTTAAAAAATATGTATAGAATTCAGTATTCCCTTTTCAGTGTACAAAAAAATCATAAATTCCTGCTTCTGAAACCACTGGCAAAGTGTGCCATTTATTGTTGGCCCATATAGAGTATTTCCACTAGCTAGTGATAAACACTTTATACTGAACTCAAGTACTAAAATTTTTTGATTCAGTTTAAGGTGCCAAGTCTTCTGAAGAACCATGAAGAAAGAACTCATTGGCAACATGTAATGGAGAAAGTATAGTGTTGGGTTGCTTTTTTGCATTGTAGAAAATTGTATACAACAAAAATTGTATACAAACAAGTATGTATCTTACAGCACATTGAAAGAACATAACCACAATTGTAGAAGGAAATGTTTCCGAAGACTCTAAAATCTCTCTTGACATTACGCCAATGTATATCTTATTTTTGCATAACATTCCTGCCAATGTATTGATCAGAATGGACTTCCTGACTCTTTGAAGACTGCTGGAATATCTTTTCACATTTAAAAGGTGGTGTCCTATTTTTTTAATATATGTAAATGTAAACACTTATTCTTTTCTAATGATGTACTGCTATGGGAAAGTACAACATGCTAAAACATTTGCTTTACATATTGCAAGTTACACATGCCGACAGCAGAAGCATCTTTGCAAGTAATTTCTGACATTATATACAAGATTTTGTACTTTTTCTGAGTGTCCCATGGGCAAGTATCAAACAAAATTTGGAATAACATATCTGGAATAAACATAGATTATTTCCCTGGATTTGGATAAAATCAAACATAGGATCAAATTTACTTGTAACTAAATTAGGAATGTTTTGGTTGTGAAATCCCCCCAAAACAATGAAGACAAATTGACATATTTAGTTTAATTCTGTTTACTTGTCCTGTTTTGGTGTTATTTTTTAATGATGATATAGCTAACAAAATACAAAATATTCAGTTTCATTATCCAATGAATTTGCAAAGGAATAGAGACACTGTGAAGACGGAGATGCCCACAGAGTTGTTTCCCTAGCAACAGGAAGAAAGAATGTGCTGACAATTTCCATACCTTCATCAAATTACTGGTGGCTCACCAGCACTGTTCATATATGAGAAATCTATTGTACTTGAAAAATAGAATAATTTAAACTGTAGCTTATGTTTCTTTCCAGACATATTTTCTTTCTCAAATCTTTAAGAAAACATTATTTGAGAAAGGTTGAATATCTGGTTGAAAATACTTCAAGTGGCAAAATATTTCCGAAAAATGCTGGGTTATTTGCAGAAAGTTGGACCTTGTCTAAACTTCCAGCTTGGTGCTCAAAATTTATGGAGTTACCATACATTTCTCACTGAGGTTCTTCATGGCAGAATGCAGACAGATCTGAAGACACTCCACTTTGGCCACAATGGAGAGCAAATGCGTTAATTGCACAGAGCATGATGCCAAGTTTGAAAAAGAAAGTATTGTTCCAATATCAAATTTACTTGCTTGTCCTCTGTGACTCTTAAAGACAATCCCATAATTTTTAAATCAGAGCTGGCTTGCAAGACACCAGACTGGAGTGAGGAAGCCTTCTCACAAAGAAAATAATTTTGGATTTCTAAGGATCTTTTGGAGTCATTACAATGAATTTTCCCCACTCTTTATATGTGTAACTCCAAAGGGAGAAAAACTTCCTACTGTGTTGATCTGTATCCCTCTATTAATTTATATTACTACCATCAGTGTTCCATGGGATGCCTCACAACATCTCTAGGATCTAGAGCGGTCTTAACCTAATGAGTCTACACAATCTACAGAAAATGGGTATAGAAACAAAGTACTGATCAGAAACAGCCATCTATTGTCAAACAGTTTTAGCATTTTGTGCTAGGAATACATAAAACTGATCTGTTCCATCTGCCATGCACCCACGTATATTACTGATTCTAAATGTGAAAACTAAATTCCTTACAGCAGTATCATCTTCTGAAAAACCTTATGATAATCACTCAAGGATCTTTCCCTGAAACCCAAACCATCTGAAACCAAATTAAAATGAGCTTGAATTCTGTAAAAACAAGGTTTTGCTATTAATTCATTAATTTATTCTCTTCTACTTGCTGCTATAAAAAGAGTTAATTTTAAATTATCACAGATAAAAAAGGGAGGAAAGAGTGATGAAGAAAGACTGTTCCAAAATGTGATGTCATAGCTGTAAAGGTCCTTCCCTTCTCCTCTCCCTCCATGGGCTAGACGCTCCAATCTGAATTTGCTCCACCTAGGCTCTGGCATTTAAATCAGGACTATTCCTTGATTTCCTCTGCAATTAGTGGTAAAAATGTGATATTCTGGTAATTCACATTTTAGATAGGCTGAATCATCTTCTGGAGAGGTCTTTCCCTCCAAACCATGGGCAATCTGAGAACCTGCCTCATACAGGCATATAGGTTCAATAGTTGCCTCCACCATTTCATGCCTTTCTAAACCTCCACAGAGCTAGAAATTATGTACCCCACACCATTTATGAAACTGGCAACTGCTGAACTGTTTGCATTTGTGTCCTTTTTATGAGGGGCAGAAGAGAAAGTAATACAAGAGACAATAGAACAATTTCTGTGTTGGAATCCTAGTTTAGATCTGGAATCTGTTACCTTCAAACTGGAAGCGGGTGGCATTAAAGGCAGTTATCCCATCAACAAATTATGTGCTCTGATTTTGACAGCAGCACAAGGGTGGCATTGCATTTGCAGGGCTGGTCTCAGATAGGATGACAGATGGCACCTCTGTTGCATAGTGGTGTCCCCAAAGAGATTTAAAAAACAAGTGAATAGTTTTCAAAGATAATGTTAAGGAATAAAACGCAATGATTTTTCATACAATTTAGACAATGTAAAGCTGCAGCCGATAGCGGTCAATATTCACTGGAGCTCAATCTCTGTCCCTGAAACCCCTGAGCAACACCTTCATTTTAAAGTTAAATAACTGTGAGGAGCTCCAGTATCAATGCAGAAAATATGTGATGGAATAAGACCAGCAAATTGAGATGTTGCCTCAGCCCCTTCTGCTCTCCAGAGAATTTGCACTGGCTGAAAGGCTTTCAAAATGTGTAGGAGCAGTATGAAGTATCTGACTCTAAGATTTCACCCACAAAAATATGGAATATCTCCATCTTGTCTGAATAAACCCATGTATGGCAATTAGATAAATAAGAAAATCCACTGAGACCCAACATCATGTTCAACAATTACTAATTGACAGAGTTGAAAAAAGCAATCTGAAGGTCTTGTAAGGGACTGTACATTCAAAACACATAAGACTAGGCATTCTGTCTGCCAATCCCATAGTACAAATCTTTGGTGAAATATTCAGTTGTAATGAATTCTACTAAATTCTACTTTTTTTTATTGTTTCGGTAAAAATTTAGTAAATTTGGTAAAATTCTTATATGGGAAATATTTTCCAAACTGAACTGAATATTTCCTATGATACTGAGCTGTTCCAGCATGATACAAAACACTAATCAACCAAACACAGATAGGTAGAGCAGTCCACAACTTTGCCAGACTCTTGAGTGAAATGAGCTAGATGGTTATCTCTGGGCAGTTCTGTGAGTATAAATATGCCATGAATTACTTTTTTTCACATCTCAACAACATTATAATGACTAATAAATAATTCCTTTGTCTGATGAATACATTTTTAGCATTTTCGCTGAAGAAAATTCTCACTAGTATGAATTAGAGAATCACAATCGTGTCTCTAAAATATTAGTCGATTTCTCAGTGCTTTCATTCCTTTTTAAATTATGAGAAAAAAAGGTCTAAAAGCAACATACATCAGGAAAAGTAAAGATAAAGTAATATCTTTCTACTTTTTCAGCTTTTAAGATTCAATAATCTTGGTATTTTAAGCTATGTATTTCCTAAATAACCAACAGGACTTCAATCAAGAATATAACAACATTCTCATGTCAGCATCTACCCAGCAGACCTTTAAAGGGTTGGTATTTTTCAATATTGCTCCTCTAATGCTTTAGGAAAAAAACCAAAACATAAGGAAAACTAGCGGAGACACATATCTAAAATTTATTCTTAATTTTTTGAGGGAATTTTAAGAAATGCTTAACTAAACCTCATTGATGCATAGTATCTACCTCGTTACTAACCATCCATTCCTCTGTACATTCAAGACTCCCCAGAATGAAATTGTCCCACTTTTGCTCACTCATCTAAATGAGATCTCTTAATTAGAAATAGAGCCTGCTTTGATTCCCTTGACAGCTAGCAGTAAGAGATACGCCCTTTGCCTGATACTGGATTTGGTTATTAAAAAACTCCTCAAATTTAAAAATGTTTATCACAACACTGTCTATTATAATTTTCTTAATTGTAAAGTAGCACTGATAATTTAAGCTAGTTCAAAGCAACTTCAAAGCATATAATCTGGATTTTATGGACAAAATCCTTCTATCTTCCAGAGCAGCAAGTAATGTTTAATGAATGCAGCTTACACCCTACTCAGTAATGAAATGGAAAATCAGAAAAATTGGAGAACAATTGCAGCAACTTTTCAAATGAGGCATCAGGGAAGGAATTATAATTCAAAGCAATTTTTTTCATTGATTAAGGAAATTAAGAACCTAAGAATACACCTTAACTCATTCTTCATTTCCCCTCCTTTTTATCTTACTCTTACAAAACCTCACAAACACATCAACTTAATTCTCTGAGATGCTTTAGCATCCTAGTAGTCAATCAGTGATGTTGAAGCCATTCAGTTTAAAGTAACAATAATCTGATGAAAATATGTTTTCCTCAGGACATTATTAAAGTCCCATCCTAAAACTGGGACACACCAAGAGTCTGAAGGACCTCAACAATAAGTAGCAGTGAGTACCTAATGAGACACTCACAGGAATGATGCTAAAAAAGTATCACTATGATTCCACAATCAGCTTTGAGCTGTAAGAATAAATAAAAGTTTTAAAATCCCATTGCTTCATCTTAGGAATGTCCTACATCCCATTGTATTTGACAATACTAATACTGAAAAACCAGAATGGTGGAAAAGCATCAGAAAATGTAACTGGGCTGTGTTGCTATATTACTTAACTATTCCTTGCTGAAGTGGCTATGAAGACTTGATTACACTGAACCTCAGCAGATGGGTCCCACAAGCTACCTAACATCCAGTAAAAAGATAATAGGATACATGTCAGAGGAAGTGCATGGATGGATGGATGGATGGATGGATGGATAGCCCCTCTGTGTGTGTATACCTTGCCCATATTCCCAACAGCAGGTGTTTCACTCAGAGCCTCAAACTTATGTTTTCCCTAGGATGAACATCCTGTATTTTTAGACCATGATGATGATTTCTTCCCCATCAACTAAATTGAATACATAGTGAATATACAAAGTCCTGTGTGGAACTATACAAATGAAATTTCATGTGCATATTGCTTTAATTCATAAGGTCCTGACATTACTATTTAAGTTCAGTGTACATGTAAATTAAAGGTACAAGAAGGGTTTGTGAAGCAGATCAGAGGAGGCATCAAAAGAATCAGATAAAATCAACTTATTTTCCCAGACACTTCATACCACAATCACTGCCTGAGAAACAACTAGGAAGATGTACATAATTATGAGTAGTTAGTGGGGTTTAGTGCAGGAGATGAAGACAGAAAGTTTATACAATATAATAAGTACTGAAGATAAAAAGAAAAATGCTGTGAAAAATCAGTGGTGGTCTAAAGACAGGCATTTTGCTTATTAACCTTGCAAAAGCAGGAGTAACACAGACCAGAGGATATGTTGTTCTCAATTCTTCTTTAAGTCTTTTCAGATTTTACTGAATTACAAAGAGCATTCCTTATTAAAATACTGTGTAACCTTACTGCAATCAGTGATGAACTGCTGTGGTCCATTTAAAACCACTTAAAACTGCTGTGGTCCATTTAAAACAAATTCATTCTGATTTTGCCATACTACTTTTTACTGTGACACAGCCACAGATCACAAAGCCAATATTCATCTACGGGTGTCGTGGACCGATTTGTCCATCAGCCTAGGTAAGAGCAGATCAACTTAGATTGCAAATTCTGTGGGAGGAGAAACAAATTTGTCAGCCATATTTCCTTGGTGTTCTAGTTTTCGAGAGGCTATAAGCCTTGATGAAATTGTAACAATGAACAAAGGTAGCAAGTATGAGCAGCAATAGTGTTAAATCTCCCCAAATGAAATATAGACCCGTTTTTACACATTTCTTCAATAAGACTTTCAAAAGGGACTGAAAACATTAAAATGAAAACACTCTTAACTTTCCCTGTCGTCCATATTTCTTTAAAGCAGATTTACCTGAAAAAGGCAATGCTACTACGTATTCTTGAGAATCTATGGAAAAAAGGTCAGAAGAACAAAACATAAAACAAAAAGGTTTTCACACTAAAATTACAGACTTGTCAATTTCCACTTCCAGAGAAACAACCAGAACAAATCAAAAGTCTGTAGGCATCTTGTGGATTGCAAGAAAATGAGCAGCAAATTTACATGACTTTGTCAAGTACAATATTATTATTCCTCCTGTGATAGGAAAAGCAATGTAACTCAAGCATCTTGCCTACTGTTAAGGCTCTTTCATTTCATAGTACTTTGCATGAACAAAATAATGGAGTATTATAGAGCTTACAAAAGAGTACAAAACTGGTTGCAAAACCTTATTTACAATGATTACTAGTCTCCATTATGCTAGAAATCCCTAAACCTGGCATGCCTTGGTGTTTCTGTTGAAAACTTTGATGATGAAAAAGACACTGTCTTTATTAAAAGTGAATGGAAGCTAAGCTAAGAATTACAGTCAGGGGCCTGAAAGACAGGGTTATAAAATTTCATTCATAAACAGCAAAAATAAAAATTCTGTAAGAAAGAAAATGTCTTCATATAATTAAAATAAAGCTCCTATTTCACTGAAAAGAAAACAGGGAAAAAAGAGACAGGTAAGAGTTTTTCAGAGAAAAAGGAAGATATTATTTTTAATTGGAAGCTGAATAAGAACTGATCAATAATATGTTACAAAATATGCTAGAGTAAGGACAAGGATAAGTATAAGGATAGCATTTAATTCTTGGGGAGTTTCAAGGTGTTTAAGAGTCAGAAATTATTAAGGATGGGTTAGAAACTCTCTGTCAAGTATGATAAAGCTGATAATACCCAAGTGAGATAGGGAACAGAGTAAAGGGTCTCACTCCATTCCTCTAGACTTATATTTCTAGGATTGATTTTTAAATTATCCTAATTGTTTTTACACAAAATCTATAACAAAGAACTACAGATTAGGAGAACCTACTCAAAATTTTGAAAGGTTTAAGAGAGCACCCACACTACAATATTCTTCTCTCAAATGAGTCAAGATGTCCAAAACACCTAAAAGTTAATGAGATTTAGGCATTTTACCACCAAATCTCCAGAAATATTTTCTAAGTTTCCCTTTAATTCAGTAGGAGTTAAAAGCATGCATGAACTGTCCAAGAGTGTTGGGAACCAAACATGCGTGCATTAATAAAAAAATGCATAATTCCATTTGGAATTATCTTCGTTATATAGTGAGGTAAATAGTAGGTGTTCAAATGGCTTTTAGTTATATAATTATTATTATTTTTCTTGCTTTTTCTCATTACTTGAATGTTATCATTAAAAAAATGAATTTTACTGATTTAAAAGCCATCAGTGATACAAAATACATTTGTAGCTAGCACTCTTTTCAGGAAGGCATTTCAATATGCTCATTCTGTAACTCTCTTTTAGCCAACAACCCTTTTTAAATTGTTGCCAAATGTGTTTGGAAAATATCAAACTTATTTGACGTGGTTTCAAGTTATTTCAATTTTTTTCATTTTTTCATGTCTCCAAGTGTCTAGTATGGGGTTTTTTTGCACAGAGGAAAATCAGATTTAGGACAAAGAGCAGTTTGATATTGTCCTGGTATTTTTAAAATACCATCAGATTTGGATCAGTAGTGATGACCAAACCTATTAGAAAGTTCCAAAACACTGAAAAATTCTAGTGCATTTTTTCCCCCTCTCTGCTCATACCTTGATTTTAATATAAGAACACCAGTTTTTCTGGATATTAAATTCAACAGAACATTTTCTAGTTAATTCAGTGGGATTGTACAAGATTCTACTTGTATCTTACTATGCAATACATCCTTTATGAGCAAATTGAATTCAACTAAAAATTTACACTACTGACACAAATAATAACCAATGCAAATCATGAGGAAAGTTCTTAGCCAGACTGAGAGTGGAAAAGAAGTTCTGTTTCGGAGTGAGCATGAATCTCTACTCTTCTATGGTCAATGGAAGACCTTTAGCAGGCTTCAATCAGACCAATCCTTTTTGTGTTTCTCAAAGGTGTTCTGAGTTCAGCTACCCTGAACATATCTTTTCCTCATTCATTATAGGAAGAGAAATAGAGCTTTGACTTTTCTGTTTTTAATAAACTGAAACCTAAAGATAAATATCTGTCACTCGTAAACTTATATTCTGCTGAATATAAACTTCCACACACTAAAATTTTTTTGTTGTAGCTGTAGTTGGAAATAAACTCCCATAGTGATAAGATCACTGTGCAAAGCTTTAGTTCAGAGCCAATTCTGGGTTATACTTCTTTGAGATAAAAGATTTAAAATGGACATGCCAACAAAACCTTAAACTACACTATCGCTGTGTAACTCTATTGCTATATTAAGGCTTCATTTGATTTTTCTTGAGAGGCATAATAAGATTAAGGCATAATCATAATTTCCACTATGACAAAAGATAAACTGCTTCTCATTGATCTCTCAGAAACCAGACCAATCTTTGGATATTAAATAGTCATTTGCAGCAGAAACAGGTATATTATCATTCCAATAACACAATGTCAATGGCACTTTGATTTTCAGAGACACATACTGTAGTGGTCTCTTGAGAAGCCTGATTATACTTCTGACCCAGAAAATAGGGAATAACAAGAATTAACCAGTTGCTTGAGGGATATCTTATGGATTTTGTTTTCATTTGTATTGATTTATATAAACCCTCCCAACAGACTTATTGGCTTTTTTTAAGTGGGTACTAAAGCTACATGGATTGGCTTGAATGAGACCTTTTTTGTTTCTTTTTTTTTTTTTTCCTGTTGCTATTGTGACATTTAGAGCAAGGTAAAAGTGCTTCAGAAGTCTTGTCACACTTTTCAATAAATTAATTCAATCCTTACTAATTGCATTTACTGTGCAGGCAGAGTATCTTTACAACTAGATTAGGGGAAAGGTATATATTGAATAGTATTGCTGAATATGTCATTCCAATCTGCCCTTGTCCAGTTGTTCGGATAATTCTTTACGTTTAGTTATTGCTATTAAAATTCCAATAGTGCTATTGAGCGCAAACATAAAAACATGCATTACTTGTCAACCCATGAACCAAGCATCTTACCACCTGAATATTCAGGAAAAGAGACAAGAGTACAAAAGAATTTCTACCCTAGCTTGAGAAGAAAAGTCAGAGTAACTAGCAGGGGGAATGATCTAGAAGCGGTTGGTACTACTTCAGCTTTGACATTATTTGCGGTAATTTTTCATCCGAAATAACTTGCCAATGATCATACAGGAAGCTTAAGAAAACCACCAGAATTAACCACAAATTTTTTATATCTCCTGGCAGCACTGTAATGACAGGAACATCTTTCTCTGTCCTATCAGATAAGAGCGTATTTCCATCATAACGTCAATTGTCTGAGTAAGACACCAAGAAACATGTATAACTCTATGAGATTGTATTAAAATTTCAGTGCAACAAAATAATGTATAATTTCATTACTGTAATTCAAAAATCGACCTGCAGAAAGGCAGCCCTGAAAAGAGAAGATCTTTTTGGATCCTGCAGCCTTTATGTATTCAGAGGACATTATATACCATAATTTGGTTAAGAAACATAGAAATCTGACTTTTAAATGTTAAACATGATGTTAATCTTCTCCAAAGCAATCCACACCTAAGATACACAAAAATCAGTTTTAAAACTTGTTTCAAAGTGAAATTGACCAGATGTCTCCACCTTAAAACAAAAAAAAAAAAGCCTTGATGCAATCAAAATAGCTACTAAGACTAGTAGTGAGTGAATTGTCTGCTAATGGAGACACTGAACTTGAGTGCAAATTATTCTCTTGGCTCTTAAGCAGGATTTATTTCTTAAGTCAGATATGAGTTCTCTTTAAAAATCTGTATGATGAGATCTACACACAATTCTATAACCTCTGTGAACCACATGTTCCAGTGCCTGACCAATCACACAGTACATTTTCCCCTTAGGTTTAAGTGGAATTTTTTGCAATTCAAACTGTGCACGTTGCCTCTTTCCCACCCACTGGATACTACTGAAAAACTCTGTTTCTGCCTTCTTTACTCCCTCTCACCAGATATCAATCCACATTGATAAAATTCCCCTTGAGCCTTCTCCTCTTTAGGCTGAACAGTCCCAGCTCTCTCAGTCTCTCCTCATTTTCAGGTACTCCAGTTCTTTAATAATTTTTGTGGTCCTTCAGTCAACTTAGTCCATTAAATCTGTATATCCCTTGTACTGGGAAGCCCAGAACTGGATACAGTGCTCTAGATGTGATCTCACCAGTGCTGACTAATGGTGAAGAAAGTCTTCCTTGACCTGCTAGCAACAGTTTTTATAGCCCAAGAGGCCACTGACCTTCGTTGGTGCATCCCCCATTTTGCTGGTGGGTGTTAAACCTGACATTCACTGAGACACACAGGGCCTTCTCTGTGAGGCTGCCTTGCAGCACGTCAGCCCCCAGTGTGCAGCACTGCCTGACGCTATTCTGCCTCAGATGCAGAGCTTTGCACCTCATTTCATGAGGTTCCCATTGGACCATTACTTCAGCCTGCTGTGGTTCCTCTGGATGGCAGCACAACCAATTGGCATATCATAGTGTTACCTGATGCATTCCCCCCAGGTTGAAAACAATTTATAAACTTGTTCAGGGTGCTGCCTCTCCCATCAACCAGGTTATTAAAGAAAATGTTAAAACAGCATCAGCCCCTTAATAACCCCGGGCTACACTACTATTGACTGGCATCCAGATAGCTTGTCACAACCCTTTGAGTCCAGTTTTCTGTACACCTCTCTCCTTACTTACCTAGCCATACTTTGTCTATGAATACCTTATGGGATGCAGTGTCAATAGCCTTGCTAAAGTCGGAATAAACAATATCCAGTCCTCTTCCCTCATTCACCTAGGTAGTCATTTTCTCATAAAAGACACTTGAGTTGGCCAAGCATCATTTCACTAAAGCCACAATGACTATGGCAAATCACTTTCTTGTTCTTTTTAAATTTGCAAAAGTTTTTTTAGGTTTATGCGCTCTACTACTTTCCCCAGAATAAGGGGGTTGGCCAGCCTGTAGTTCCTCATATCCTCCTAGGTCTTCTTCAAGATAGGAGTCATATTTGCTTTCTTCAATCCCTCAGAAACCTTTCCTGATTGCCATGACCTTTCAAAGACAAATGACAATGATATTGATGAGCACTCTTCATAATGATAGGTACATAATATGTGGGTCCAAACATCCAGTTTGTTTAAATTTTCCATAGCTTAATTTTCCTTTACCTAGGTTTTCATTTGTCCTGAAGACAAATCCTGCCGGTAGAGACTGAGGCAAAGATGCCCTTGAGTACCTCAGTCTTCTCCATATATTTTGCCACTGGGATTCCCATTGAGTTCAGTGCAGAAGCCATGTTTCCCTTAGTGTGCTTTTTGCTGTCTATGTACTTGTTGAAGCACATCCTGTTCCCCTCCAGATTAAATTCCTGACATTCCTGACATGTTTTGGCTGTCTTCACCCTATCTCTTCACACTTGAACAGTGTTTCTGTATTTCCTCTCTGCACATTTACCTGAATCAACTTTAACCTGTGTGTTTCTTCTTCAATCTGAGTTTAGTTAGGAGCTACTTGCTCAGCTACGCAGGTCTTCTGCCATTCTCCTGCACGTGAGGTTGGAAAACCTTTTAATTTAGTAAAGGCTATCCTTAAAAACCTACAAGCTTTCTGAAACTCCTTTTTTCCTCCAGGATTTTCTCCCATGGCATACTTCCAAGTAGGTCCCTGCACGCACCAAAGTCTTCTCTCTTGAAGTCAAAATTTGTGATCCCGGCTTTTGCCTTGATACTTCACCTATGGATCCTGAACTCCACTCCTGAACTCATAGTCTCTGCAGCCAGGACTTTCCTCGGACTTCACATCCCTGGTCAGTTCTCTTTTTTTTTGTAAGAATAAGATACATCACAGCATCTCCTGCACAACTTCTTGGTCACTTGTGTCAGGAAGTTAGCAGCAATAATCTCCGGGAGCATCCTGAACTGCTCGTGCCCTCTGTGCTGCCCTTCCACAAGATAATACTTGCCTTTTTCTCCAAAAGGGGAAGTGATTCAAATCTTTCTCCTCACAACTTTTGTAGAGCTTCAAGGTAATTAATTATCTTGGAGGTATTTTTCACATCTTTCAAAATTTTTTAATTGCCCAAAGGATTCATATTTTTAGGGCCAATTAAGAGGGTGACAGAAGCCTTGTCTTCTTTTCCTTAAGACATCAGATGGGAAAAATTCTCAAATATTGTCGTTTTACCATCACAAAATATGGTTCCATACATAGGGGGGTTTATCAGTCAGAATAGTATTTTTACTTTTGCTTCCATACCTATCAAAAGGAGGTGTTATTTTGCCCCTAAACAGGTCATCAAAGCTTCTTCCACTTCTGGTCTGTAAGCTTAGACCTCAAGAAGTAGCCAGCAAGGCATTAGCTGCCTTCACCAATTCCTTTAATCAGGAATAAAACCTAATCTCACTGAATTATCATATCATTATCATAGTGTATTCTAATGAGGTTAAAGGTATGGAGTCCTTTAGCTCCTGCTAACATCTTTCAGCACGTGGTAGTCCAGTTGGCTACTGTTGATTGCAGCATCTTAAAATAATATTCCCATTTGTTGTAGAAGCTGAAGTGTGTTTCTCTGAACTGCTGTTGCTCTTTACATCTGAAAATTACAATGATTTCGCTGATGGGAGGATCTTATTTGCGATCATACACCAAAAAACCCCATAGACAAAGAGCCAAAGGTAGGATATATACAAACACCTGCCAAAGGCACCAAACTTACCTATGTCACAAGGAGCCATCAAGAAGCTATCCTCAGGAAATTATGTCTTTCAGGAATTGTGATCTTGTTTCAAAATGGCAAAAAACAAGTGTTCTGTACCAAAGACTGAATCTATAGCAAAGACTGAGTAAGCAGAACACATGGTATTGACAAGAATTATATTCTACACTAGGCTTTTTTTTTCTATAAGGTTTCCATGAAACAAAATATGCTTTCATAGGTTAAAATCCCAGATAATTCTTTTTTTTTTTTTCATTTGTGTTAGTGGAAGCCATAAGAACATCTGAATATGTTCCCAAATTTGGAAAAATATTTCCAGTATTTCCCAATATTTCACTCTTATCTGCTCCTAAAGTCCCTGACAAAAGGGAATATGAGAGAAAGCTTCTGTAACACAAATATTGGAAACATGCCAGGGGCATAACAAATAACTGGAGAGTCATCAAACTTCAAAGACTCAAATTATAATTGTGAACAGTAATGTACTATCTTAAAATTAACAAAGAATTTTCCACCCCAAATATGTGAGAACTAATACCTCATCATCTTATTTTAAGTAGCGCAGTAGGTTTTCACAGTGTAATAAACAGGGGAAGCACACAGAGTTTCTTCAGATTCTCACAGCTCTCACACCTAAGCTACATTTAAAGATAACCAGAAATGCCATTACATAGAAAAGTATGGTAAAAAAATCAGACTAGTATATCAGTTCATCTGGATGCCATGCAACAGTACAAGAAGGATGTGTCTTATGAAACACAATCAATATATATATTTGTACATTTGTAACCTGACAGTTTTTAAGTTTTTCAATGTATTTTCTCACTGAAAAAAAAAAGTGATCCTCATTATGATAGGCAAAGGATGTATTTTTAAACTTCTTTTTAATTGCCTAAAAAAAAAGAGCTTTGGCTTTGATAGATGTGGATTCCCTGCTGTTTGACTTAACTTGAGAGACATATTGGAAATAAAACCAATAAAATTCTGCCATACAAGGCACATCAAGCACATTCTTTTTATGCATAGGGATAGAAAATGTTTTCTGTAGACGAATTTTGGTTCAAAGCCATTGTTTTTCTTCAAGCCTCACTTAGAAAATATTTATGAAGCAGTCTAATAACCACAGTTCACTTTAGTTCATTTATCTAAAGAAAAAAAAAATGTAAATAGCTCCAATATGTGACTGCATGAAGTAAACTATTGATTAAAAATGCATTCTAATAAAATGTTTATCAGGATCTCTTCAGAGTTTTCAAGCAGGCTTTCAAAGCAGTGGTGTGTGAGAGTTGATTAAATGCCTCTTATGTGCTATATATCCGTAGTATTAAGGTCAATCGAATTCTCCTCAGCAAAAGCTGGCAACTCAGATGAAATTCAGTGGGATTTAAGCAGCAGCTATTCAGGCATTGAAAGCTTACCAAATTCTGCTAGCTTTTTTCTCTTGCTACAGGGATGTATAAATAGCAGGACACAGTAAACAACCTGAACTAAAATCACCAAGCTTAACAGGCTTTAAACAGAAGGAGATGAATATGCAGCGCCTATTCCTAAACGATACTTGTTAGGCTGAGCTAACCAGTTAAAACCAACTGCATGGTAGCACTTAGATGATGCAATTCAAGCCAATGCAGAAATATTAATTCATGTTAAAAAAAAAAATTAAAATCACTATGCACCAGCCTAGCAAGCCTTGTATCTGAGTGATTTTAGCAAGCTTTTACAGCTACATGCCATTAGCCCCTTTTTTCTGCTCCAGAACTCAGCAATGTCTTCCACTGCTCAATCCCACCGGCCCTGTTGGTGTCAGCTGTCAGACTACTTTCACTGGTCTCTTTGCTTAATACACATATCTAAAGTTTAGTACCTCTCCTCCAAGGAAAGATTAGAAACACCAGCCTAATCCCTTTAAACAGCAGAGATCAGACCCAGGCCAATAATGGGATTTTTACATGATGAATACCCCTTTCAGCTTCAAAGGAAATGTCTCCTGGGGGGTTTCCAGAGTTTGTCAGAATTTTTTCAACAATATAAGACAGAGAGTAAGAGTAGAAGTGAATTAAGAATCCACACTGACATCTTGTGGACATAGAGCCAGCAAAGCGTTTCAAAGCATTTTCAGCACACCTCAATGGGATGTTGTTTAATCTAATAGATAAAATTGAATAGTACAGGGAAGGGGAGATTTCCTGACACTTATTAAACTGGACACTATGGAATGTACCAAGCTTGTGCAGAATGGTGTTTCTTACAATATATATGAGAACCTGGATATTCATAGAAAAATGTTCAAAAATTCATTTAATATTTTTATTCCCAAGGCTTAAGTTTAAAAATGGAACATAACTGAAAGAAAAAGAAAAGTTAAAAACCCAAACAACAAAACACTTTACAACATTTATCTGATTATATTAGAATACAAGCAGTGATTTAGCTAGGAACTTGAAGACTATACTAATAGCAAAAAAGGAAACCTGATGAAGTTAACATGTTAACAGTTGGCATCTGCAAAGTTGTCTGTTACAGAAGCATTTTCCGAATAGCAGACAAACACTGCTGGTCTGACTGTTGCATTGTGTTTATGTTCTGCCAATTTTTCTAGAAAAAAACCCAAACAATCTTTGAAATATCTTGGGAATATTCTTGTCAACAGGAAGTAGAATTACAAATTTTATTGAAATAAATATTCACAGGAATGTTTCCACAGACAGCAGGGAAAATATCTTGCTTTCTGCCTTTGGAAGGAGCAACATAAAAGGAAATGTTTTTAATCTCAGCCTTTGGGAAAAGCAATGGTAATTTTCCCATTTCTTCCAGGACTTACCAATGTATCTCATTTTAAACAAGGTATGCAGAGAATACAGAAATGAAAAGGAATCTTGAGTAATATGTTTTGCATGACACGTCATGAGAGATTATTATTAACATAGACACCAGAATAATGCTGCTAAATGGAGGAAAACACACACTGATATAGAATATGTTTCCAAGATAATTTTTAATCTATGGTGCCAAATATTGGGTCCAAAAAGCCCTCTAATACAGCTCAGCCTCATAAGAATTGGCACATTTGATTACATTAGAGGCAAAAAGATTCTGAAGCAATCATTTTATGCAGGAGCACATTCCAAGGGGCAACAAATTTTCAGCATCACCAAAGGCTTCACTTCAAATGTATGAATTTGATTAACTTTCAGCAAAATGTTTGGAAACATTGTGGTTCCAATAATATTCTTCTGAATCACATAAGATTGCTTTTTACCAGATCTGTATCAAATATAGGACTTGCCTTTTCCTTTTAAAGACATTTCCTCTTTATCTTGGTATTACCCAGGAGATCCAAGACAAAACTAAATCACTGCTAATTTGAACCATATTTGGACTATGTTAATCCTGTGGTTTTCAGTTTCCTGCAGCATTCAGAAAGGATTCCTCCTTACAATCTCCCTTCAATATATAATTTTGAGAATTTTAGGGGTGTGAAGAGACTGTTCTGTGGAGATCATTTGCAGACAGAGAAAAGATTTGAAATGGTAGATCTGTCAGAGGCTTAGTTGATAGATCAGGCTTATGACCCCAGTGTTGACCACATTTGGTATCCAGTCTCCAATTTCCTTGCTATTCTATTGAAATCTGACCTTCCTTGTTCTATTCCACTGGCACATTCCAAGGGTTGCTATTCTTTCTTTCTGCTTGATTTTAAGCATTCTGTAGCTGCATTATGTGAGGATATGAAGATGGGATGTTCTATGGATCCTTCTTGATTAAAGCTCTATTGCTGTTACCAGTGTGCAACCAGAACTGGACTGTAGGTTCCTGTCAGATCCTGTCACCCTTGATAGGAAAGTCAGCTTTCAGCTCTTCCCTCACTTAACGTCACTTCACTTGACATTCACAGGTGTGGCTTCTGCTGAAAAAAAAAAAAAAACTCACCAAAAAAATAATAAATACTTCAGGATTGCAACCTGTCAACAGTGAAGACTGAGAAAGGATTTAGCTGTGGGTTATTGAATAACTCATAGGGAAAATAAAGTTTTACTATATTAAACATTGCAAACATTCACACCACAGAGGAAAGACAATGTAGCATTGGTCTTCCACATACAGCAATTGCATGTGACAGGGATCTTCATTCTGTGTCACATGAAAGGACAGATACAGCTTTCATGTATAACAAACCACAAATGATTAATGAAGGACCTAATTTATAAATCGATAAAAATCACATTTTTGGTTTCCAGCTATATAGAGAAAAATAAGGGAACTTAGTTCTGCTTATAGTGATGCTTCTTTACACTTTAAAGTGCAACGAAACATATTTGGATTCAGCTTATCTCAGTTTTCAGTAACTTAAGAGCCTGTCCTGCAAATAATTAATATTTTGTCTCAACAGTTTATATACATCAGTCCGGGCAATATAATTAAAGGTTTCTGTGACTTTACAACTAAATCTTCAGATTAAAATATAGATTAATACCACAGCTGGTTTTTTGACTCAAAAACACTTAATAAGAGATGCTGTGTTTCACATTGTTCCCTTTCGCATTCTGAATGCTCCATTTAAATTTCTAGGTGAGTTATTGTCTAAGTGCCATGTTGATCCTCTGAAAACTTGACCGTGCACTAAACTTCCAGGACCCATTCCCATGGGGTTACCGCAGTGCTTAAAGCTGGGCACATGCTGAAAAATAGATACATAAGAAAATTAATTTAAATTATGGAAACTGAAAATAGCCATATTGAAAGTTCCAGTTAGACTAAAATATTACTTCCAAAAGCATATGACTAAAAAAGGGTAAGACAGTACAAGCAAGATCCCCAGTATAATATTCCATCTTTCTACTACTGAAGTTCACTTATAGCATTTCCCCCATCTGTTTCACTGGTCCAGGCATTCTGATTGTTTTAGTTTTTAATTTCAAAGATAATTGTAGGCATGAATAATCTGTTTTCACTTCAGTTTTTAAGGAATCCATTACTGAAAGATAAAAGAATGTATGGCACCACCATTAGCTTTTTATGCGTCTTTTTTTTTAGTTCAATAAAGACGAATGTATATACAAGCTGTATCAGAAATTTTGTGTTTCTCTAAATTGTCCTCTCTCCTAATTTTTAAATTTAGTTTATAATCTTACATTTTATCCATATTAAAGAGCCTATCTCCCACAAAGTTCATATGCAAGTACTAAAGCTTGAAATTGTGATGTTTCACATGTTATAGAAAGTACAAAACAAAGTAGAGTATCTTTTCCAAGAACTGCATACACTGAGTGCACAGTACAATATCATATTTCTATGTGCACACCATGTCATCTATATGTAAAGAAATTCTGCCTCATTCAACCATGATAAATGCATGACAGCACTAAAACAACACTGTGTTTCAGATTTCAGAAAAGACTACTCACTGGCAGCCTCAGCCTTTCCCTAAACTTTAATGGCCCTTTGGTCAAATCTCTTCCTTCACTGTGTTTGATTTTCTAAAGGTTAGATAAGGTTACAGGTTATTTGAGAACTTATTTTTTAAAAGCCCTTATTTTAAGGGGATATAGATCATCAGAGACAGATTGTATACAAGAAGGTCATGTAAGAAACATCAAGAAAGCTGGAACAGTGGAAGGTTTCCCCCGGCATTTTCCAGTGTTCCTCCACTAATAATTGGACTTGAAGCATTTCCATTAGAAAGGATATCTGTAAGAGCCTAGACCAAAAAACCATTTTCATCATGTTACTGCAAGAGGGCAACTATCCTACATGCAGAGAACAAACCCTTTTTTATGGCCTGTTTTTGGTGGCAAAACAGCAGCAATGTGCTTTGGTTTGTGCGTTTAAACTAAAATTCAGAAGTGATGGAGACCCAGAAGAGTTGCAAGGCGTACCTGTCACTAAAGTCACGAGACTGAGGCTTTCATTTGCTTAGTAAGAAAGCAAAGATAGAAATGAGACCAGCAGCGCTGAACTGCTTGCTTTCCCCATTTAAACATTATTTGGGGTCTAACTAGTCTAAGGACCTTGGACTTCTGAGAGCCTCCATGTTAGCTTTGAAGGCATCCTGCAAAGCTGTCAGCCTAGTGTTACAAAGGCAGCATTTCAAGAGATATCAAAACTTTCAAAAATAAGGTTTTCTTCAGTCATGCAGAATTCTGCATACAAGTTAGCAGGCATTTAGGCAGTGTTATCTCTTCTTCTAAAAACAAAGCAAAACAAAACAAAACAACCTGTGAATTTCAATATATTTTACAGATTGTTACAAAAATTAAAAAGAATTATTTGCAAAAAACTCCAGAAAGCTAGCAGGTTTGTACAGCAAAGTATGGTTCCAGCATTATCTTTTCAGAGATGGTGACATGAAATGCAAAGATGTGATGTAAGCTGGCCTAACACTAAATCACAAGTCTCTACCTTCTTTGACAATCAATGCATTCAAGTAAATACTGCTACAAAATCAGCCATATAATTTATACTGAGTGAGTGGGTAAATCTAAGACAGACCAAGTAGTGGAAAATCTCCAGATAACCAGGTAAATATAAGTGAGCATATGAATACGGCTCATACCAAAAACCATAGACACCAAGGGGGGGAAAAAAAACCAAACAGAAAACATGCAAGAAAGCACCTACAAATTAAAGAGAGAAAAAAAAGAAATCTGAGGTGTTATTCTGAAAACATGGAAAAAATCAGATTGATTGTGTATTGAACACTGGATCTGTGAGAAGCAGTAATGGAAAACATAATTTGTAAGGAAAAGCTCTATTTTTCAAAACATGGCTATGCTTTGGTGAGAAAAAGAAAATCTGTGTCCTATTTTTTGGTTTTTTATATAATTTAATTTGGTAAAATTGAAATTGAAATTGAAAAATACATGATGCAAGTCAGTCTCTCCTTTAAGTTTAAAAGAGAAAAGTATATATTAAAATTATTCCAATGAGTTTTTACAGCTTATTAAAAGGTTACAATGAACAGTAGAGGCTCATTAGACTGTGAAATAACACATCAGATTCTTTAAGAAAAATATGTTTCTTAAATCTTTCCGTTTCTACATTATGTAAAATTTTACTTCAGTGACTTAACATAATGAGAACCCCTGACTGAGTTTTAAATGAGCCCTTTTTTTCTTTCAGTCTAATTATAGTATGTTTTATTTTTGACATACGCTAAGCTATATTAAAGCCTCTCAGGAGTGAAATAGATATTAGCTACAAAAATACCAGGTTCAGTCTCCCAGGAAGAAACATTGAATTTTACATGAAAACATAAACGCTATGAATTTTATTCTATTGCCCATGCTTAAACTAAATTCATAGTTTATTATTGCTGATATCCTCACTTCAAGTGAGTCAGATGTTTAAGAACTGTAGAAGTAGAACTTACAGGGCACATCCAGACGTGTTCAGCAGAACACATTGGATAAATATTAATCTGAAACACATTTTCCAGCCTGTAAAATTATCCAGAAATTGATGTGGGCTAATGTCACTTGGTTATTTCCAAAGGTATCTGTGCAAAAGAACATTAATACTAATTTATTAATACTTAAGCTTTGGACAGTGAAGAGTAAAAATCCTTCCATTAGAATATGTACACTCTCATGTCTTTGTGAGGCAAAGAGGTGCCTAGAAATCTTAGGGACTCCCTTGCCAACTCAGAACACACAGGCAGGGTTTGGTGATGTGGATTCATCTCCAAATCACCACATTTTTGCTGGACGATTTTTAAATGTCATGCATACAAAGAGATGCAGTATTCTGGCGTGGCCTCCACGGAGTGCCACTGTACCTCTTTTTTACCACAGCCTTGCCTGCTCTCTCTCTCACCCCACAAATGTTTTCTACTGCAACTCTGGAAATCTGCCTGAAACTATCATAAGCCCTTTTCCTGATTTTCTCCCAGCTGCCCTTTGTCAGATCAGAAATTAAGCTCTTCTAATGCTAGTGTAATTTGCAGTAAGAATATCAGCCTTTCTTGTATCTGTAAATAGCCCTTCTCATCCTGGATCCATTAGTTTTATTCTTTCATCTCAGTAATTTACTACCGAGATGGAAACACAGCTAGGAAAACGAACTGGACTCTAGATCCACATAAATTCCTAAAATAAGATCCTACCAGACATCAGGGTCTTTACCGCAGGAGTGTGATCTAAAACCCCTTCAGCCACCAGCTGTGTAAATTCAGTCAGTCCCTCTCCCTCCCTGCCTCCTCTAAGAAAAGAAGGTATTAAGCATTTGTTTCAGGGGATATCTCAGTAGCACAGGAGGAAATTCCTGGGCACAGCTCATCTTTTAAGAGCCTCTATGCCAGAGGCTTCCAAGTCTTCCAGTCTTGAATCAATGATTTACGGCCACTCTGTGAAGGAAGAAAAAATTTCCAATAGGAAGCAAAAACCTCTTTAAATGTTTTCAAATTTAAGAAATAAACCAATCATTATTTTTAAAGCAGTCAAACAAACAGTTATTATTATAATTATTATTTACTTTGGAAACATTCATTGCAGTTTGCATGTGGCATTAGCAATTTTGACGGTAGCACATAAAATAAAATCTATATGTTCTCATTGCTTAGATTAAAACACCTAAAGTTCTTTCATCAGTATGCAGGTAGCCTAGACACCCACACTGAAGAGATAACTTCTTATCTCAGAGCCAAGCACCTACTTTGATCTCACATGCAGCTCTTATTATATTTTTTGCTTCAGCCTCACTTTACCTTCTTCCCCTGACAAGAGGCAATTTGGTCTTTGTTGTACATTCTTTAGAGGGGGATTGAATTAGGAGGGGCAGGGGTTGGGGGCAAGGTCAGGAGGAGGGAGATCTTGGCAAAAGAAAAGGCTGTTAAACTGATGTCCTGTCCTTTATGAATGAAGCTCGCAGCAGCACGTGCATGCACTCAAGTCTTTGAGACTGTTTTCCAAGGAAACGGTTTTATAGTTGAAGATATTTTTGTAAAATTTTAATTTGTGTACCTGCTGAAAACCTCATAAGTCTGGACATAATCCCTTTAATAGCTATTATAAAGTAATGCATTGTTTTGTTTATGGCTTGCAAAAGGAACACATAAATGAAATCACACACAATTGAAAGTATTCTTTGCAAAGTAAGGAGCTGTACTGCTGAATGATATTCCCTACCATGTGCTTACACCCTCAGGGGCCTAAGACTCCTGAGGGCTGGTTTTTCCTGTAAAGACTAAGACAAAGAAGATATTCAATACTCCAGTCTTTCCATCATTAAGGAAGTGTTCTTGTCTGATCATTTAGGAGCCACTCTGGGAATCACAATCACACCACCTAAAAATTTCACTGATGGGACCCAAGTCCTTTTGCAGTGGGCAGCTCCAGTGAGCTGATGGGTCCCCACTTGACTCCCACCACACATTACAGGCACAGGTTTCAAAAATACATGGCTAAGCCAGCTTTCCTGCCCATGTGTCTAGCAATGTGAGATCCTCCATTTGAGCTGTACAGCCCAGGCTGTATTGACAGTCAGTTGACAGTCAACAGAGAAAAATGCACATTTTTAAATTGCAATATTCTGTATCTGGTCTTGAGACATAATATATTCAGGTGAGATTAACTTCACCTTGAACCAAGAGATATCCATTAGGCTTAATTACTGGGCATGGGCACTCTGAAAATGTCAGACCATACAACGAAAATCTGTTGGCATTTTCAAGCACTATTGCTCCTGCTGACAGGATATTTTCAGTGAAAAATTACATCCTGACCAAGGCTGAGAAAGCACTCTTGAACTGCAGTGCAAAATCACTAATCAATTTAACTTCACACTCTATTAACTTAAAGAAGTATCTTTATAAACTGAATCCGAAGAAAGAAATCTGCTCCATGCTAGACACAACACAAACAATTGTGATTTCTGTACAGAAGGCTACATCTACAAATAATGAACTAAACCCTGTAGATCCTATCAGCTGTAAGATAACCAAAACAAGAAAGATGTCTGTTTCCTGAGGTTTATTTCTGCATGAAGCTTACCACCAGATGCCAGTCTTACACCAGAGAAATAGTTACAAGAAATTAAGTTTGTTTTTCTTTTCCAAAGTGGCAGATCTGAATGCAAGACAAATCAAATTTTGAATAAAAATTTGCAAATTATTCCAAAATATTCAAAGATTACTTCAAATGTGGGTCTGAGTTTTTGGTTGGGGTTTTTTTGGTGTTTTTTGTTGTTGTTGTTGTTGGTTTTGGTTGGGTTTTTTTCATTTTCTCTATTGCTATTACCCTGAAGGAAAATCTTTATTTAAAGTACATTATTTCTTTTAATATGTGTTACTGAACAGAATAAGGAATTTGTCATCTAAGGGCAAGGCAGTATCTTAATTTAATCACTGCAAAACTCAAAGGGGTTCCCAGTACTCACAAATCAAGTGGTCTGCCTGTGCTTTACAAGGTAATTCTGAAAGTCTCTGACTGAGTAGCTCTTGTTTATGCAAATCAAAAGTCCAAACAGAAGGTATTAAATGTGTCTTCCACAAGATTCAGCTCCCCTTTAAATTTCATCCCCATGGTTCTTAATTCCTTAAAGCTACATTCTTGTGGGTGACTTTGACAAGCTATGATTTATGAAGCTTCTTGTTCAATATACCACCAGAAACACTTGTTTTATGCATGTTCACAAAAATATACCATAGTTTTTATTTGCTTTAAAACAAGTTCTTAGTGTCTCCAAACAAATATGTCACAATTTATTCCATTTCAATGCTGCAGAGGAGATATTAAAAGAGTCTAGACCATTAACTAATATTAAATCTGGAAGTGAGGAGTCCAAATTCTCTAATTTACATAATTGATTAAACTGCCAAAAATTAGGACATCAGATAAAAAAAGCACTATTCAACATCCAACTAAACCATTTAGTCTAAGTTAGTTCTTCTAGATCTGCTGTAGTGTAAGGGAAGAAAGGCACCTTGGCAGCGTGTTTTTCCTCTAAAATTAAAGACTTAGAAGAGATACATCACTGTGTGCACAGACGTATTTTAGAATCACAGAGTCATACAATTGTTTGGGTTGGAAGGGATCTTCAAAAATCACCTAGTCTAATCCCCCTGCCATAGCCAGGGACATGTTACATTAGATCAGGTTTCTCAAGGCTCTTTCTATACATGACCATGATCACTTCCAGAGATGGAGGATCCACAACTACTTGGGCAATCGTGCCAGACCACCGACCTCATCATGAAAAAACTTGCTTCTTATATTCAATCTAAACCTACTCTCAGTTTAAAACCACTACCCCTTGTCTTGTTAATACAAGCCCTTGTAGAAAGTCTTTCTCCATCTTACTTATAGGCCCCTTTTATGTACTGAAATACCATCTCCCCACAGCCTTCTCTTCTCCAGGCTGAGGAACCTCAACTCTCCCTGGCTTTCTTAATAGAAGAGGTGCTCCAGATCCCTGATAATCTTCATGACCCTCCTCTGGACTCATTCCAAGAGGTCCATGTTCTTATGTTTGGGGTCCTAGAGCTGGAAGCAGGTGGGGTCTCATGAGAGCAGAGGGGGAGAGCTTGCTGGCCACAGTTATTTTTGATGCAGCTGGGGATACAGTTGGCTTTCTGGGCTGCAAGTGCACATTGCCAGATCATGTCCAATTTATTATTCACCAATATCCCCAAATACTTCTCTACAGGGCTGCTCTCAATCTATTCATCAACAAGTATCATCACCTGTATTGATACCGAGGTTTGTCCTGGTCTAGCCGCAGGATATTGCACTTCTCCTTGTTGAACTTCATGATGTTCATATGGAGCCAGCCTGGCAAGGTCCCTCTGGATGTCATCCTTCCCCCCAGAGTATCAAGAACACCACTCAGCTGGTGTTGCCTGCAAACTTGCACTATGTTTTTGATAAAATTACTAAATAGTATTAGTTCTCGTACAGGGTCTTGAGGGATGTCACCCATTACTGTTTTTCCACTTGGACACTGAGCCATTGACTACTACTCTTTGGATGCAGCCATCCAACCAATTTTTTATCCACCTAATGGTCCATCCACCAAACCTATATTTTCCTGACATAATAACAAGAATGTTATGGGACACCACATCAAAGGACTTAGAGAAGTCTGGGTAGATGACTTGAAGAAGGTAGATTCCCTTGCGGACTGATGTTGTCATTCCATCACAGAAGGTCACTGAGTTACTCAAGCATGCTTTGTATTTAGTGATGCCACATAGACTGTCGCTAATCACTTTCCTGTCATACATGTATTTTGACGTATATTTCAGGATGATCTTTTCCGTTACTTGTTTCATTATCCCTTCAATGATGACTGAAGAATTCTTGATATCCAGCCTTTAGGTTTGACATTTTACTTTTAGATGGCTAGAAATACAGAGAATTATTGCTATCAAAGTGTTCATTTAATGTCATGGGCTACTTTGCAACCAAGTGCTGACAAGACACTGAACACAGCTTGCTCATCTGTCTAGATCCGAGGAGTAAAACCAGATTTACACAGCAAGAGACCTTTCCCAAACATGTTCGCAGTGTTCCAAATACATCTGCTTATACTTGGTGTGACCAGATCTGTGCAACATGTGGGATTCCTTTTTCCTTCTGTAGAACAGGGAGAAATTTCTAGAAGCTAAAGAGGAATGAAAGGTGGTATCTGGAAGGGATTTCTTCTTACAGGACAGGCCAGTGCATATGAGGGAAAGTGGGGAAACTATTGTGCCTTCTACATTTTGAGGCCCACCACTGTGTGGTCCCCCTGCTCACTGCAGCTGAACCAGCTGTGACAGAAACCCAGAAAGAAGCTCCCCAGTGCGCCCATTCTGAGCTACTTGATTAACTTTTATTAGTAATATTCTAGTGCAAAGAACACCTTTATTTGCATTTAAACAATTAAAAGAATCAAACCTACCTGGAATCTTAAAGCACTACATTTGTCTAATGAATTTTTAAAAACACTTACTAAATATAGATTTCAGTTAGAGACATACCAGAGCACAAGAGCAGAATGTGATATAGGAAATTCACAACACTGAGTTTCCGACTCAGATTCCGTACGTAATCAAGAAAGACAGAGGCAATTTGTCTGGGAAGCATTGCTTTGCACCCAAGCTGGAGTCAGGCTTCCAAGTATTCTTTGAAGCAGTTTTCCTTTTCCTTTTTATTTTCCTTTTTTTTTTTCTTTTTAAATTGGGCATAGAATGCCCAGATGCCTCACTAAAAAACTTTTATATTTGCCAAATGAGGTAATTTGCATTTTCCTTTTGTCACTATTAATAAAGCAATCACTTCACTTACTTCCTTGGGAAGAAATAAAGCAATTTATACATAAATTTGCAAATAAATTATTTAAAATAAGCAATTAATTTATTTTGAATGTGGCTAGTGCAGCCAAAGAAAGCTTGACAAACAAACTAGATATCAAGGGGTGGAATTCAACCACAACTCAGTCTCCCTTATGAAGAGGTTAATTTTCTAGAAACCACTTTAAAGCAACTTTCATAAGTTAAACATGTGGATTACATATCAGCTAAACACATACTGAAACTGCTTTGTAATTCTCATATATTTCCTCCATGTTATTCAAAATCTCTTTGCTTTATAAACAAAAAATATGAACGGATTTTATGTAACAAAATTTATACAGCTGATGTGGATCCTGAATCATCAGGGAGTTTTGAAATAATCTCATTCAGCATAAAGAAACTGGCACAAAACATGCTGTGTTGTTAATCAGAAGAGTATTTTCACAACTTAATTCTTGAACTATATATTTCCTGTGGATTCATTTATCTCCCTGGGAAATTCAATTTATGATTTTCAAAATTGAAAGAGGTTAAATAGATGTGTGTCAGGTCTTTTGGTTTTATTTTTTCATTTAATATGGGAAGTTAATATTTCAGTGAGTGAATTCAATTTTGGAGAAATTTTTAACTAAGAAATAGAATATGAAGATGACTACTAGGAAACGTCCGTACAAGAACATGTGTGGGCATAGCACATTTAGTGAAAACTTGTTTGAAAATAACTTGTTATTATATTAACAGAATACTGTGGTATTCTGTTAAATATAATACTTAATTATATTAGCAGAATACTGTGGTATTCTGTTAAATTACACAAACATCAAAATATATCAATTTTTCTTTCCTCATTAACAAGAGTCATTGTTCTTGTGCTAGTTTCTGCTCAGGGGTCTTTTTTGATGCTAACTGTATACAACATAATTATGTCAAGTTACTATCAATCTAATTAAAAGCAGACCTGATCAAACACACACGCAAAAAAAGCCCCTCAGACTTAATCCTTTACTTTTCATCAATCCAGTTGAATTATCGTAAATTCCAAATTTTAATCATATTATGCTCATTCAGTCTGTGATGGGAGAGAGGCTGTTAGTGTTGTCATATTCCTGACTAGATATACCTGTATGCACTTAGACAGTGATATATTGGAGACTCCATCTTTCAGTATTAATTACTTAACTTGCAGAAATCGACCTCTGAGATGTAACACTGTATGTTTTAAGTGCTAAAGCATAGTTACATGGAAGACAGAGAAAATAAATGCCCTCGATGCAGTAATATTTATGGATATTTTTACCAAAAGTGCAGTTTAGTAGGCTGGCAACTGTACTCTGCTCCTTTGTATTTTGAAATCACATGGTTATATTGCATATGACAAGGTACAACTCACAACCGATGAATCATAATACGAAAAATACATGCCATTTCATCTAAAGCAATGTTGGATATTAATAAATCACGAGTTTCACTGAACAAAGCCAGGATATTTGGAGAAGGGAGGTACAAAATTTTAATTCCTTAGTCTTTGATCAACATAACTAGCTGTGTTTTGTGATATGCCTAAATGTTTGCAAATCTAGTCATGTAACAATGCAGTACAGTGAACAGGTTTCATGAGTACCACTGACTAACGTAAACATGGTCACGTTCTGGAGATTAATTTGATGTCGTTCTGGTTGGGGAACACACTAATGGGCAGTAACCTTCAGTAGCCCAGACATTTAATTATTGCTCTGTTTTATGCTTTCTATATTTAGTGATGTTTCCAGACGCACCACAGAAGCAAATTTTTGTCCAGGCCAAAACCATTAATTTTGGATCACATGTACACACAAATTAAACATTCAAAAAATCTCTAAACATCGAAGCGTTATAATTGCACTTAGTATTTTCACCAAGCACTGGGACATTGTAGTATTCATAAAGCTCTAGAACATACCACAGCTTAAGAACATTTCAAACGTGGTCGATGACAGAATTCCCATTGATTGCAGAGTCACCATCATATATAAAAAAACTACAATTCGCAATGAGATAGAAGCAATTAATTTTGCACTTTTGCACAAAAGAAGAAACAGATGCTAGAGGGAGGTATTGCAGTTTGCTTCCAGTTAGATATAACAGGTACAAAACAACTTCAAAAAACTTATTAAATAATAAAAGGATCTCCTGCTGGGAAAAAAATTTAACAAATAGCAAAAAGTCTTGAGCCAATCTAAAGTCCTGTGCAATTATTCAGTTTATATTTCCTTTGTTCACTTTTCTATTGTTACAATTAAATTCTTTAGTAGATGGAAACTTTGCTTTCAATGACCAGAAAGAAAGGAAAATGGCAACCCTTCTTATTGTCCACGTTAGAATCAGTGGTAGCACGAGATAATTTTTTTCATCTAAGCATTGGGGTGAATGGTGATAACTGAGACGTGTGGTAACTGACACAGAGCACTCAGAGCTCAGATCATGAAGTCTGGAGTGGCTTTATGTACATCAGTCCCTGCAGGAGCTCACTCTTGCAGACATGTGAACTGAGTCAAGCAAAGCTGGAGCAAGGGCTGGCTTTGCTGCAGTAGCAATGATCCTTCACCCAAAGAGGAACCTCCTTTGTCCTGCCTTTCAGCTTTCACCTTTCCTGCAACACAAATGCAGGTGCAAACAGACAGGAAGGCCACAATACATATTTTTTAGAATGCTAAAATTAGACTAAAAAGATGTATACATGATATTCCACAATATTTGGGGAAGGCTTGTATCAGTCCTGAATTGTTCTGTCAAGCTGAATGACCTAACAGAGTATTTTTCTCCCGTAGGTGAGAATATGCTGTATTTCTCCCATAGCATCTATAGTTATGATTTTTGATTTATCATTATTTATCTGTTCATTTCCACCTACTCTTTAATATTTAACCTATAATTTAATTATTATGATCACAATGAAAATAAGAAAAAAATACTTAACCTCCCAGTACACAACATATAATTCATACATAGAGTCATATTTTTGTTTCATTTTCAGCTGCAAGGGAATATTCATGGTTTTTTTCTAGTAGACATATTAAACATATAATCCTTTAATTCTGCATATCAATCTGAATTGTATAGGTGGACAACTCCCATGGTTTGCCAATATTCAGGTAACTGAAAAACCCTGCTCTCATGTATAGTACCTAATTCTTCAAAATTCTAGTTGACAAACGATACCAGCAGCAATACATTAACCTTTCAGAAGGCAATTTGAAACTACTCAGTTAGTGACGACTAGAATATTTCATTCTGAAAATCTAAAAATACATGATAGCTACATAATGCCTAAAGCACAATGAGACATAATTTCTACTGAAAATGTTCACCACGTAATACATTGCTATGTTAGTTTTGGAGTGCTGCTCTATCAGTTTAATTTACACCAAAAATACATTATAATTACAACTCTTCCTATTAAGCCCTTTGCTCTTGCATTATACAGAAAGCTTAGGTTTAATTTTTAATTCTATCTTTTTAATTTGAATTTTTAAACTTACTTTATTTATATTAGTGCAACTCAAGTCCCATTCAATTTTCTGTATGTTACTGAGCACATCATGGAATGAGATTTTATAGATGTCTAAATTTTGTCTGTTATGTCTGTTTTAACTTAGATCTTTGCTACATTTGAAGTTCTGAAGTTCTATCATAGAATCAGGTCTATCATTGCCTCTTTAAACGGTAACAATGACAGGTCTGTGTCCTTTTCTCCTCATGGATGCTAGCTGGAGTCAAGCAGAGTGTCCCAGAACACCTCAGCTACTACAGCATTCCTGAGAGAAAATAGCAAACCAGAACACTTTCTGCTTCTATACTGGTACACACATTTGGCAGCCAAAAAGTTCTTCTTAGCTTTCCTTTCATTGCTTACTCATATTTATTAATAATGATGTCAATTTCATTCTCTTTTCAAGTAAGGTTACATAAAATGAAAGAATACATGTCTCTTTCAAGTAATTTGGTTTATTGCAGATATTACAAATCTCTTTCTTTTTTTTGTTTATTTCACGTGTTACTTTTGAGGCCATTCGGGCTAAAAAATGTTGTGAAATTTTATTCCTTGACTTGTGAATATTTACAGTGTAAAAAAGGTAAACTGCTCCTTCTTTAAGTATAATTTTAATTTCATTAAGGTCATTGACAACATATGTCAATGGAAATTGGAGTCAAAGTAGTCAAAGGAAAATTTGTCATCATCTGCAACAGAGATAAAATATTCACACTGTCTGATAATGTAAGAAAGGATAAACACTAGTTGGAGTGCAGTTGAAACAGATAGGAAAGATACAGCTTCCAAAATAGATATTTAACCACGTTAATCTGTGAATTCTCAAGGATAAATAATTAAAGGATTGCAAAAACTAAATGAGACCCAGCATCTTAATACAATTACTTAAAACAAACATTTAAGATTTAAATAAAAATGGTATTGGTAATGAGTGCTATGAGTGATAATTATTCACTCAATGATGAGAGTTGCAGGTTTCAATAACTCAAATCCAGAGTAATTCAGAAATACCACAGTATTAACAAAGGACAGCACAGTGCAAGCAACTAAACATCTTTGTCATGCTGTGATCCTACACCAGGTTACTCATTTTTTAAAAACTACTACAAGCAAAATTAAGTATGTGCTTTTGCGCATATGGAAGGATATGGTCTGGAGTTTTAGAAGGAGTGCTGCATTCTACTAAACCTCAGGTTTTCTTAACCCTTGTTTCAGAAGGGAATCATCACATTCCAATATATGCCATATAGCTGATCCCTCAACACCTCTGTAAGAGTGTAAACATGAAATCTAGCTACATGCTATTTTAATGGTGAATTCTTGCTATTCATCACTAAAGTATGCTGAGGGAGGGTGCTTCAAAACCTTGCAGGCTGCTGGACTCTTTTGCTTGTCTTTCCCTGGACAAGTAAAGAGAATCCAGGCAGGCTTCTCAAAATCTGTTTACACCTTGCTCATACAGAACTTCACTGCTATGTTATGGATATTCCTTATAATAAAATGTAAGAAGAAGAGCTTTCAGAATCATGCCAGGAGATTGATGCTGGTTGTATCTTAAATGCTACTGGAAGATCAGTGGGTAGAGAGGAGATAAAGTAATAGTGGAAACTCATATTTCAATGTTAAAAAAAAAAGGGATGACACTCTCCTCCAAAAGCAATGATATTTTTAGATGTTCTCTTTCAGTGTAAATTACACAACACAAAAGTTTTGCATTTGATTGTCGATATTGTCCTCTAACAGTAAGCTCTGTTTCAACCAAGTGTGAGTTCTTTCACAATATTATACTGTTTCAGGCATATTAAAAAGCCCATCCCTCTCTTTATTTTACAATGCTCAGCTAGTTCCTTCTCCACAAATTGACTGCACTTATGATGAAATAAAGGTCACACCATTACTAAATTAGAGTTGCAAGTAAAATTTATGAGAACTTGGGGGGAGTGCAGGATAAGTTATCTCCATTCAGGCAGAAAAGACAATCTTGTGAACAGTAAAGCTGTTTTATTGCAAAGTCTGTTGCAAAAATCTTGCACATTTGTCTACCATAATGAAAGGTTTTGACAAAATCCAGAATTTCTGCAGCAATTCAGTCATCCAATCTCTTTTGGTCATAGAATTTACTTTTTCAGACAGGTTTCTCAAGAAAATTTTCCTGGGCTTTCAGCTTTACAACAACTAATTATTTGGATAAGTATAAAAACAATCCTTCACTGCGCTATAATCTCCAATGTTACTTCTGTTTGGATGAAGATGTAATGTAACAAAGGAAAAAAAAACAATAACTATTCTCTCCCTGGGGTTCATATTTACTCAGAATATCTTAAGCACAATAATTCCCAAATATTTTCATTTGCATATTTTCTCTTGCATTTACCAAGAGTCTTTCTCATTCTTTCCCACTGCTTAGATTTTTTATGTATTTTGTAAATATCTCTGATTATTTTGGGGTCACATCACTCAAGAAGTACAGTGGCACTTTACCCTGATAGAAAGAAAGTTTAAATATTTCATTGGCAATTTAATTTAACTTTCCCTCATTTCATAACAACTCTTAAAAATGCTTGAAAACAAATCACATGAGACCACTGGAGTAGCACCTGTAATTACAAGAAAGCTATAATGGAAAAATGAATTTTAGAGCGCATATGAAGTGAAATTTACAGTGCATATTCCAAGCCCCAGAAGGCCTAAATGGAGTACACAGCTGCCACTTAATTGAAAAACAGAGACTTGAAATGTAACATATGGCTATGGCTTTCAATGAACTATTCTAGTAAATGTTTATACTTAAATGGTGGAGCTTGTGAAATGAGGTGAGTACTGAAACTGAGGGCAGAGATACAATTAGCAAAATTAAAAAAAAAAATTTATAGAAGCTGCACACAGTCACCCAAAACCACTAAGAACAATAAACACTATTCACATTTTAGGGCATTTGCTGCTGTCTTCTCTAAACTGAGGTATGATTTTTTGAGTTTTCTAGATGTTTATATTGCTCCAATGTACAAGGCAGATTGTCTATACCTAACAATAAACCTAGAAAAAGCTGTATCATGGATGTATATAAATACAGAGCAAAGAATCCTTTCTTTTTTTTCTCCCCTAAAAAATAGTAATAAAATTGAAATATTTTTCAAAGGATAGATAGATGTCTTTCTAGGGTAGAAATATTTAAAAATAATGACAAAAAACAATCAACACTCAGTCCCACTGGCTTTTAACGTTATTTTATTTCTAATATTGCAAACTAGTTTCATGATGCAATTTTGTATCTGTAAGTTACATTTCTGAGAGAGAGAACAGGGAGTTTTGACATTAAATATTCATCAAAATGCATCATAGATTCTAATATTTTGTGGGTTATTGATCTACTATTTATTTTCTTTGGAATAACTTTGACTTTGTCTTCCATATTTTGGACAGCCTAACAGTGTGGCTATTTACTTTAAAGATGGACTGTATTTTCAGACACTGAGCTATGCAAATTTGCTTTTACCTCCCTTGGCACAAAGGTTTTCAAATGTATAAGATTTTTAGAACACTTTTATCTTGTTTTAAATTGTCATTAAATTCAAATGTATCAATAAAAATATTAATTATTACTTTTACATACATCTAAGAATCAAAAGGAAAAATACTATGACATGAAAATATTTGATGCCAGTTCATTTGCTAGTAAGTTTACAAGTACAAAATACTGACATGAAACCTACTGAAAAGTTGTACATAACTCAAGGTTCATAGTATTAGAAGTTGCAAGAGGATCAGGACACAATTTGCCTAACATTAATTGATTTCATTCATAGAGATTTTTTTTTTGTTCAGTAGATAGATCTGTTAATTCTTGTAGGGTAGAGAAAAAGGAGTATTTCCCACTGAAGTAAAAAACACTGCAGTTCCTTAAAAAAAGGCAGAGAGTTCCTTAAAAATTTATCAGCAGAGGAAAGTCACTGCTATGGAAAAAGCAGAATTTTTTTCTGCTCTCTGCTGGAGAAAGGGGAGATGAAAGGAATCAGAAGGAGAAAATAGAGATTAATTATTTTGAAATAACAGTCACAGACACTAGGTGGGGATAGATGTCAAAACAAAATTATTGCTTCCAAAATGCACATTTGCTGCAAAGAATCTAGGTCATATTACATGTAAGGAATGAACTGGGGAAGCTTCCTGTGATTACTATTTTCTTTTTATATATGTCTAGAAATAGTCTAATCTGGGCTGTTAAAAATTACTATTTTCCTCTTTTTTTTTCAATTTACAGTCTCTACTTCATTCATCTGACACACAAAAGAAGGGGCTAAATGAAACATTGTTAGATTTTCACCAGCAATTCACCATCAAATTTTAAACAGAGGTCCTCCGTTAGGGTTAGTCTTCTTTGCCTAGTACTGATACTTGAGGCTTTTCCTGCCTAGAGACAGTATTACCCCAGGCCATCTTTTACACTTGAAATTTAAGAAAGTGGCTTTAATGAAAGCAAACTAGAAATGCATTATGGTGGCTGTGCCAGCAGAATGAGAGGCTTGTCACATGGAGGTAGGTGCCCATTTACCTATTATTTTGAGAAATTTGAAGGGTGTTTAAAGAAGAGCTTTGAAACATGGGAACAGGCCAGCTCCTGTGGCAGGGTTCTAGAGGCTTCTTTGTAGATGTTCTCCTTGACTTCTCTGAAACTTTTGTGTTCACATTCTCACAAACAACCCACAGCACAGGACCCCAGAGTTTCCCATTGCCAATGCACTTCCAGGTGCTGGGGAAATCACTGACATGATAGAGCTGCAGACACTGATATGGCAGAGCTGCCTGGGGAAAAAGGAAAGAGACGTCTCCCCATTTGGGAAAGGTCAAAGTGGAAAATTCAGGGGAAAAGCACAGTAAAATCTTCTGTTCAGAAAAAAATCTGGACTTTGTCTGATCTTATGCTAAATGAGTTAAATTTAAGTTAAATTGCAGGCTTGAAGTTGAAAAAAAAAAAAAAAAGAGCTGAAACAAAGGCCTAAAACAGCAAGAGAACTACAGCATCTTTCATACTGAACTGCAGAAAAAAACCCTCCCCTCTGAAATCAAGTCTACATACACATAGACTAGATTGAGACAACATCTTTTGAGCAGTAGAACTTTGATTTCTCAACACACATAGTGCAGAAGTAACATCAAGAGCTGCTGACATGGAAAAGCTAGTGTGAAAATAATTTCTAGGGTAATTTTAGAATAGAAGACTATATCCAGGCAGGTAGGATAGCTATCATAGCATAAACCATTTGAAATTTAAAGACAATTTTTTTCATACATTTATTGTGAGCATGGTACTGACTAGCATTTGATGTCCAATGGTCTGAAACAAAAGCACTGAAGAGAAATGAGCTAATTATTTGGATAAATTAATTCCCTAGTCTGATGTTCAGTACATAAGTGACTGCAATGTTGCCAGTGAGTCCTGACACATCCCATATAGAAAACATTTTGTATTTTATGGAATAAGGAAACACAAGATTTGAGGTGGGTTAATAATTACCAGAGTGCTTATTGTCATCTGTGCAGCAGATATTTTTCAGGTTTCTGTCTGAAATAAAAATAAATAAAATTAAAAAATCCTTGGCAGCGGAAGCAGCCTGTGCAGCCCCTTGTCCCCCACGCACCATCCGTACCCCTCAGGTGTGCCAGAAAGCCAAGGTTACATAGAGAAACTAATTTAGAATAAAAATCACCTTGAGTAATACCCAGAGACATTGTATTACATAAATTAGCACTGTGTTCAAAAAAGTCAACATTTATTAAAGCGTGTGGGAAAAACTCAGGCTATGCTGTTCTAACAGACGTCAAATGTAAACAGAGAAGATCACTAAAAACATTCTGGCACAACCTCTTGAACGAAAAAAAACCTTTAAATGTATTTTGTTGTTAAGAGCAAAAAGACAGAAAAGCTGGCACCTGCAGAGGCAACAAAGCAGTTTGCCACAGCAGTATGACTTAATTTTTCACTCAGAAAATTGCAAGAGAATGTTGACAAATGATTTGTCATAAACAGAGCACATCAGGATCACAGTGTGGCAAACTAGGAAAAAAGGAAGAGAAAGAGAAAGGAATTTTACTCTGTGATATGCCTTATAACTCACATAGCAGGTTTCACCTTTTTTTCTATTTCATTTGGTTTAGTTTATTTTAAAGTTTACATCAGCTTTCCAAGAAGAGATAAAGCTCACAAAAAGGTGAAATAGGTAAATATAGACTTTTATGGAAAATTATTAATTAAACAATAAAAATAATTAATTAAAAATAACATAGAAGAGAGTCAGTAGAAAGAGTACTCTTGTCCTGTCTGTATTAGAGAATGTGTTAATTTTTCCTTTTCATAGCTCTATTCTTCATTCTTCATATATTTGCAGTGCATTATATTAATTAATGATTTGAATACATATAAATAGTATTTTTCCTGAATAGATAGTGTTTTTTAAACTTTATAATTTTTTTTATTATTATTTCCTAAGGGAGATGGTATTCTCCATCGGCTGTTCCTAAAAATTACATTTTGACCCTTAGTATATATACATGCATGTATGGGGACAGAAGGTTGTCACTCTGTCTCTTAAAAGATGGAGAGAAAGAGCCAGCACAGGGAGTTAATAAATCCTGTCTGAATCCTACTCCAGGAAAAAAACAGCTTGAACTGTGAATTTATGACTATTCAGCATGAAAAGACTAATTCTTGGAAAGTTTTCATATATAGCAGTTCAGTTTTTCACAGCTTTAAACATCAACAACAAAGTAAGCATGACCTCAAATTGAAAGGCACGATTTTATATCAAAGAGGAATTATTGCTTTCCTCAGGGCAATTTGCTTCTCATTCCCCCACAGAGGTCAGGGTAACACTTGATTTTCTGGTTAATAAATATTCCCTTTTGCTTGCATTTTTCAAAAGCTGCTGGCACCAGCTGGCACCGTTGCAACAAGCTGGTATGCACATTGGTAACCTCCAGTGACCACACATGACTGGAAGTAGCCTGTCGTACTTTCAAATTTTAACTGATGTTGATTGACCATAGATTCATTTCTCTGAGATCAGAATTTTCTGAAATATGTATTTATGAATTTGCTGTTATTGCAAATGGATTAATTTTGCCTCAAAAATCAGACTGGTATCTAAAACCTACTCTAACTTCCAAAGAATGAAGTTATGTCATGATTTCTTCCAGTTTCACAGATCCCATCTGATTTAGTCTTTCTTGAGAAGAGTTGGCCAAGAAACTGTTTTCACATTTTGAAACTTAGAGATTACTATTAAAAGAAAAAAATCCATTCTATATTGAGGCAATTATGAAAACAGGGAAAAGAGACAAACCTAGGCAAATCAACCAACCTAAGGATCCTTTTCTCTGATTTTGAAGATTTTCTTATCTAGAGCCAAGAATCCTTTCCTGATGAATATTTAATTAAAAGATGGGAAGTTGATTCTAAAGCATTAAGAATATATTACAGTATGAAGGAATCTCATCAGAGAATTCCCTATCTAGTTCTTCCTAGAGAACTAGGAACATAGGGGCCATTCACTGGCAAATTTCTATTCTCAAATATGCTCACAAATGTCATTGCATCAGTGATTTCCTGTCCTGCATTAAAAACCTGTGTTCCTTGGTCCTGGAAGTTAATTATCATCACTGGCAGCAGCAGCTTCAACATCTGAACACTAATCAGTGAACAATTTAAATCTTGAGCTATTTTTTTTGCATTACTACTATCCTTTTCTCTGCTTATTCTCTGGACTTCATGGAATGTATGTGTCCATTACACTATACTATAAAATTCTAAATTATTCTTTACATTCAGATGATCTTTTTTTTTTTTCCCACATCCAGATGACCTCTCATCTGCAAGGAAAATGATCACCTATAAATTATCCGACATTTTTGCAACACCAACTGCAGTGGTTGAGAGTATCCTGCAAGTGCCAAAAAAATTCAGGATGATAATTTAAAATGAGACAGCATGAACAGGTCTACTTCTTTTTGTAGGCACAACAGTGGGAGCTGAGAGTAGTAGCAATGACACTCTGGCAGTTTATGTAAAACTAAAGAAGACTTGGCATCTTAATTTTCAGGTGGGAAAAAAAATACAGAAAAGATGTTTTGACTATTTTTTTCCTAGACATCGTACAATGGTGTAACTCAGAGGAACAGCACTGCAGTAACAGACACAGACTGATTTGCATCTTGAGGACCCGGCTCAAATCACTCTGTGTGTAACACACTGCAATTTTAAGCATTTTGCAGCTGTACTTTTGCTCAGAAAAATGAGACATCAGCTGTTTTCCAGCATCTTTGGCTGCTGCCCTTTACCATTTCCTCTGCCGCTCAAGGCCAACTGCTCACAGTTCAAGGGAAAAACATTCAGGATCGAAAATTAGTGCATTTCTCCAAAGACAGCAGAACCCTCTGAAATAATTTCCCCATAATACGATCTGATGAAAAGATTATCCCAATTTAATTTGCTCTTCAACATTCATAATATACCATATGGTATTTACTGCATGCCTTTGTAGAGCTCTTCACTGACTCCCCTGGTGTCTCACCTATTTCTATGCCTCCTACCGAGGCCAAGAGGTCACCACTGAGTTCAGCTGGCTCCAGACCTAACTCCTGATGTAAATTAACACCAGTTGAGTTACTCTGGTGAACTTCAGCTCTGTCTTTAACCCAAGCCAACTATTACTGACTGCTATTTTCTCAAAAACCATGTAAACAGTCTTTCAATGTGGTGATTATGATTTTGAGTTTTCTGAATTTCCTAGCAGCAAGCCTGCTAGGTTTTATTCCCAAGGGAAACACGAGCAGATTCCTGTAAACAATCTAAGCTGTGTCCTGTTCTCAGGGTATCTCTCTGCCCTGTTCCAAAAACATAGAGAGATAGTTTTCTCTATCTAACCAATGAGGAAGCTGGTCTTGGTATCAGCTCCTCACTTGGTATCAGGGACAGAAGCATTCTTGGAAAAGACAGAAGCATTCTTGCACTGGCAGAGGGCAATGCCTGTACAAGGCACTAGAAGAAGAAAGCATGTACAGGCACTGCACCAAAGCTTTGTAAGAAGCACTGTACCTGGAGCCATCATAAAAAAACTATCTTAAGCCTTCTGATACCTGGAGTCAAAGTCTTTATGCACTAGGGAAATAACCAGGATAACTGGTAAACCCAGTGCAACAACAACAAACAACATCATTCCAACACCTTTTTTTCCCTTAAGATGCTGCACTTAAAAAAGTATAGAAGCTGTGTTTGTGGGACATCATCCAGATGGACAGGGCATCCCAGACACCATGTCTTTCTAGCTAAAAGAGATTTTTCCTCAGAATTTGCAAATACAGAAATCAGAAAATTACAAACCATAACCTATGAAGACTGCATTGACCAAAAATAAGACTAATAAAAAAATTCCTCTGATTTAAAATTGAACAATATTATTGAAGACATCAGAACTGCAGATGTTCCAGTGAAAGCAGAACATGAAGACTATAAAGATTAGGAATTTTTGTGTTGAATTTTTTAACTGGGGTTTCTCTACATCTCATTTGATTAGCTGGTATCACATTTTTGTGTACAATCCTTGGAGTATTTGTATAGAGAGTGATAGGGCTGTTTTTTAGGCTGCATTTGCTATGTGGTAGTTAAATCTGCAATAGCGCTTAGAAGCTGTGATTCTGAACTCCTGCACTTTTGGCATTAACAACAATTATTTAGTAGTGTTAATTTAAGTAGTATACTCTTCACTTCTAAATCCATTTTGCCACTTCAAAATATTAATCTACAATCGAATAAACCCTGCTTCCTAGGAAATAAGTGACCTCTATCTGTGTTTTACAGGTCAATACACTGAGGCTCAAAAATTATAAAAATGTTCAAGGGCAAGACTAATTTTATTACAAGAGCTGTCTTCCAAAATCCATAGCATGACAGGCATAATGGGAAAGTCTGCAGATTTTCTCATGCTCTGGCATACCCCAGGCTGTAGAGCAGTTGATCATACAATGCTCCTCTCAGATGTTCTGTCTCACAGAAGCCTGGCAGAGCAGCACTGGACATGCACGCAGGTAAGTGGGTGTGTAGGTATAGCCTATGCACAATCCACTATGTAAATAGGCACCAAGTTTTTGTACCACAACTACAGCTGTTTTGCACATAACCATTTGCTTATCTGCTTGTCTCAAGGGGTATGCATGATTTTAAACCCAGGAGTTCATCTTCAAAACCCCTTTTGTCAGTATAAATCACATCTAGTGTTGCCAACGGACTTGGGATTCATGTCCCACACCCCTTTCCAACAGCTAACCCTATAGGACTTCACCCTAATGCAGCCTCAGGTCTCTTCTTCACCCTGATCCCATTGCTGTCCGTGATGGGTCCTAAAGCAGGAGGAAGGCCACAGATTATCACACCACGGATGTGAAACATGAGCCTGACATCAGAGGGCATCAAGTGTCAAAACCAAGGGGGCTGTGAGGGCAGCTGAGGGTCCTTGTTCCTCCAGGCCCCTCCTGCACAGGTACCTCATTCACAAACCTATTCCCTGCCTGCCAGATTGCTTCTCAGGACGTAAGTCAAGACTGCATGAACAAAAAGACTAAAAGACCACTGTAGTGCTGTGAATGATCTCTTTATAAAGGAATTTAAATGGTTTAGAGAGGCTCTGTGAGGAAAAAAAAATGTGTTGTTGCCTAGTGTAAAACTAATACCTGTTCTGCAAATATGTCTAAGACTTCAAAGTCTACTTCAGTTCCCTGGCACCAAAGCAAGGAGATATTTAAAAAAAAAATTAGCAAAACTTCAACATTAGCAAGGTTGTACTACAGAAAATATGATGTGAATGTGAGACCCACCCCTGGAAACTTATCAATTAACAGAACATTTAATTCTGTCTTGGTTAAAGCTGTGGCACATACCCAAGGGCCTATTTAAAAATATTTTTTTGAAGAAAAGCAACCAAACCCCTAAAAAAACTGAAAACAAAGCTATCCACCCAAATCCCAGATATTTTTCTCAAGCCTGATTCAAACCATTTGTGTCAAAAAGTTCAAACAGATGTAAACACACATGCACAGGCAACCTGGATACCCCTGCTTTATGCGCAAGGTAAGGGATTTGGTTTGTATATGCTCTTGATAAATTAGGGGGGATTATTCCTCTGTCTTTGGCTAGTTTCCAAACATTTCATGCAAAGTCTTAAGCATTGCCAGTGAGTTAAGAGCAAATTGTAGTTGATTAATTCCATACAGTGCAGTAAGTTAGACTGATTCATCTCTACTTGCACTCCATGGGCAATTTTTCTCAGGAAGGGAAAGTCCCAGAGTTGTTCACTCCCTCAAATGAAATGTTAAAAATTTCTCAATTAAATCGTCAAACTATTTCACAGCTGCAGAAAACATTTTTGTTAGCTTGTTTTGTAAGAGAGCAGAATGGCTAATCTTGTCTGGTGTTTTTGTTAGGGATTTTTTATGACAACCTTACCAGGAGACAGCATGTCACAGTGTGTCACAATATGCCCTGTTTCTTTTTGCTGGTGTTAAAAAGTAATGCAAAGAATTCCATTACTTAGAGAATTAAAGCTAGGTGTAGGTGTATGTTAATAAAAACTATTTTACTGCTGGTCTAGTTTTAATGCATTATGGTTAAGCAGCAAGCTGCTATTAGAAAAGTATGACTTTCAAATACCATCTATAAAAATATTCATTAAAATCTTAGTAAAGTTAATTAAAGAATATAAAGAAAAGTCTAATGATGGCTTCCAATTTTGCAGGACTAAATAATTATAGAATGGTTATATTAACCTAAAACAATTAACTTTTCTTATTTGGACATTACACAGTGTTCATGTACTTGCCAGGAATCAGATTTATTAACAGATTTTTTAAAATCTTCAAAAAAACACAAGTAAGAAAACCCCTAAACTCCTTAGAGATATATTGAAATTAAAATACTTCTGGGAAAAATATGAACAAGAGAAATGTGAATTTTTTATTAGTAGCAGAAAAAAGGGAAGCAAAAAAATATCCTCTCCATGGTATCATGGTATTATTTAGGTACAAATGCATTAATATAAATAGATGTGCTTTCTATTACAGTATTATATGTGAATTTGACATATTATTTAACTCTTTACAAAAGTAAAAAGATTTTTCAAATATTTTTTCCCATCTAGGCCACAAGGTGTTACTATGTGTATATATTACTGTTCTGACACACACCTTAGGAAGATAAATACATATTTAGAAAGATAAATATTTGAAATACTGATATTTGATGAGTTGGCTCTACAAGAATGTGTTTATATGTCTGTTTTTGTCTGAAGGATATTCTTTCATGAAAGGGAGAAGTCAAGATCTACCCTTGAAGAGTCATGTTGCAGTCAGGACCAACAGCTCTAAGCCCCAAAGAAACAAGGAAATAGTAGTAAGTATGTGGATGACTGATATTGTATTAACAGCCAGGATTAAATCCAAAGCTGCTATACATCAGTATTCTTTATTCATTACCCTCAAATTTATCACCTATGTTAGGAATGTAAGAAAATTAACCAAGGTGTAGATTATTCTTCAAGGCTAGTAAAAAAAATTAAAAATATAGGGTGAAAGTGCTGCATATTATATTCAAAGGAGCCATTAAAAAGTCAGTTTTCTTAGCCTCTGTTGTTCTCCTAGATCTTCTGATTCTAATAATCAATTGGGGAAAAAAAGGATCTTTTTCTGGAAGTTGCTATAAAAGCAAGCTATTCGGACCCCACTAAAATTATTTCCCAAGACTGTAGAAAGAGTTGTTGCTGAATTCAGGTTGTACATTCAGGAACATCAGGCTTATTGTGGTGAATCTAATTTAATATACTCAACTGTGCAAGCTTTTCTTCTTTGATCTTGTGTTTCAAATGCTATGGACTCACTTCATTGTAGAAATTCGCTTTCTAGCTCCTCTTTCAAGGTATCAATATTAAGAGAGGTCTAAAGACAACATTCATTGATTCTATAAGATGGAGAAAACATCATAATTTCACATTACTTTTAGTTGAAAAAAGTTGAAGTGGATTCACCCATGCTTTTCCAAAATATTTCTCTTTGGGAAAAGACTAAATCTAGGCTTTAAAAATGTCTAATGGCATAGTAAAGGAATCTAACTGCAACATTTTAGTGGTAAGAGTCAAAGCTGAAATTATGAATATTCAATTTTATTTTATGAATCAATAATTTTATTTTATGACTCCATGTGCTCAGAGATCCTTCTGCAAATTATTAAATCTGAAGAAAACAAGATTTCAGCATCAATAATAAGAAAATTGGACTAAGGAGAAAAATTAATTAAGTTATGGAGTTATAAATTTCGTTGGATATATTACCAAGGTAAATATTGTATTAATATATGCAAAATATTGCTTAATGCTCAAGCACCCTAAGACATGCAAATAAGATGTACAATCTTGTGCTATAGTTGTGTACTAAATATAAAAGTGAGATAGAAAATGTTTTTTTTTTTCTTTTAACACCTCTTCAGGAAATCTAGATGAAATGCAGAATTGTGGTCAAACGTCATTTAATATATGAAGAAAAACCCAACAGAACCCTCCAAACTCCCTCCTAGATATTTTTTATTCAGTTCAGCCAGATACTTGTCTTTTAAATGAACAGGCTGTATTAAAGAGACATTGAGGTGTATCTAGATTTCTTGCTAGCAAGTACATAAACAGCAAGAATATAAACACTAAGACATTAGATGTATGAATTTCTACTGAAAGATGACAGAGTATAAAAGCTACAAATGCCAGCCATTTCTTTTGAAGTATGGAGAAAAAGTAATAATGCATATTAACAGCCTTTAGGTTAAGTTTCAGAAGGCTGAAGTACACTCAAGTTCCAAGAATAGCCAAGACTGAAAAAATAATTAGAAACTTTCAACAAGCATATGTCCTGGTGTTTTCAGCTTGGAAAATGTGACAGCCTTTTATTTTGCTCCTCCATGTGATGCATGATATGACACGAGATTACATATACAACAAGTTAGTGCCCCTCCACACTGGCTTATAACCTGGCTTGTGTTTCTCACAAGTCAGATGACATTCTATAACTGGGGATAACAGTAGAATGCATTGCCACAGTACACTTATGGACTGGGGTTTTCTGAATTCCTCCAAGTGATCATGGGTTTTAAGATATTAAAATACTAAAATAATAATTATGACTCAAATAAAGTTCACTAAAACACCCAACACATAAAACAATCAAGAATAAAATTTATGATTCGAATATATTATTACAATTAATTTCACATTGCCAACATTCAAGGACAGCAGCAATGACAAAATCCAGCAATCCAGTCTCCCAGCCTAAGTACTAGAACATACACAGTATTCCAAATAATCCATATACAATACAAGAGGAGAGATTCTGCCAGTCACAGTAGTGTTAGTGTGCTTTGTCTGACAGATTAGATGGTGCTTTAATGTCATCTGATGTTAAGCCATTTTATTATTGTCAAGATAAAAGGAAAATTTTGCCTCTACATAAAACAAGAAGTATAATCATGCCTATGATGCACATTAATTATGACAGCAAATAGTCAATAACCTAGCTTTCACTAATGTTTATTTAAATTATTGCTACTTCTCTACGCAGGAGCTGTTCTCTACACACAAAAATACTCAATATGTAGGAAAATACCACTAACAAACAAGTCTTTATTTTCAAGTCAAGTAATGATTAAAAAAGCTTCAAATTATATTTTCTGGACTATCCAACTACCTGTGCAGAAAGACATTAGTGCTTAGGAAATACATGTCCATACTGGAAAAATTTTAAATGATGGTTTAGTTACTGTGCAACTAGAGTACTGTAATTCCCATTCTATTCAAAAAATACGTGAATGAGAAGAAAATGTTATCATACCTCTTGAGAAATATCCATGATGCATCTTGCTATAAGATTATGCAAATTCCTACTAGAAAACAATAAGCAACATTTGAAGAAACATCAAATGTACACATAAATTGACAGATAGGCATTTCTAAGATTCTTCTGCAGGCCAAACATAATGATTTGAAATTTTGTGGATGCTCTAGAGGAGGATGTCTAATCTTTCACAATTCTAAAAAAGCAGCCATCACTTTTCTGTGAGCTGCTTCCTGTGCCTCAAGCACAAAACATTTAAGTAGCACCTTCCCCTTCTTGTGGTGTGGATGGAAATGAGAGGTTTAGTCCGAGATGGATTGTTATGACCAGTGAAATACATCATATGCACATTTCTGTCCGAATATATCTAAACTACTTTAGGTTATGTGAAAACCTGTCCAAACCTATAGTCTTTCTAGCCCTATACACACTGTAACTTAATTTTGGACAACTTTAGTACTGGAAAATATCTTAGGGGTGGCTTTTTTTTCTTTAAAGCCAAAGTACAACATTATAGAAGACAGAGTATAAACAAAACAATTCCTGAGCCTTCCATATTAAGGAACACATATTTCTTCTCCATTTCTTTCAATAAGATTAACCCAGTCCAACTATATTTTTGGGTAAGATTACAGAAAATTACACATTTCAGAAAGGCTGATTCAGTTCTATTATAATTTCTGAACAATGGCCTGAAGTGATAAAATTTGACTTTGAATTTCTTTCTCCTGAGGCAGGCAATGCAGGCAACTTGGTATTTAAGGACTAAAGTTCCAGGTCTGGGGAGAAGTCACCAGGAAAAGTACTTCATTTTTGGGGATTATGGGGATGTTGTTTGAAGGGAACAGGGACTATTACAGAAAGTCACACAGCCAGGTATTAATTTGGAAAAGAACAAAGAAGCAAATGTTGTGTTGCCATAACTGTGATTCATACATACTTTGTTATATTTCATTCTCTTTAATAATATATAATCTTCTGTGGTTCTCTAACAATGAAAATTGACAGTCTTTTCTCCTTTCCTTTCCTTTCCTTTCCTTCTGATTCCCTTTCCCTTTCCCTTTCCCTTGTCTTTGAATAGAACCCATTAAAAAATTTCCAATGGAAAACTGAGGGATAAGCAAAATCAATATACTCTTTCTAAGCAATGTAAAAAACCTGTTTTTTGTTTATAGATGGCATAAATTGCACAAAAAAAGCTGATTTCTACAGGCAGACATGAAATGGATGTATATAAATAGAACACATTGCCATTGAAAATATTGTTTTCTTTGACAGTCTCATAAAATGCCCCTTGGCTAGTGGACAATTCACTTTGTCGGGAGTTTGCAAAACCCAAAAAAGAAAAAAATCCACTTGCTCTTTCAAAAGTTAAATAAATTAATTAGCAGATTATACAAATTAAAAGAAGATATGGAGACATATTTGTTGAGCAAAATGATCAAATACTCAAACTGCTATCACAAGTAACATGCTGGAACTGAATAATGAGTTGCAGTCCACTGTCGACTGTCTTGTCTACTCTGCTTTTCTCTCATGTTATGTAACAATAAATAAAGGGTTCACACTACCACTGTGTAATCACATCTATCAAAATCAGAAGAAACCCCACACCCCCAAACATAATAAACATAAATGTCAGGTCTTCTACTTATCACAGGTCTTCCCATGGTCCACTGATGTTTGTAAACATCTTGGCCTTCTTTTGACCAGAGGGACATGGATCAACAGCCCAAGAATTTGCACCATCTACTCCAGTGCCCTCTTTTGAGCTCTCAACTCACTGGTGTGATAAGTATAGTTTTTAGAAGAACTGTTTAAAGCAAGTATTGTACACTGTTTTTGTCACGTTGGCAAAAGAGCTGGGAGTTCATTCCAAATACAGGCTGAGGCAGAGGAAGCGGAAAAGAAAGATAATTGTTTCAGAGACAGCTTTCTTTAATCTATTCACAAAAAAAACCCAAAAAAGGTAGTCACAAGGAATGAGATTAAACAGACCATGTGTTTTGACTGTTGAAGAAAACTTGTCATAATGCCTATGTTCTGTTTTAGCTAGGAAGAAATTTGTTCTAGATAGTTTATACCACTGGCAAAACCCTCACACAGCCACTGGGAGAGTGCATAAGTGCAAATAGAAGTTTCACAATAGTTCTACAGTGGTTTCTATTTCTGCATCTTTGACTTTCCTGGGAATTTAATGGGAAAATAGAATTAAAAGCTTGAAAGTCTTTAGTGTGCTTCTTGCATTAAAAAAGAAACCATTTCATTTCCTCCCATAGGAAGAAATATTTATTTGTTGGTTGAGTACAATATATTCTATATTCATGAGATTTTGGTAGGAATACTATTGTGGGAAGAACTGCCCTCTTTAAGATTTATTTTCTTGCTTTCTTTTCTTCTGCCTACCCAAGAAGATCAGGTTTCTTATTATTTCAAATATAACTTGCAATGCCAGGACCATCATTGACTAATTTATTGTTAAGTATTTCCCCAATAAGTTGGGATATGATTTAAGAGTAGATTGCATGCTAGTAAACAATCATTGCAGCTCCATTCTTTCAGCTCAGATACTGAATATTTTAGTCACTATGAGCTAAAAAACTGTTGTATCCGAGTCCATCAGCTGTCTCACATTTTAAATCAGAATTCAGTTTATTAGGTTTGCTTATGGAGAAGCCTCCTCTGCCTGTATTTTCCACAGTCCAGGAACACATAATCAGGAAGACTTAGGAAACTAGGGGTTTTTATATGCATATCTAAGAGTTAAGTCTAAAATATTTTGACAGTACAATTGTGAGTATTAAAGTTAATAATAACATCATTTTTGCTTACAAGTACAAAACTCTCTCAAATTCAGTCTCCTTAGTGGCTTGGTAAATCACCTTCAAAAGAAAATAGATTTTACTTCTTTTTAATTTTCTCTTTAATGTTACATAGCCATATAATCACAAGCTATTCCTTTTTACTCATCAATACTCTAGTTGTCTATGCATTGCATATGAGTAGCAAAACCTTTAGACCTTTAGAAATCATCAATTTCAGGATCTTACCCTGATTTAAAAAAAAATAATCTTTATCATGTGCCTTTTATTACAAGGTAGATAAGCATGAACTTTTTCCTACTTGAATAAAACACTGCATGCTTTTTTATGATTCTGAAGCATTATAAATGTAGATTCTACAATACAGAAGAACTATTCAAATAATCTTTATACTGATTTGATCCAGGAACTTAATGTTATTTGTTAACAGTCCCAGTGTTTGATGATGTCTGGACATTAACATGTATAAATCAGTACTATAGTCAGACATAGTGTCTTCTTTTATTTTTGAACTAAAAACACTTTTGTGGTTATAATATTTGCATATATTTGCGTAAGTGGATCAGAAATGAGGTTATTCCAATTCTGGCAGTAATTTTGTGCATAGCTACAAGGCTTGGCATACAGAAATTAGAGCTCCTCTAAATTCAACTCTTTGTGATGCAAAGCCAGAAGAAGTAAATCAGCTTTGCCTTTATTTGTCCGTGAAGCTAAGCCTATTTCTTTTGTCTTAGAGTAAAATATTTTTGTCTTTTGACAAAAAAAGGTAGCTGGAGTTTATAACTTGCAAGTTTTAGTGTCTGTTTTAATCAATTGTGTCAGTTGGTTTCTTGAGGAAACATTCATAAGCATCTAAGTTGTTGCTCCAAATATTCTGCTGCTAATATTTGTGTTAAATTTTTACCATGCAGCTTAACCAAAGCACCCAGGCCCCATTCTCAGTCACTATGAGGGATAGTACAGAAGCAGCACAGCACAACAGAAAATCTCCTCAAAACCCTCAAATCTCATTCTGTTCTTTTTCCTACTCCCCCAACGTACTACTCTGGTGGGTATGTATCATTACTTTTCTCTCTGAAGGAAAAGCAAGACAATTCAAGGATTGCAAGTGGTATCTTGGGCCACATAAGGGTGACCATAATCAGCACCTACATCAGGGCTCTGGGCAGATGAATGATCAGAGGTAGCTCGGTAAAGGTCAGGATGTTGTTGCTGTTCACAAGACACTGCTGCATGAAGTTATCATTGCAAGGGCAAAGGAAGAAGACCAAGACCAAGGCTCTCCTGTACCACATCAGATAGCTCTTTTAGTTCATACTTGCTTGTTTGGGTTTTTCCTACAGTTGTCTAAAACTGGGGTACGCAGCTGGAATGACATATTGCCTTTTTACTCATCGTATTAACCTCTGGCAGAAAAGTAAGGTCCAAAACCGAAGACCATAACACCTGAATTCACAAAACCTGGAGTTTCTCTTTCCAAGCCACTTGCCCATGCCTAAAGTCTGACATTTTATCCTATGTGGTTAATGTTAGTGATAATAAGAAGGAAGATTTTCTTTTTCTAAACCTCCCAAAGGAGAGCACAGCAAATCAGAAACTCAGTGCAAACCCTGTAGTTCACTATGGGGCTTGATTGTAATGAACTCTCTAGGAGTGAAGAAGAAAACAGGAATACCATTGCTTCATTTAAATCTCTTCCTTTATCACGCCACAAGGAAGCTCAGTTCTTTGTTCTCCACAACAATTTAATCCCTCCAGTAAACACCCCATTTTACCAAAAGCTCGAGGGCCCTCCAGCCATGTCAACTGAACTGTATTCTGGACCCAATACTGTTATGAAGGTAAATACTACTACCTGACAAGCAAGAAACCTTGAATTTAATTTCTTCTCATGGTGTGCTGACTTTGGCTAAATGCATTGGCAGTGCTATTTTCTTCCACTTGTGAAAACACAGAAGTTTTAGATATTCAGATGCAATAACACTTTGATAGAATTTAGCAGTTACTATCAGTTCTTTACACTCATTTATTTGCATTAACATGTGTAATGGGTTTGTGTGGCCAGGTTTTTGTAGCAGGGAGGTTACAGTAGTGGCTTCTGTGAGAAGCTGCTAGAAGTTTCCCCCATGTCTGAAAGCCAGTGTCAGCCAGCTCCAAGAGAAACCCACTGCTGGCCAAGGCTGGGCCAACCAGGAATGAGAGTAACACGTCTGTGATAAAATTTTTAAGAAGGAAAAAAAATTTTGCATAGATAAAATTGTGGCCAGAGAAGAGCAGGATGAGAATAAATGAGAGGAACCACTCTGCAGACACCAAGGTCAGTAGAGACGGAGGGGGCAGAGGTGCTCCAAGCATGGGAGCTGAGATTCCTCTGCAGTCCGCAGTGAAGACCATGGAGAAGCAGCTGTCCCTCAGCAGCCTGTGGAGGACCACAGGGATGCAGAGGTAAACCTGCAGTCCATGGAGGAGACCCACACTGGATGAGGTAGATGCCTGAGAGGAGACTGTGAACCTGTGGGAGGCCTGTGCTGGAACAGGCTCCTGGCAGGGACCTGCAGATCTGTGGAGAGAAAAGCTCACACTAGAGCAGGTTTCCTGGTGACCCTCCTGCTGGAGCAAGCTGTGCCTGAAGGACTGTGCCCCATAGAGAGGGATGCACGCTGGAGCAGTTAATGAAGTGCATATCCCATAGAAAGGACACATGTTGGAGAAGTTCATGGAGGGATGTCTCCGTGAATCCCACACTGGAGCAGGGGAAGGTCTCCTATCCCTGAGCAGCAGCAGGAACTGTGATGAACTGGTCATAATCCCCATTCTGTGACTCCCTGTGCCACTGCAGTGAGGAGACAGAGCCTGGGAAAGAGGGAGAGGTGGCAGACAGGTGTTTCTAAGATTTGTTTTATTTCTCATTATCTGCTCTGATTTTGATCAGTAATAAAGTCAATTAATTTCCCTGAGTCAGCTGTGTTATGGCAATAATCAGTGAGTTACCTCTCCTCATCCTCATCTCAACACATGAACCTTTCATTATATTTTCTCTCCCCTGTCCAGCTGTGGAGAGGAGTGATAAAGTGATAAAAAGTGATAAAAAGTGATAAAATGATAAAGCTTTGGTGGGTGCCTGACATCCAGCCAGGGTCAACCCACCTCAACATGGCCTTAAGTTTCAAATACATTTTGCGCAGGAGGCATTACCGTTATAATTCTGTTTCTCATTCCATCCTGTTCATGATGCAGAAACCATATCTGTGGGCAACATTCTACTCCTCTTGACTTTTCTAGTGTATTTGCACTGCAGAAAATCCTTGAACCATAGAGCTCATTTTCGAGGAGATCCTTGAGGGAACATCTTGCAAAAAAACAAACATGAACCTGTATTGTTGTGCTAATTACTGAGTTTAACATGAGAACTGCAGTGAGTGGAAAGCCACAGTATGGGTGAACCTCATTAAGATACAGCATTCCTGATTAATTGTTGAATTAATTGAATTCAGATGGAAGGATAGATCACTTTCTTTGGCATAATTAATGAGTCCTATGAATAAGTAGATTAAGTGGAAGAAAAATAACATTAGGGGTTTTTTTTAGGTTCTGTCCTTATCCCTTTCATTTGTGTGTACTCTTGGAAGGGCATTCAAGTGAACACTGAGATTACGAAATTTTTACAGCTCACCAATAATCAGTTCTGCGCATCCAATGCTACTGTTAGAGAAACATTTCTCATATTAATACTATTCTGCAAATCCAGCCAAATAAGAACAAGACTGAGTGAAAATCAACACCAACTTTGGAAGTAGCATTTACCATGGACTAAACGTCAAAACTCAATTGTAGAAGTTTTTTCCTCGGCTAACTTGTAGTTATGAACAAGCTCAGAAAGTGAGGTGATCATAGACTGTACAAAACAACACAATTAAGGCTTTCAATTTTATAAATTTCCTATGATGGATTCATTTCCTAGTTTTGGATAACAGTTCAGTCCCTCACAGTCCAGTAGGATGCCTGTGCCCTATAACTGAGAAAGAAACCAACCTAATTTCAGTTGGGAGAGCCCTGGAGTAAGTGCAATAATGAATAAGCAGCATGGTGCCCTGATGGTATGGATTGCTACAGTCTTGCTGGTTTTTGCTTTTGTATCAACTGGATATAATTACTTCAAATATAAAGTATCAGTCATCTTTTCAACTAAAATTTAGATACAGACTTAGAGCTGAGTTTTGACACTATGATAATTGAGAAATTTGGCACTAATGCCCATTTTATCCTACTGTAAAATTCAAAGTGCTTCTTCCAATTCAATTTTGGTTAATTATAAGAAAATCAAGGACTTGCATTAAACAGAATTTGGAAAGAACATAAATAGACATAAAGAGACAGCCAACTTTTCATCATAATAGGCCTGATTAACTAGGTCAGCTGCTTCCATGAAACATAAAAAGATGTATTTTACCAATTTCCAATATGGCTTTTGGAATCCAAGGACTACAAGTTGGAAGAAGGAATAAATACTTAGTGGAAAACTATTTAAATCTTAATGTAGTAGCAGTCTCAAACAAAAGTTATCCAAACCAACAATTCTAAAAGGAACCTTTCATTAAAAGATATGCCTCAAGTTTCACGGAAGCATCAGAAAGCCACAGCACAACACAGTTTCCTCTCCCTCTTTAGAACCAGGCTGTATTAAGGAGAATGTGAATTCTTATTCAAGTTCCTCATTTCTGCATTATAACCATTTAATATTGTCATTTGGAAATAAATTTTGTCTCTCATCTTGCCAGCTAAAATATAGCAAAATAAGCTCTTTCTCCTGAAGTTTTTAACTCCTTCATAAATAACCAATATAGATCAAATCTAATTGCGTTTTCCTTTGGTCTTAAAATATTATTATAAATAGTTATACAAGTAAGAAAAACAAGCAAAAACATTTCTGCTCTGTCCAATTCATAGTCTGGGCCTCTAAACATTACTTGGATGAAGTAAATGTTGCACTACTTTTGTGGTCTCACAGAGAGTCCAGGAACACCTTCAACCTCAAAATATAATTTGTATTACAGTCCCAAGAGATGCACTAACATTTGTGGTAGAACCTCTACAGTACTGTGAAGTTTTACACTAAAACAAAAGAAAAACCATGTCAATATTCTGACAAGTGAAATGTCCATTTCTGTCACAGGGAGTATCCAAAAATGCTATATGATTTGTCCACCCTGGAAAGAACAAAATCCCTCACTAATTTACTTCACTGATACTGCTATCAGCTACTTAGATGATGTTCTCAGCGCCTGTATGTTGAAATTCTGAAGATAGCACTGGCTACAGCTTTCATCACCAGGAGAATCAAGCAGTTACACAATCATCACAAGAAACAATCTGTTTTGCAACTCTAATGCTCTAAACTCCTGCCAAAGCTAAATACACTTTTCAAATCTTTGGCAGAAAGACCAGACTTCTCAAACTGGTTCTCAAATTGATCACCAGGCCTCAGAAATAGGTGAGCCTCAATGGTGCCATAAACCACTTCTTTAGAGACGCCGTGCTCTATGGAGACAACAGAAGTGTTACACGAGCGATACAGGGGACAGACGAAGATGACATAGACTCCATGATTCAGAAGGCATAAAAGACATTTATTAATAGAAATCCACACTTCTTACAGAGAGCATAGTGAATCTAAGATCTGAGTGGTCTTTAGGAGGCTCCTCTCTCACTATTGGCCAAGAAAGGAACAACACCTACTTGTAAACACCCCGCACAACACCAGGTGCAAGGGATAAGATAATAATGTTTAAATTCTTTCTCTGAACTTTCCCAGGTTGAGCCTAGGAGAAGCTATGTCTCTCTGTTACCAGAGAGTGAGAATATCCACACAGAAGTAGTTCTATTTAAATATGTTTTGGAATTACTATAACGGGCAAGTCACAACAGTACTGCTAAGGTGTATGTGATTTGTTAAGACACATTTAAGTGACTCCAAATACATTTGAAAAACCATAATTGCAACAGCTAATTGCTGGTCCGAACCTACAGAAACAACCACAACGGGAGAATATAGAACCAAACCAAGTCTCTCCTACTCTCAATTCTACTTGGATTCAATTTCATGTGTCACCATACAAGATAGAGTAGCACATAGCAATTTTTCTCAGATCNGGTTGGAGTGGAGAAGATATTGTTTGCATTTAATACTACTAGTTTTAATACACAGTTAAAAGCTGAATAGTTCTGAGTGACTGTAAATTTCAGATAGGAAAACATGACAGAATTAAGTCCCTCTAGCTGAAGTCTGAGTAATTTCACGCGCACATTTATCAATCCAGGGAAACTGATCTTGTAATTTGATTGTTAGGACAGTCATACAGAAGACAAGAAACAAATTGAAAATCATTTTTCTTTCTGGCCTAACCTGTTGATGTGATTCTATACTTTCAACATCCTAAGTGTAATAATTCACTTCTCAATTGTGCCAAAACTTTTGGAGGGTCTTGATTGCATTCTAAATTCCTGTTCAGTACCAGAACATATGCAACCATTCTGTACTTTTCTTTATCTTCTCTTACCACTGTTTTAGGTGCCAGCAGGTAGGAAAATTGGAGTATAGGCAAGACAGTGAATTAAATTCTTTCTGTTTTTTTTTTACCAAAGTTCTGCACAAATAGCAAATTGTGCTGCTTAAATGAATTCCACAGAATATTTTTTCACTTATAAACAACATCAGGTTTCTCCTGGTGGATAAATTTTCCTATCTTTTTTAGTATGTGATTAGATAGCAGTATTCTCGACATGACAGTATATTAAAAGTATGAGGCTTTTGCATTTGGCTCAGATATATTACACAAAACTATGCAATGCCTACAAATTGTAAAAGTAACTGTAGAAAATGGGCCACAAGTAAAGAGCAAGTAAACTAAATTTGTCACTTACATTTTAAATCTAAAGTTCACTTCATAGGACAATATTCTAAACCACAAACTGCTGCTAAAAACTCACAAGATATTGCACCAATTTAGTAACAGGTGAACAGCCAAGAAAAAACAATAACCATAAAAAACAATAACCATAAAAAAGAGCCTAAGAATTATATTTAGCTGCTTTTTTACAGTGGGATTCATTCCTGGGTCTTGTGGCCCTGCAACCACAACATACAAGGTAAAACCAAATAAACTACATGTAGTTTCCAATTAGGAGGAAGGGCTTTCAATTTCACTACCTCCAAGAAAGCTCAATTTTATTGTACATGGGAATCTTTAGTTTAAAAAACAACCATGAAGTACTTCACAAACATTGCATGCTCAAGACCCTACATTAAACTTCTCGATGCTGTTGCTGGTTGTGATAAATTATTTGCTTCTGTTGGTACTGCTTACAGTAGGCCACCTATTTGCTTCTCTTGGCGCTTGAACAATGCAGCACATATGCCATTTTATTCATCACTGTTTATTATTAATTATGAAAATATACTTATTTATATACATTCATTTCATATCTAAGATAGAGGAGGAATCTTAGAACAGAAGAATTTAATTGAAAGGGACCTACAACGACCTTTGACCCCAACAGCCCGACCACTTCCGGGCTGACCAAATGTTAAAGCACGGCTTAAAGTTGTTGTCCAGATGCCTCTTTAACAGGCTTGGGGCACTGACCACCTCTCCACGAAGGCTGTTCCTGGGTTTGATCACCGTTGGTAAATAACAGTTTCCTCATGTCAAGCCCAAACCTCCCCTGACAGATACATCTTTGAGCCATTCCCACATGTCCTGGCACTGGGACCAGGGAGAAGAAATCATCACTTGCTTTTCCACTTCCTCTCTTCAGGAAGATGCAGGGAGCAGTGAGGTTGCCCCTCAGCCTCCTTTTCTTCCACACTAAACAAGCCCAGTGTTCTCAACCACTCCTCACAGGATATGCCTTCCACTCACTTCACCAGCTTTGCCACCTTTCTCTGGATGCATTCAAGCATCTTCACATCCCTTTTAAATGGTAGGGCCCGGAACCACACATAGGACTCGAAGCAAGACCACACCGATTCTCAATAAAGCAGAGTAATCACACCTTTTTCCCAGCTGGTGAAGCTGTGTTTGATGCACTCCAGGATGCAGTTTGCCCTCTGGACTACCCAGGCACATTGACTTGTTTTGAGCCTCCTGCCAGCCAGAACCCCCAGACCCCTTCTGCAGGGCTGCTCTCCAGACACTCCTCTTCCAGTTTAGATTTGTTCCCACTGTTAATCTGACCCAGGTAAAAACTCAGCAGCTGGTCATTTTCCGTTTTATGCTGTTGTTGATTGCCAAGTGCTTCAAGACACAAAGATCCCTCTACAAGGCCTCTTGTCCCTCAGGAGTCAACAGCACCCCCCAGTTTGGTATCATCAGCAAACTTGGCAATGGTGCGTTCAACCCCTGTATCCAGATCACTGATAAATATTTTAAATAGAACTGGCCCTAGAATTCATCCTTGATGAATGCCACTGGTGACTGGCCACCAGCCAGAGGTTGCACCATTCACTATAACCTCGGAGCTCTGTCCTTTAGCCAGTTTTTCACAGAATCACAGAATTATTTAGGTTGAAAAAGACCTCTGAGATTACTGAGTCTAATCTGTGACTTATCACCCCCTTGTCGACTAGATCATGGTACTAAGTTCCACATCCAGTAATTTCTTGAACACATACAGTGATGGTGACTCTACCACCTCTCTGGGAAATCTACTTCAATGTTTAACAACCCTTCCATGAAGAAATTCCTTCTGATGTCCTGAACATAATCAACCTGCTCATCTCACAGCTGGATAATTTGTCCCAAAGGATGTTGTGAAGGACAGTATGAAAAACCTTATTAAAACCCAGAAAAACTACATTCAGCACCTATCAGAGATGTGGCCTTACTGAAGAGGGATCAAATTAGTTAAATAGGACTTTCCCTTTGTGAACTCACATTGACTGTCTGACGATTTCACTGTTCTTTAAAAGTCTTTCAGTAGCTCTCAGCATGATCTTCCCCATCATTCTTCCAGGTACTGAATCAATTTTGCAGAGAGTTGCACACCAGTTTTACACCTCCACAGTAATGGAACTGTTACAATAAATTAGGTGAGGTCTAATGATTCTGACAGACATCACGGATCACTGCACTGGGTTTTGTGTTCAGTGGATTGCCATAATTTGAAATTATTGACCTGAAATCAAAAAATTGTGCAAATAAACAGCAAGCTTTAGTATCCAGAAAAGCATATATTGGTGAAAACTTTGTTATATAAAGAAAGACTCTTTGTATAAGTGAAATAGTACTTTTATTAAGTAATTAATTTTAGATTATATGATCAGAGTTGCAATCTGTGTTTTCAGTTAATCTCTATTTATTTGACTAATTGAAATAAACAAACATATACCTGTAAATCTAGAATGGAGATATTTTTCACTGGAGCAGGCAAAGAAATCACCTGATATATCGAGTCTTTATACCCTCTGCTTCAATTGTTGTACTGAGCCATAAATCCTATTAAGGCAGTAAAATCAGGCATTCAGAGTACAAACAACATCACACCTTATTCTTACAGATATTCTGCATTTTTTTTCCAATTATTCTTTGTGATTCCATATGAGAGTGAAATGTGTTGTATCGGATTAATCTAAAGTTTTGGATGCCAATATTGAACAAATTTTGATTTTTGTAAGTCACAACATGTTAAGATTCGTAGTAAGTGCATGTCTCTGAAATCAGAAATTTTTATTTTGCAACCACCCCATTCCATAACTGCAATATAAAATCCAACAAAGAAATAGATTAGTTCAATTCTACCAATGAGGAATTGTAAGGAAAAAAAATACTACACACATGCACCGAAGACAAATATATAGATGAATAAAGAGGATTTCCTTGCTTGAGTATTTAAGGATCACATATTTTGATTTTCAATACAATTTCCATTTATGTCTGTCCTAATAGAATAATTTCCAAATTTCCAAATATTCTGTAACTGATGCTAGAAAGTCAATGGTTTTCTCTTCCCTTAAGGACATCCAAAATCTAGTTTAAACTAGGTAAACACAGTTAAAACTAAATAAAACAGATGAAAATACTGAGAAATAGATAAACACAGTTCTCTACTACAGACAGCACTAATACTTGCTACTGCAATATTGGTTTGCATTGGCTTTTGCATTCCCACATGCAATAAGAATTTGTCCTTGGTGTGCACACCCTATGTTGTCAGCAACCTGAAAATATGTCTCTTTTCTTATGGACAATGCATCTAAAGAAAATCCAAGAGACTTACACTTGTTAAGACCAATACAGTTAAGGAATCTACTATAAAGGAACCAACACGTATTGTCATAAAGGACCATAGCAACTTGTCTAGTAATTACTAATTAACTAATTATCTGATAATGAAGGTATTCTTTCATATATTCTTGTTTTATGTTTTGAAAGGAAATGCTGTTCAGTCCTCAGCTCCAGCTGAACTGCAGAGGGAAGGCAAGATTTCTGGATATTTCAAGATTAAGCTCTCAGCTTTGGTTTGTGCAGTGTAATAGAATCAACAGTGTCAGAGGAGAGGTCTTCCTTTTCAGAATTGCCTATCTGGTACCAGGAAAACTTCCAGCATATTGTTTAAGCATAAATAACTAGTAACCTCAAAATCTCTCTCAACAAGCATTCAGTGCAAAACCTGAGAAACTAAATGTTAAAAATCGATGCCTCGTAATTTTCAGAACTTCTTGAAAGAAAACACCTGGTCAAAGATGTGATCTCCCGTTCCCTGCAACCTAAAGAACAGAAAATAAGGACAAGCTGGCTTATGTCAATAGAAAGTGAAGGTAGCTCAATATTTTGCCTCTGGGAGTGCCCTGAAGTAGGAGCTTTGAAAAACAATGCAAGAGCTGGGTAGATTTAGATCTTTTGTTTTCCAATACACTTGTCTACCAAATGGCAGCTCAAGGAGCTTCAAAGACAGATAATGGGTACCAAGAATCCCCTTATTAATTTCAGGCACATACACAGGCTTACTTTCTAGTCAGTGAAGTGAAATAAACCACCAAAGACACACAGTTCACTCATTCCTGAAGTCTATCTTTGATTTTAAAAAAAATTCATATTTAAATGAATTGAATAATTTTTCAAAATAATTGATTTTTCAAATGCAATCTTGCCCACATGCTGTGGGCAAGGTCACTATACCTTTTCTAATTTCAATATCTGGATAATTCATTTGATACCCCTAGATTCTGTGCTGTGAGATGGCATCATTCCTTGATCTTATACATACTATTATTTATTTCACAGAGTTCAATTTCTACTCCATTTTTTCATTTCTCATAAAATAGTCCTAAGGCATAAAATGCCCTTTACAAAATGGGCTAAAATCATCGGATCTGTAGTACTAAAAATACAGGTGAATTACCAAATTTTTGGAGTGACATAATAACTTTTGCTTTTGTTTGCTATTTCATATTGAGAACTCTCAAAAAAACATATTTTGACTTCCACTGATTAGTAAGTTCCTATATCTTAAGTACCACAGAAAAATTTTATTATATGAAATATAAGTTTTTCATATTGCTATTCAAAATATAAAGCTCTCAAACTGTGGGGCTACTACTGGTGAGCTGTGAGAAATAGATTTGTAGAGAGTTTTTAAGGCTTAACAAGAAGCCCACACTGTATGCATCTGTATACAAACTTTGAGATTAAAAATACTGACTTAAAAATACCTTAAACTAGGACAGATATTGTTAAGAGAGAAATGGAGCTAAAAAAAAGTTTTGAAAGATGGCCTTGCAAATAAGACCAGGTACTTTAGAGAAATAGAGCTATGAAAAATACATTATAACAGGATTCATGAGGGGTAGTTTTAGATGATTGGCTTTAAGGCAGCTACAACATAGTGTAACAAAAAAGCTGATAGGCCAAGAAATGCTTATAGTGTTTTGTAATTAAAAAATAGCTTCTAATTGTGAATAGTATGATAGCGCTANGCATCTGTATACAAACTTTGAGATTAAAAATACTGACTTAAAAATACCTTAAACTAGGACAGATATTGTTAAGAGAGAAATGGAGCTAAAAAAAAGTTTTGAAAGATGGCCTTGCAAATAAGACCAGGTACTTTAGAGAAATAGAGCTATGAAAAATACATTATAACAGGATTCATGAGGGGTAGTTTTAGATGATTGGCTTTAAGGCAGCTACAACATAGTGTAACAAAAAAGCTGATAGGCCAAGAAATGCTTATAGTGTTTTGTAATTAAAAAATAGCTTCTAATTGTGAATAGTATGATAGCGCTATTCTAATTGTGATAGTGTGAATTATAACATCTGTATTCTCTCACCCTTCATATGAGGCTAAAAATAAAATAAAGTTTTTAAAACACCCCATGTCTGGGTCAAAAAAGGGCTAAATCCAAGAGAAAGAGGGAAAAATTTTTCAACACCAGTGTCTCTACTAGCAAAAAAAAAGATCATTTTTCTGTTAACATTACAAAGCAAACAGACTCTAGCCAACTTACAAAGCAAATTCCTCACAGTCAGTTTGTGATTTACAAAACCAGAAAAAAAGAAAAAAACAGTAATACTAGAAATTCCAGTAAGTTTTAAAAAAAAAATTAACCTTTTATATACTAGTCCTATAAAAACAAAAAACCCCTTTATTGACCTAGTTTTAATTCAGAAAATAATTCAAAAAAACTAGCTAATTAAGCTAAAATAAAACATAGTCAAACAAAACAAAAACTTTACTTCATGTTTTAAGAAGTTGCTTACAATACCAATTAAGTATAAAAAAAATAATGTTAACCCAAGAGAGAAGCCCATCTCACATTATAATATTAAGAAATTTAAAAAATCTATTAAAAACAGTAGCTTAAGCTCCTCATATTTTAACAATGTAGTAAAAAGTATATTTAACTCTTATAACCTAACACCCTCAATTTGTAAAAACATTTCCTTTATAATTTTAACAAACTCACAGTATATTTCACAAGATTTAAAATAACGAAAACATCTTAACAAGTTAGTTAAAAGTTATACTAAAGACTCAAAGCTCAACTTACAGTTAATATATTAATTAACAACACTCCAAATGACAGAGCCAAAGACCAAACTAAGACTTTACCAAAAACTATACTTAAAAAATATTAGAAAACTATCCAAAAGACCCTTTTAACTATCCAAACTACAAAAACCCATAAAAATACTTATTCTCTAATTCAACAAAAATAAACTAAATCCTATAGTTCTTTTCTAAATAGTTTAACTCAAGCTGTTCAAAAGAGATGTTCAAATAAAACAACCCATCCACTTTTAGTTAAAAATCAAACGTTTTCAAATGCAAATGACAATTACAAAAAGTCATTTTAGCTCTACCAAAACAACCCCCCACAGTTCCCCAAATACCATCCACTTATAGTAAGTTAAACACACCATTACATATAACTACATGACAAACTAATGTACTAAAAACTTTCAAAAGCACTTAAAACTCAAAGAAAAACTAGTAAAAAGACTCTCGCTACTTTACAAATTAATTCTGTTAAAAGACTGTGTTTTCACTATCATAAATTTAGACATTTAAAAAAGCCTGTCCTAAAGCTACAAAAAATACAAAAACACCTAATATTTACCCTTAGTACAAGAAAAAAAGCCTTTTACAAATGTTTATCACTCCCAATTTAATATAAATAAAAAACCTCTAACAAAAAACCCAAAAAAGAGTACACAACACCATCACATAAAAAAACCCAATAGTAACAACTCAATCACAAAGACAAATAAACAATCTAAATGTGCAAAAAAACCTTAAACCAAATACAATCTATACAATTACCATCTCCCAAACAACCCAAACTTATGACCCCCCAAAACACAATACAAACTAATAAATTCCAAATTAATGTATTTTTTAAAAAGCTTTTACCATAAATACATTCCCACAAAAGTTACTAATACTTCACAACAAAAACAAAAGTTTCTGATTATAAGCAAAAACAGTAATAAAAATCTTAAACTTTCAGTTTTTCCAGCTATCATCTCAACAAATTATAACAAAGAACTAATAGTTTCGCCTCTTACTTACAATACTCCAATAGTAATTCAATCAAAAACAACAATAGCCATTACTATTACATTACCAATAAATATAAATAAATAAATTATATACCAAAAAATACCTTTTAAAAGTTTTAACCCAGTTCCTCATGTTCTTTAAATAAAACATGTCAACAATAAACAACCAAAACTAACATACAGTCTAGCACACCTTAATAAAACAATTCATAGTACAACTATACTAAACATAAGAGCAGACATCACTGTAATTTCTCATACACCCTAACCAAACAATTAAAAATTAGTAACATCCATAAATATTCTCACAAAAATTTAAAAAACTACCTTATGTCTACAAAATAAATTCATAATTGCTATTACAAATCCCACAAAAAACCCAACAACCATCCATCCCTTCATAATACAAAAACCCATCACAATATAAAAAAAAAGTGTTATCCCAGAAAAAAAAAAGGAAATTTTTAATAAAAACCCAACAACACCTACCACTCTAAAAGTATCATAAAAAACTAATCAACCTATTCAAATAAATCAATAACCTCTTAAACAAAAAAATTTAAATATTCTCAAAAATTTAATAAACAACTACAAAAAACCGACACCAAACCTACAAACAATCCGTAAAACTCTGCAGTTTTTATCATTCATGAAAAAACTTCTAATTCCTAAAAATTACTCCACCACCTAAGAAAACCCAACAAAATCACAAAAAGCATAAAACCTCTACAACCTAAACTTCCCTCACTTTCAATAATTCCAAAAAACTAACCTCTTGTCATCATCAACTTAAAAAATTGTTTTTTCAACCTTCCACTACATCCAAAAGATACCCTTCAATTTACCTTTTCAGTTCCAACCAGCAATAAAGAAACCCCACTGCAACAGTGTCACTAATTCGTTTTATCACAAAAAGTAAAAAACTCACCTACTATTTATCAATATTTATTAACAAAGTTTTTGTCTGCAACCCAACGAAAACACTCACAGTCAAAAATTTTACACTACATAAATAACTTACTCATTACAACACCAACTCAAAAAAAAAACCCTAAAAACAATGTCATCACTAAACTTCTAAAAACTAAACTAAAAATTTCAACATCCAAAATACAAAAATTCTCACCCAAAAAATATCTAAAATAAAAAATAACAAAACAATCAAGCAAACCACAAAAAATACAACTTCAAAACAAAATCAACACCTTACAAAATTTATAACAACTCTTAAAAAAAATCAACAGAGTCTAATCGGTTTTAAAAATTACAAATAATAAACTTACTCCACTTTTTAACCTACTCAAAGAAAACTATAACATCAAATCTCCAAAAACTTTAACATTTAAAACTCAAAAAACCCTTAAAAAGTCTCTAAAGCTCTTCAAAAAAACTCAACACATTACTGTACTCCAAAAAAACCCTTTTTCATCACAATGCTAAAAAAATATACAACTTTATAGTCTTATATTTCAATAAAACTCTTCTAAAAATATTCCTTTATTAATAATAAAATAATTTTTCTTCCTTAAAAATCTCCAAAAACAATTTTTATAATTATAATAGCTGAAATTATAATAAAAACCAAAACA
>VXAX01000077.1:448422-472245 GCA_013399835.1 Leptocoma aspasia | reverse complement strand
GAGAGAGAGAGAGAAAGAAAAGGCAAGCTATTTACATGTTCTTACAGCCATAAGGGCTCAGTGGCCAAGTTACCTGACATGTCTCCTAGGATGTGTTTGTACAGCAAACACAATGGTGACTGCAGTCTGGGGAGCTGTACCTGCACAAGCTTTAATCAATCTAATGTGTAACTCCAGCAATAACAATGTGGAAGCAGCAGTTCAACTTAAGCTGAAGATACAATGGACCTCATTAAGTGAGAGCACCTTCATGATGATCAACACATTATTAACTCTCATATACTAGCATCATCTCTTGCATGAATTCATTTGAATGTGCTGGACAGACAATCTCTCAAAAGCACCACTATTTTGATTAAGTGATTTATAGAGGGCTCTGAAGGATATATGTCTCAGATCCCACCCAACAAAGTAACTAAAACATTTCCTGACATTTAGAACTCATTAATGGTGGTATCCTGAACAACACTACATTACAGGCAGACAAAGAAAATGTCTCTGAACACTATGCTTACTTTGAACAGTAAATTACATAGAAGCTATATACAATGTAGTAGCCACATTTAAGAATAACTACACATTTTTCAACCTGCAGCACTGTCACTCCAGTGATATGGAACCTTTGTCTGAGGAACAGACTCTGAATCTATTGTTTGCTTCATGAATTCAAACCAGCAACTGCACAGATCCACAGAAGTGACAGTACCAACAGCAAGAGACACTACAAAATTGGAAGTATATAAACTTCAACAACAGTGGACTAAAAATGCCAAAATACTCTCAGGTCTCACTGGAGCTTAAAACTGATGCATTAGTCCTACATGGCATTCCTCCTTTTCAGTGAGTTTTTGATCTGATCACCCTATCAAATCAGAAGAAGGAAAATAAAAAAAACCAAAGCCAAAACTCGCCAATGACTGTTCACACTGTACCTCTTCACAACCCCTGACGTTCAGTATTAAAGCTCCTTTGGGCTGCTGAACTATGCATATGTTTTCAAGAGCTCAGTACTAACAGGATATGAGGTACTCTAGGTTCCTCTTTGCAACTGGAGGCTGAATAGTTCTAGGTAGTTCATGAAAGGCGAGAACACCTGAAAAACATTACCATTCCAACTCTGTCATTTACCCACACAGTTTGAACACTGTATTTAGTAAGCACTGTCCCAACATTTGCATAAATCTTTGAAAATAAATTTAAAGTAACACATTCACTGATGAAAAAGTATTTTGAGAGCAGAGAAATGTGTTGCTTGGATGTTTTATACCTAGGAGGGAGTTCAGTCACTGCCACAGACAATATTGTTAAACAAAAACACGTGAATAAACATACTGTGATTTGGTAAACACTGGTCCAAACAGCCACACACAGATTGAAAGGCAAACTGTAAGTATTTGTGAACATAAAGCTTTACTTTGGCAGATACTAAGTGCATTTCATACATTGCAAAAAACTTGTGTCTGGTCCTTTGTTCTTCAAAGTAGGTGATACTTTGAGAGTATCACCTACTTTCTTAAAGCTGAATTCCATCCAAATTTTTATTATTGTTTTCAATAACAAGAATATAAAATCAAGAATAAATTTCTGCACTGCAGATGCACAGTCCTAACCCAATACAAACCTGACATACTTCAGACAAAACCTTATCTTCCTGTGTTACTAAATCTGTATCTTCTAGTCTTCAAGTTGTTCTGTGGCTGCGTTAGCATCACTTATTTCATTTATACTTTTTTCTCGCTTTGCTTCTTTTCTAAAAGTCTTCAAACACTTGTCAAGTCTTTTTAGGAATATATCTACATCTTGCTTTTTAATTCCAATTGCTGAGGCAGCATTGAGGTAAGCACAAGGATAGTCATTTGCATGTGACATAAAGCCTTTAAAAGTGTAGTTATTCAGAGTTTGTACAGACCCACAAGGAACAACCCTGAAACAAACAAACAAAATCACAATTCAGTTAAAGATGCCTTGACATTTTATGTGGTACCCTAGGTTGAACACAATTACACAAGTTCCTATTGAAGTAGGGAGTTGCTATTCCTACAACTGATGCTCAATACCAGCATAATTTAAAATCTGTTGAAATGCCAGGTCAAACAATGTGTACTACAAAAGAATTACTTATGTAACAAAAGGGAATACCTGAAACCTTCACATCAGGCAAAGAACTGGAGAGTTTTAACTTCAAAAATTGAAACTCTTCAACAATTTCAGCCAAATATGGTTAAAATTACAGGACTGGCCAAGGTTAGGACAGGCAAATTAAAAAGAGCATCTAGCCACAGTACATATAGATTTACTGTCATTCATCTGTGCAGGAAGTGGAATAATCCAAGCTAATGAAGCATAACTTCTGACGTGGAAACATTCAGCTCTGCTACAAAAAAATAACATTAAGTCTATGGCAGAAGTTAGCATGGCAGCAGTAATATTCAGATTAAGGAATGCTGCCAAAACAAATTTTAAATAATTCTCTTCTTCTAAAAGGTTTAAACCAAAATCATTAAAGATTATTTGGTTTGCATTTCATTGTAACAGTCTCTAAGAATAAATTCAGCTCAGACTGCTCAGGTTACAGATTTTTAAATTTTTAAAATTTTTTTAACACAATTAGTTCCAGAAAGCAGAATTATTTCCATTTGACAAAAAGCTATGTAGGATATTAAAAGCTTATTCCCTTGACATCCAGCATAACCATATTTGTGCTGCAATAAACAAAACAAAGGTCTTCCCTTGTAGCTTATACCTAAACTGTAAGATCAGACAACATCTGGAAACGAAATCAAGGGACACTAGGGAATAATGACACTAAATTAAATGGGCATAGATTATCTATTTAGGATATCAGAGTAGACATTGAAAGCCTCACTGCTAACTCAGGCAGGGAGACATTACTGCTCTATAACAGTGATGACAAAGGATGATTACTGTCTAACTTGTTATTGTTAGACTGCCTTCTGTAATCATGACACAATTGGTATAAAACACTTCACAGCATTTTGTACAATATATGCTAATACACCCCCCCCTCAATTTTTTAAATTCATAGTATCCTTACCTTGCTCCAGAGACTTGTCTTGTGAAAAGCATAGATCCAAGCTGGGTAACAGCAGCATCATTAGCTTCATCTAGATTCTTCAGTGACATGGCTAAAGTAACATAAGGTCAGGTTAAAACTGCTATAAAGCTGCTTTTTCTCCAAAAAACCACCACAAATGACAAACTGCTTTCCAACAGCAAGAACCTAGCCATATACTTGTGTTCACATGCAAAGAAAAAAAAAACCACTACATATAATTTTTAATTTTTCCACAAGCTGTCATAGATTACTTCCTTGGTTAGACTGGGTGCAGATTCTGCACAGGTGGGCAGTATTATTTCGGTGTTCAGCACAATTTTTGGTTAGAACAAATACCTTGAGTAGGAATTCCATAATTTCTTTTACAACACTAAGATGAGTAATTATACCTTAATGTATTATTAAATCTACTTTTTATTAAGTATTACTACATGCTAACATCTTTAGCCTGTCTTGAATTAACTTCTGTCAAATGAATATGGTGGACACGAGCAAAATAATGGGTCCAAGTTGCTACACTACTTTTATAGTAGATTACCTTTTTGGTAACCTTATTGAATTATTATTCAATTTAGAAGAGTGTAGTGATGTTTAATATATAGGAATGGTATGTGGAAGTGCATTATGAATCCACAGTACACTAGATTTTTTTAAAAGTTAAAACCCCAACAATTACCTAAGGAAATGGGATTATGTGGTGTGTCTAACAGTCTCTCATTGTGGTTATCTGCCAGCTTCTTCAGCTCACTTGAAAGATACGAAAACATCTCCTGAAAAAAAGATGCAATATTTTTGTTATTAGCTATCAAATAGAGAAAATAGCACCTATTTCACAAACCTGTTACGTCTCCATTACATCCTACAGGTGCTCAGCTGATTCTCTTTTCACGTGTACCAAGTAAGTGGATCAGACAATTCTCTGAAATAATTCATTAAAGGAACAGCACCATTTCCTGAGCACTGTTTTTATCTCTCAAGCTGATACAAAAGTCCCTATCTGGTCTAATGTATGTGCTTGGGATGTCATTCATTCTGTCTGTGGCCCTGAAACCTAGGGAGGTAAAAAAATATTGAAGAGATTCCCACTGCACAGCAGGTCTTACCCCACCCTAGTTTTCAAGAGCCTTCCCATGCCCTAGCCCCCTAAGCCACTGAGAATTAACTGTTACCATCACAGATGGCCACCTTTCGGCAAATTGCTCCTCACTGTCTTCTCCCATTTAATACATTCCAGACTAAAAGCAGTATATTTTGCTACCATGTATCACACAATCACATTTCCCCCTAGTGCAGAAACTTCTTTTTCTGTATGAGACTAAAAATCCAGTCTCTTAAAGAGACTATAAGTACACATTTGACTGTATTTTGTTTCATGCAATACACACTCTCCTGAATACTCAGCTCTGTTGAGCAGTCTGTCCTTTTCCTATGACCCCACTCCTGTTCAAGCTGACTGTAAGAATGGAAATATCTGAATTTCTGCTATCACTTAATTGGATTGCACCTTTACTGTGGAAGTGTCATAAGACTGAGATTCATAAATACTTTGGCACAGATACAAGCCATACTGCACATAAAAGGCTGTTTCTCTTACTTCATCTGTATTTTATATCCTCTCTCTTCCCCAGTAGTAATCTATGATAATTGCTCATGCTCTTCCTCAGTTTAATATATTCCTCTTCAGATATCAGCTCAAAACACTTATGGACAGAGTGAGAATAAACACCATTCTTCTTATTGTAAGCTTTAGCATTTTTTCCATCCTTTTTAATACTTAGTCTCTCATAAAAAACTAGCAAAACCATACAGACACTGGGTAGCCTTTTTAAAAGATATTAAACACCAGGCTTCTCCTCTTTCAGGCCATAAAAATTGTCCTGCTTATCTGCTTCAGTGCAACTGCCTGTTTAAGCATCCTCATCAATTTCTGGACGTGACAAGTGATTTTTCATTCTTTAAATAGAATTACCTCTTCTGTTAGTAGACCAGTATCCTGCTTTGACCTATGGACTCTGACAGATATAAATTACAGCTTGTGATCAAAATTATGCTTTTGAACAGAACCTCCCCAAGGTCTTAGGAAACCAAATGAGCTTTGTGGTACTAAGTTAGAAAAATGTTACAGCTGCTTTTCTTGAACCACTGCAGGAAACCTCACCTCCCTTCATGAGTGACTAAATGAACACAGCTCCCCACCCGTACTTCCTAATACCACAGAACAAATACAGATGGAGAGAAAAAAGTACCCTCTTACTGTCTAAATGCATTAGGCTATTGATACAACTATCCACAAAAACAAAGCTTCTGTAATACTTGAAAAAAACCCCAAAATTTGGGAGGTATCTATTGTCTAATTGTCAGAACTTGAAGTCTGTGAAAAATCATTCTTACTTCTTGTAAATCAAGTGATTTTACGGTTTTAGTTCAGAGTTTATTTACGGTTCACTCAGAGAAGCTGAAAAATATTTACGTTTCAAATGTTCAGATACTTCTGCCTTTCCTCTGGTCCCTCACTGCATATAAGCATATTATTAATTTGTTACTTTCCATAATAAACATCACTAATATACTAGCCCTATTATTAGTATTTATTTTGGAATACACATAATAAATTAATTTGTGCTCCCTCTGCTGGCTATTTACTTCTAAAACTGAAGCAAAATATTGTAGAAATACACATAAATTGTGCTGACTGGAGATATTATTGGTGAAATTAGTACTGAGAAAAAATATACTGCAACAAGACTAATTTCCAAATAATTTTCATGTGTTGTATATCTAGGAAATTCTTTGATACATGTCTTATAGTATTACTGAAAGGACTGCTGAAAGGAATACTGGAAGTATTACTGAAAGTTGGTATAAAAAGTTACCCACTGCATAAATATATTAAATTTAATTAAATCTATTCAATGAAATTAGGTTATTATAATACCCTACATACATAAGAATTCATTAAAACAAAGGAGAACGGCAAGATAGCAAAAAAAAAATATCCAAGTATATATTTTCACCAGTTTGACTAAAGCTACATGAACACAAATGCAGTTTCCTGTTTTTATGAACAATGCTATTTTGCATCTTTCCATTGGAAGCCCTCTAGATATTTCATAGTTTCAGAAGTTTGTTGCAAAATAGATTAACTGCCTTTCCAAAAAAAAAGGATTAAAGCAATATTTTTGTGAGGTCAAATCTATAACCAACCTCCATTACAAAGTATTTCTCTTATATGGAAAATTTATAAGCACCCTAAGCAATTACATATAACTGAGCTCTTACATAATAGATTTTCTGTAACAGGCACTCAAGTTTTCTCCTAAGAAGCCAAATATTATGCTAAAGTTACACTGAACAACTCAAGCACTAAATGTCAGTTAAGTTTCATTATTTAATTCACTCCTTTACCTTAGAAACTTATCACAAAATCTCATTAGGCTAGACGAATGCTAAACTATGTGGAAATGTCTTTCACTTCTGTTTCTTCGAGCACTTAAGCCAACAAAACACCTTAAAAAACAAAGAACAAGTCAACAACACTGCCTGCATCAAATAGGCCAAATAACTCAATTGTTTGAATGAAACAATCTACTTTTGCATACATATACAAAAATATTTTCAAGAAGTGTTGTAACAATCATTAAAAATATTTGAATCATACTATATTTACACTATAAAACTATTTTTAATAGAACCTACACTAGTATGGGTGATTCTTCATTTGTTGCTCCATTGTGATAGGCACTGTTCTTGCAAATGAAAATAACAAGAGGGAAACATGTAAGGAAAAAGCCAGTAACTCCAGAGAAAAAGAAGATGGGGGTACTGAATAAGCCATCAGTCCCATACCAGCTGACAAAGGGGAACTGATGAAGGCCAGGAAAGTTTTTGTGCAGGGTTGAAACTATCCTAGCTGGCCCTAACCACCCAGCCCGCTTACACTTTGAGTCTGTAACACTCTGCCTTCCTCCCTGTGTCACTCTCATCTGAAAACACAAGCTGTCCTTAGGGAATGGTCACAGAGCTGTGTATGGTGCTGAAGAGGACACTGCACAAGAGCCATTTTACAGCCTCTTCACCTTAGACACAGACTGCCAGCTCTCCTACACTCGCCTGAGACTCGTCCGGTCCCATCTTACTTTGCAGCAGCAGCTGTTTGATAATGCAACCATCACAGCCTCTCCTGCTTCATGCCTCACAAGGACCAGCTGCTTCTGAGCTGTGACCTGAGCAGAGCACTTGGTGCACCATGCCACCCAGCAGAGGAGCTGCAGTGCTGAGCAAGGAGACCTGCCAGCAGATGAGAGCCCAGAAGGAGGCTCAGTTTCTTGAAATGCAGCCAAACACATGACAAACTATATGTGTGTGTGTGTGTGTGTGTGTGACACCTGCATATACCACACACCCTCCTAGGCAGATTCTCTTGCATTGCAGGAATTTTGTTATGGATTCACACTAGAAAGTTTTCAAAACACAAAATTAATTACAGAACCTTTAAATCTTTATATCATCTGTATCTAACATACGTATAATCTAACAGAAAGTGCCCAGTAAGCCTTGCCAATCTGATTTGGTAACACTAACATTCACATTTTTTAAAGGTCTTTCTCAATAACAGCAATCAACACATTTTCTCTTCAGCACCTGAGACCTTGAATTCAGGCTCTGTGCCCCAGACTTCTCCAACACAGGCTCTAAATATGGAGGCCTCTGAAATTTCCATTCGTGCTTAGCACTTGTTTAGTTACACAAAATTTAAAACAGTTCATTTCAACTAATTCGCCTCCAGCTACTCTAAAGTTTCAATATGGTTACATATACTTCGAATTAGGAAAATCCTCCAATATTCTCATATTTGACATGCTACAGTGTAACAAGCTGACTAGAAAAAAAAAAAGAGTTGTAACAAACGTCTACCTTGCTTTGAGAACACCTGATTTTTTTACATTTTTAATATCCCTCATTAAATGGCTTTCCTCTTCTTCCATCATAAGTAGAGCAGCAATACAAACTCACACTGAACTGTACAAATAATTTATTCTAACCAGAACAACTACATCAATGATAACTCATGAAACATAAACCCAGTATTATACTGAATTGTAAAACCCAAACAATTTCCTCCCACTCTGTATGATTTTAAATATTTCAGATGCGTACTCCATAAGGACATAAAAATAACTCCAGTTTTACTCTCAGAAAGTATGCAGACAGATGGATACCAATATAAAAAGCTCTATCACATCCCACAGTAACACAGAAATGCATTTAAGAAAATGGGAATTATCTTGATTGTAAGTCTAATGAAGAAATCCATAACTGCTGTAAACAAAACCATCACCTCTTCAACACTACCAGTATAATAATTAGTTAAGTGGATTAAAAGGACTATATTGGATAATAGCAGGTATTAAACCTGCCTGTAGGGTTCTGAATGTAAACCCTGAACACAGGGTTCTTGCTCTCCATTGAAATTTGAGATGACAACTAAGCCTGTTTATGCCATTACACAGTGCAACAACTATATTTACTTCATGTGGCCTGGTTTAAACACACACACATACATATATGAAAATAGCAACTTTTATGACCTAGAAATGTAAAATACAGGACATAACATAAGCTGTACTGAGGCATCAAAAGTTGCTATAAAAACACAATCTTTACATAAATTTCATTAAAAGCAAAGATATTAACAAATTTGACTATGGACCAGCTGTTATCTGCATTGCAAAAGGACCTAGAACCACCTACTGAGATCAGAAAACCACTGTTCTAACCATCACATAAACATATAAAAAGGAATTCTGAAAAGTCAGTACTTCTACATATCACTACACATAATCTCATACTCTTGGACAATTGCACACTCCACAACTCCCAGTTTGTCAAAAATAATCCCACTCCATGTACATGCTCCTCTCCTTCATATAATCCCTTCCTGTATTAAACAGCTAATCTGTGTAAAAGAAAAACTGGGCAGATTATTTTGTTCCTTGCTTGTGTGAGACTAATCTCTTCTCAGTAATATTCTCCTCTTTCTGGCCTAAACTCACCCATGTGAATGAGGATCAGGTCAAAAGAGAAAGGAAAAAAACCACCTGAAGTTTTTTATAGCTGATTTTTTTTGTGTGAGTAGGTACAGCTGCACCAATATAGAAAGGAGTACTCAATGTCAAGCTATAAATAGTTCCTGCTGGAAGCTTAATAGCTCTGCCTTTGCTTCCTCAGAGCACAGGCAATAAACTACCACTATTGCATTTTTACAATTCAGGAACAAACAGATTTAAGCAAAAATGTTTCTCTTTCTATAGAAAATCCAATAAAAGAAACATATTTTTGCCATATATAAGGCTCTGTTTATAGAGTATATTCACATTTGAAATAAAAAGACATGAAGTTGTAAAAATATAATACTGTATTCACTTTAGAATTCTACTTCCAAGAAAATTAGATGACTCAAAGTATACAGCTATTCATTAAGACATTTATGAAAGAATTATTATTTATAACTCGGACAATATTTCTCATGCCCTTTATACATCTGCTACTGGTGGAAATCTAGCAACAAAATCAGCTTTGTAGAAAACAATAAATTCACTTGAGATTCTTTTGGACATAAGAGTAAAGGGGAAAAAATACAATTTGCTTTTAATGAAGACACAAAACATAAATGGCAATACATACAACAGTCCAGAATAAAATGTTGCAGTAGAGGCAAAAGTAACTGCTTTCAGTGTTTCACAAGCTGTTTTCACTTTAGTTGCACAGACCACTTCTTAGTCATTTTAAGGCCACTATGTTGGTTTGGTTTTCTATAGTCCAGCTATTCCTGTGGGATCTCAGTTCCAGTACAGAGTTTATGGATGCCTCTGTAAGCACCTAGAAATAAGTCACAGCATCCAGAACTACTGCTCTGCCACAATCAGAGACAGCAGCAAGCTATCAGCAGAAAACAACTGGAACATAGTTTTCAAATAAAATAAGGAAACAGGTAATGCGTAGCTTAAAATTACTAATTTAATAGTAGTTAATTCACAGCATTTCTTTATATAAAGCCTCTATTAAAACAATCTTCTGTATTACTATATAAAGAGATAAAAATCTGCCATGTATTAATTCCAGAATTAAGGATAACTCAAGATATACAATTTCCAACCTGACATGCACTGGATTTTTGTGCACTGCAACTATACCCAACTTAAAACCCACAGTCTGGGAAAAGCAGAGAAGAATCTTAGCTGTGTGTCTAGATGAATAACTAAAATGACAATATTCTTCTCTTCTTGTGGCAATGCACAGTATTTATAATCCAACCAGAAGCTATGATTCTCCAGAGAATGTGGCACACAAACATTTAATTAAGCACTTTCATAGCAAAAAGGCACAGTAGGGACAAAAGAAGAAAAGCACAGACCCTAGGTTAGTCTGGGTCCACACTGTGTGTCCACACTGCTTCCTGTCCTGGAAGCAATGTGACCATGATAAAACAGTATTGTACTTCTCCATTTAAGTTTTTGTGGACAAAATTCTACTATATTAGTCACATTTAGGAACAACAAATATGAATACTGTACAAGACAGTACAGGCCCTCTGTTTAGCCTCCTGGTTTGAACAAACAACAACATGGAAATCATGCTTATTCATGAGCACCATTTAGACAAGAAGTAATTATATCATACTGACTTTCCAGATTCAGAGCTCTGAGCTCAGAATAAGTTCAATGGCTTTCTAGAGAGAAACTGAATTTACTGCACAAAGCAGTTTTGCAACAAGACTTTGTTAACAGCTGACTTCAAGAAAATACTGCTTGCCAAAAAGCTTACCTTTCTCTCTTTCAGTAACTTTTTGTAGCCACTAGTTCCCAGAGACAGAAGTGTAATGAGGACATCTAAAGAAGGAGACGCAGATGCTCTTCCTGAAAAAAAACTCCAATATACAGATTAAAGTGGCAAAAATAAATTTTATGTGAAAGAAAGCTGATAATCAAGTTTTCTACAGCTATTCTGTATGACTGAAATCAGCCCATGAACTAGTTACCTGGATACATTTTGCTGATCTCCTGAATGAAGGACTCGTTGAAGCCAGCAATGATAGCACCACCTACTGGAACCATAAAATTTTTGTCCAAGCTCTGAACAAAAGCATCTATTCTGCCAACTCGAGCACCCTTTATCAAAAAGGACAAAAAACAAAATCCACAGCACACATTAGAAAAAAGGGAAGCGTGATAGCACCATAATTACATAAAAGTGTAGCTAAAGTAAATGTAATTCCTGCAAGTCTCAGATACTGCATTTGTGATCAAAACATAAAAATCACGGTATTATCTCTTTTAGCACAGCTTACTATTAGTACCATTGTCTGCCTAACATAGTACCTTACAAATTCCCTTTTTGCTGTGATTTAAAATATCCATTCTAGTTCCTGCAAGTCTAAATGTGGCTCTATTTCAGCAACAATCAAAAAGAAACCCCTCAAAATTTAATGGGAATTATACAGTTAAAACCGGAACACTTTTTATAACTCTCACAATAAAAGGCTATGAATTAATGCTTCATTAGCAAAGCTTTTTTCAATACATATATAAATTTGCATTAAACAAACAGGCTTATTACAGCACTCCTCCTTCAAAGGCTGCTTTCAAAATCAAGATTCAAATAACTTCTTATAGTAGATATCCCCCACATCCTTATACCAAACCACTCATATTTTCAAAGGAAAAAATGTAGATTCTGCAGTATACCTTCAATCTGAGTAGCATGTAACTGTGAACTATACAATTAAAAAGCATGCAGCATAAGAGAACCTAAAAAGTAGGTTAAACTCTATACATATCAGAATACATGCAAATAAACATATTTTTATGACTACATACTAAATGTAAAAGGTAAAAACAGAGTTAATACCTATGGCAAACAGGTGGAAAAAATCAGAGCCAGCCAACTAAACCTCATTTTTTAGTTCTATGTTTTGATAGCTTAATGCACAGGAGACAGGAAGCACACTCCAAGTTTATCAGCTTTTTGTTGGGAACATGAATGGCAGCAGCTACTGTTTGATTTAATTGACAGGAGACCACCAGAGGAAAAGCACAACAGGAAATAGTCTCAAAAGCTTTTTCCTGTGCTACTCTTGCAAGCTGTATTTACACTGCACACAGCATGTACATATTCCTAAGTATTCATTAACAACTACTTTCTCATAAACAGAAAATTTTCTAGCACAAACAATAAATTTTGTAAAAAAATGTAAAACAAATCAGAGCTCAAGTGTATACATTTGCATAAGCAAGGAACAAACAACCCATTGAGCCTAGAAAAAAACCAGAAACAAATACAGTAAAAGTTATATTTGTAGCATTATAGTCTGAAATGTTTATCATTAGAACATTTCATGCAGCAAAACCCAGCACTTCCACAGCCTCACTCATGTTAATTTTTCACTAAACTTGAGCATGTTAAATACATGTACTAAGCCCATTGCAAATAAAACATATACCATTTTCTATTTCATAAATTCACTCAGTCTTTCAAGATTTAGAAATGCCAACATGATGGTCTTTCACAATTAAGCTGGTCTGTGTCCTGTTAGTAATATCTTAGCAATCAGAAAAAAAAAAAACCCAGCATATTTTACATTACTAATAGCTCAGGATCCTCTGGATCCTATTAAAATATAACCCACTATTCTTTTGAATAGGTGACAGAAAAGAGAATATTGAAGAACAATGCACATACAATACAATGAGGGAAAATGCAAGAATTCTGTTTCATGACTGATCTAATATCAAGCAACATCCTCTTCAAACTAAACAGCAACAGAAATTAAACTTTTTTGAACATAACATTGAACTTAAACCTTTTCCTCAGCCATTCTCTGTGCCAACAATATTTTAACCGTGACAACTTCTATCGAGTGCTGCTGTAGAATTCTGTACCTTCAATTTAAAATCTGTAACTCATTCTGTTGAAGGCTTAATTTCTATTCAAGTATGATCCATTATGTCACTTTTAGTCAACAACTTTAGGAAATATTTTAAGGAAGCTTATTAAGGATATTTTTTCATTATAAATACACATTAACATACACAAAACCTAAATAAATTTAGGGTTACATAAAAAGCACATAATAGAAATAACTATTATGCTTAAATTCTGTTTCTGTCTATTGTGCTTTCCCAGAAAATTGTTCAAGTATCAGACATGCATGGGATTACCCTTAAAGCTATGAAGCATCTGATAAAATTTGCTAGGTTGTCTACAATCACAGATTTACTTACACTTGCTAAAAAATATTATTGTAAATACACAGCTCCTACCTGCTGGATAAGATGCATACATTTCGAAGACTGAACTCCATATGCATTGTTGACAATATGTGGTATGTCATAATTAGCACAAATTACAGCCAGCTCCTCCAGCCTGTGAGCATAAAATTGTAATTTAGAGAAATATTGAATACTGTACCTCATCTTACAAGTAAGACCATTAAAAGACTGAAAGGTCTACAAGGAAATCAGAATGAAAAAGGTGACTTTTTTGATTAGTACCTCACAGCAGTATTTGTCATCTTAAGCTATAAAAGTTAAGATGAAAATTCTATTGGCTTTTACATATATTGCAAATCGTTGATCTAGTCTGACATTTTTCTTGCTTCACTTTAAGTTTCGTCTGGACACCAGTTAATATATCCCAAACCATTAAGCTTTAGATACAGGCTTTTTTATTGATGTTGTTGTTGTTGTGTTATTAACTAACACAGCTTTAGTTAGTCACTTTTTTTCTTTTCTGTAATATTCAACATGAAAGCAATCTATAGTAGTTTCAAGACTGTCTTGGGAATCAAAATGATCCTATAACAGGAAGTTTTTACATGTTTCTGTTTATTTCAAAGAACTAGTATTTCAATCTTTTGGCTGGAATCTCACTTGCATGTTTCAGATAAACTGATTAAGACAAAATAAATTCTTTAAAGGAATGGAGAGCCCTAAAATGTCTGAATATGGACATCAACAAATGGAAAATTTGTTCAGCTGTTTACTCTTCACTTGCCTTTAGAACCCCCTGAAATCACAGTGAGCACAACATGGATTGATTAATCAGTCAAATTAAGATTTATGTGAGCACACTGATCATTGTAAGTAAGATCCTTTGGCATTTTAAACATACTTATAAGCAGTACCCTTTACTGAAGCACTCCAATCATGCTATATTAAAAAAAATTACTCATGATTTTCTCCAAACTTCTGAATCTATTTTAGAAATAGAATATATTTGAAAAAATTAGGCAATATAAAATAATTTAAAGTGATGATAAAGGTAATATTACCTTTTAAAAAAATCAGGAAACTCTACTTCCAATGCATTTTTACTCTATCTCCTTCTGCACAGCCTCTCACTGTAATTTACTGCCATACATATAAAATGTGACAGAGGATGAAAACATTTTCCAAGAGGGGACATTCCTTTGCATTCTACTTCTATCACATTGCCTAGTGCTGTTCTGCAATGCAAAATTCTGCTGCAAATGTCATATTAGATTTTCAAAACATAAATTCTTAGGAAATCATCATCACCATATTATCCTTAAAAAAATAAAAAGTACTTTATGATTAGGAAACACCAGTAATATAATGTTATATATTGATCTTCTACAGTCAAGATATTTGTGAGGAGCTGCACCTCCAATAATTTTTCACATTTATCAACACAGAATCACAAAATATTCTGAGTTGGAAGGGACCCACAAGGAACATTGAGGCCAGCTCCTGGCCCTGCACAGCACAATCCCCAAGAGTCACACCATGTGCCTGAGAACATTGTCCAGATGCTTCTTGAACTCTGTCAGGCTTGGTGCTGTGACCACTTCCCTGGGGTGCCTGTTCCAGTGCCAAACCCTCTAGGTGAGGAACCTTTTCCTAATATCCAGCCTAAACCTCCCCTGACATAACTTCAGGCCATTCCCTCAGGTCCTGTCACTGACCACAGAGCAGAGATCAGTGCCTGCCCCTCCTCTTCCCTCACAAAGAAGTTGTAACTGCAGTGAGGCCTCCACTCAGTCTCCTCTTCTCCAGAGTGAACAGACCAAGGGACCTCAGCTGCTCTTCATGCAGCTTCCCCTCATTAACAGAACACTTGAGGAAACATAATATGCAGGGCAAAGTTTTTGCCTTCTGATCTGCTGGTTCTTAATCAGAAGCATTCCTCACCTTCTAGAGAGACCCAAAGGAACATAGTTTCCCTCTTACAGGCTTCTTTTCAAATGAAGGCAGAGAATTTCACCAAACTAGAAACACAGAGGGTGTACAGCTATGTATGTTCATCTTTCTCGCCTTCTGAAAATGAAAAGAGCAATAACCCATCTTCTACAAGGACTGAAAACAGAAAAGCCTTTTCCCTAAAAATATTCTATTGAACAATTAGATCCATTTTGCAATACAAAATAAGAATGCTACAGTTTGAAGAGATCGTTTTAGTATGCAAGGGAAGCAAACAATGCACAGCACCTGTATGTACCTGCACCTGCTTCCAAGGCCTAGAATGCAGCATTAAAAGTGCTACTAATCATGTCATAAAAATAAAGCATTAGTGTAAGTTGGCTATTGAAGTTCTTAATAGTCACAAATACAGAAGTAGTGTCAGTTTATTCTTCCTTTCTTTCTCTCCTGTTTGTTAAAGTTCATGAAAAGAAAGCTTTGCTCTTTTTTCTGCTACTGAAAGTAAAAAGATACAGAAGCTAAGTACATAGACCAACTGAAAAGGACACTTGCCCTTTGGTTCTCTTAAATACAGTAGTTTTACAAACACCTTACAGCAACAGCAGGTAGAATACTGAGAAAGAGGGTTTATACACTAGAGAATTACTCCCATAGAGTTAAACAGTACTTCAAAGGAAAGCCATAGGTACAGCAGTCATAAAACTACTAAAAATTTAAAATTTTAAAACATAACTACTAAAAATTTTAAAACATGACCACCAAAACTAAGTAAAGCTTTACAAATGCAGATATTTAAAACCAGACATTTAAAATTGCACTCTCCAGAACAGCTGTCAGGGTTTTCCTTCATATAGGAAGATGAAGGTTACGGCATTCAATAGTTGACAGTTTCTTTTAAACAGAAAGTACATTCAAATCTTCCTGTATCTGTGGTATATCATAACATAGTGCCACTACCTAATAATTCATCTCTTAGTTGTAGAGGACAAAACAATGGCAGCATGTCAAAAAGAAGAAGCAGATAAGGAGAAGATTCATTTACCCAAGCTATAAAACAGACCATTCAGTTTTGATAGCTGTGATTTAAGTTAGCCAATAAATCTGCAAGTCAACTTCAAGCAATGTTCATAGTATTCTGACAGAATTACATGGTTTTAACTCCCATCTTTCCCTCTAGCAACTAGGTTAACCTATGATAAATACTGGGGTTTTTTTAAGGTAGGAGAGGAGAGTGAAATATATTTTTACTTTCCACATTTTAGAGTCAATAACATTTCTTTCCTATGCTTGTGGAGCAGAAGAGTAGAAAAGGCAACAGTAACATTAAAACATGGCATTAGATATGGAGCTACATTTCCTGGATTATGTTTCCATGAGAGTCTACTTTTACTACTTCCATGAAATTTTAAGAAAACCACTAGCAAAATGACATGAATTTCACCACGAGAGCAACATTAACATCACTTATATAACAGAAGAAAAACCTTCTGTGTAATTCTCACTTTTTAAATATACTTTTTTGGAAGGAGATTAAAGAACCTTTACTAATTGTCGGCAGAAGCAATTTTAGGAAGATGGATGGTTAAAATATGGAGGTGTTGGTTGGTTGGGTTTTGTTGTTGTTGGGGGGTGTGGAGGATGTTTATTTGTTTTAACATTAACAAATAACACACATCTTACAAAGACTGCTTACCTATCAGGTACCCTTGGAGCAAAGCAAGATGTTGTAGAATGCACACAAAGAATATCTTCAGCACCAAGAGCCTTGATTTTGGCTTCCACTGCTTCGAGGTCTGTCCGTAGCTCATCACCTTCTAATACATTTTCTATCACCACAGGCTCAAAACCTGACCAAAAAAAGCAAGAACTGACTGTAACTCAACAAATCTCTGACTAACTGTGGGGGTTTAGTTCCTGTATACATTTGAAAAATACTTCATGCTACTATTGTTTTAATAGATTCTAACAGAGAAGACTGTGCAAATCAGACAGATTTTCAGACAATTCCTAGGACACAAGTTTTTGCATAAATTTGAGAGAGAGAGATTTGAACCATGAGCTTTGGTTTTACATAATTCTAAGGACAGCAAATTAGGCATCTTACTCTGAGGGCGAACTGTAACTTCTTGAGTATTGTGTTCTCACTTGACTCCTTTATACACCTCTGTACCACCGCACACACCTGCATTTTGCAAGGCATTAGGAAGACAGCAAGCATGTTTTAACTACATGTTAGAAATCAGGAGTGCACAAATAAAGCAGAACTACCATGCATTAGGCCTTTTTTGTATCTTACTACAAGGATATGAATGGATCACTCTGACAGATGGAAGTTTCCTATCTGTTGGAAGAACAGAACACTGTGTCATCAATCAGTTACCTTCTTACCTGCAGTTATCATTGATTTAAAGCAAGATTTCTGGTCTATACGTGGCCAGATAATGTATTTTGCCTTTGGTCTCTTGTGCCTCAATGTTAAAAAACACAGAGTTAGACTCATGCCTGTTGCCATAGGAACCACAAAGCAACTCGTCACTGTCCGGACACCTGTGGGTAAAAAGCAAGTCAGAAATTAACATGAAGAATAACTATGAATAAACATGATCTAACTCCACAAACAAGTGAGATTTTTCAAATTTCCACCTACCAGCAAGTTTTATAACATCCAGAACTACTGAATTAGTAAGTTTGTTCAAGAGGCTTGAACCTGCAGCTTTAGGCTGTACTGCAGAAATATCACCTGACCTTCCAATTCCATGGATCAACCTGAACAAAAGAAATTGAAAACACACATGAAGTTTTTTCATGTTGCAAAGCCATAAAGTTTGCTGACTGAAGAGAATTTAATTTGATAAACAATTGTGGAAAACTTTGTACGCAATGCAACATCAATATCTGCCAAATCAATTCCATTTTAACAAACTACACACATTTGTATGATATTTGGGGGACTTTTTAACAGTAGATTAACAATGTTCCTGCATTTAAGTAAAATCTCTGAGAAGGCCCATAGCAGCAACACCTTTAGCATCTGGCGGGTTTCCTTTTAAGTGCACCTCAGCACTTCTTCATGTTTGTCAAAATAGCATTATAAATGCTGACATGTTCATACACACAACCAAAGAAAACAAAAATGAGTTGTCTATAGTGTAGTGTAGCATAGGCACAGTGGTATTATAGATACTCCCTTGACAAATGCTTCATCTCTATAAGACAAGGAAATAATATACACAAAATGATACATATCTATATATAAATGGATATATGTATCACTTTGCCCATCTTATACATCTTCACTTCATCTATCATTTTGCTATTCAATGTTATCTATTATGGAATACTATGTCTCTCTGCATTCTGTTTATAAATTATGGTTATAAACTGTGTTTATAAATATTGAACATTATTTAGTTCAGGAGTGGAGGATTCTGAAGTAATTTATAAAATACAAGCTTACAAAATGAACTTTACCCATGGCTGAAATGCAGCAGCTGCTTAAGTAAGCTAGTAACAGTTTACATCTACTCATGGCTTTATTTCCGTTTTTGTCTTGGCAACAAAATAAAATGCAGTCCAATGAGTATATGATATTCAGGACTTCTTGGAGTGTGGTTTTACAGCTTTAATTTATTTTCCTGTTTCAAGTTCTAAGTTGAAATCAACAAACACTTGATAATTAATTGAAACGTACATATAGTACTCACTCCACCTAAAATATTTTCTGTTTCACCTGCCTATCAACTAATCACATTATAAAGCTATTAACAAACATAAAAAATACAAATAGCTGTTCACTGTCAATGTTCAGTATCGTGCAACTACAGTGTACAGTAGTTTACAATAATATACAGATGAAAAGCTGCACCTTGTTATAAAAGGCATATAATGGATAGATTATTTTAAAACAGTAAGATTTCTGCTTCCCTTGTAGAGGACAACTCAACAACTTCAGCTTCTACAAATTCAGCACACAGGACATAATCCTGACAAAACATTTTTGCTTCATTCAAGATTTTCTAATGAGTTATTAATGAAAATTTAATATAGAAAGCTATATCAATTCAATTATCGCATGATATTATTTTTGTCAAATGCTATCAAGGTCTTAGATAAACAAAACCACAATAAAACATGCAATTGGAAAGCATTAATAATAAACCTGAATAATTAAAATAGTCAATAATTTGTACCTGTAATGCCTTCGGGCAACAAGTCCTGACGCCACTCTTCCTTCCCTCTCACCAACACCACAGTTGCCCAGGAAGTTATTGCTATCCATTATAGCAAGTTCATGAAGAAACAATTCAATGGTGCTTTCATCCCATCCATCTTCAGGACATTTCCCCTTAATAATTATAATATAAATACAAAATTTGGAAATGAAAAATGAACAAAACTTCATGCAACTTGTTTGATTATTGTTACACTTCTTTCTCATGCTAAGCAGCAGTTTGTATTCTCATTATTCTCTTTTATACTATCTAATGCTATGAACCTGTATTCAGGGAAAAGTTAAATAATTATTTTTCCATGTGTTAAATACAATTACATTAGCACATCCCGACATTAAAACAATCAGGATATTTTTTACCTTCAAGTGTTCTCTATGACACACACAAAACCACTGCAGGGCATACATGTTAATTACTCCCTAAAAGACTATAAATTATTTGATGTATTCTCTAGACATGATGTACAACTACAAGAACTCAACAGCGAAAACTGCACAAAAGGGAAGATGTTTGGGTATTAGAGAACCAAAAATATGAGCGGAAGGGAAATACAGTTTTAATGTAATACATCTTCCTATCTACACATTTCCTTTTCTAATTATTATCTAATAGGGAAGGAAACCATTTCCAAAATATGTCAAAACCTGCAACCTGCACAAAACATGGTCTTGTGCTCTTTACTGAATTAACAACTGCACCCATCTTTGCAAACTGCAAACAAGATTCTCAAATGACAGGGACCCACAAAAACCATGAAGATTTTTTTACAGGTCCAGAGGCTTTTTCACATGCCCCAGTAACAAAACAGCCAATTCAGTAAATCTAATTCGTTTCTGAAGTGTGGTATCAAAGTTAAGTTGGAGACAGTAGATGACATGACTGAGGATGCTCAAGAACTGAAACATCTGCTAATTCATTGACAACGATTTTTATACTTGGGGGGAAAACATTGCTGGAAGCAATGAAATTCATTGTTTTGGCACCTTACAAGTATCGCTTTTTACCTCATGCAACAATGTGCTAATATCTTACTGTTTTTACACATTTATTTAACTGTTCGCTGGGCCTTTCTCGGCAAATGCACAACCCAGGACAGTAATTTTCTTTTCCTCCCAAACGCGGCCTTTCACTCTGGGGCTCCGCCAGGTCCCTGCCGTCACGGCAGCGGCTCTCCCGAGCCACCGGCCGGACACGGCGGCGGCGCCGTGCCAGAGGGCAGAGTCCGTGCCCCCCGCCCGGCCTGCGCGCTCACGGGGCTGCGCGGGGCCGCCGCGGCCCTGCCCGGCCCGGGGGAGCCTTCCCCGCCGAACCCGCTTGCTCGGAGGGCCCGGCGGGCGGCTCGGGGCCGCTCTGCCCTCTCGAACCCCGGTGCGCGGAGGGCTGGGGGAGCGGCTCTGCTCCAGAGCGGACGGTGGTGAGCGGAGACCGGGCTGCTCGGGGCGGCTGTGCCCCGCTCGGCCCCCGGTGCGCAGGGNCCGAGCTTGGGGTCTGTCACAGATGGCGTCCCTCTATGAAGGGCAGCTCGCCAGAACCCAACCTGCTGGGCTGGGAAGAGCCTGTTCGTGGGCTGGTTTTCCCCGCCCCGCAGGGTTTAGCGTTAGGCTGTCGAGAACAGCCGCGTACCTCCCCGCAGTTCCGCCAGGGCGAGGGCGTTCTTTGCTCCTCAGGACGTGTCTGTGAGCACAGGTGCTTGTGGGACCATCCTCAGGGAATAGCAGCAGCCTGCTAGGGCTGCGGGCGTAGCCCAAAACTGAGCTACAGGGACAAAGCCGTGTTATCCAGCGAGACCAATTTTTTTTTTTTTTTTACACAATTTGCGGGGGAAATAGTTACGCCAGCAGGAGATCTGGGCCAGGCTTTGCATCTTTGCTTGGAACTGCCTGGAGCACGGGCAGCCGGCCGCCGTCGCTGTCCTTTGCCCCCAGGCGGCCACGGGGACCGGCAGGTTCCCATTTACCTCCTTGAAATAACTAGTAGGCAGTGTAAAAAAATTGAAGAGGCGCGTTAAGTACAGGGTGTGTTTGTTCCAATGTTTAATTATAACCAGCCTTTACGTGGTCAACTGAATCTGTTTGTGAAATCTTATCTGATTCTTCTGTTTTACAGTTTTAAGCTCGGACGGCTAATTGGCGTGTGAAGTGTACGTAGCGACCGTCCGGCTTCTGTAAGTTTAGTTAGCCTGATTAGGATCTTTTGAGCGTTTTGACAGAGTAATCTTACACACCTGTTTGAATTGTTGGCTCATACTATAATTAACAGTTTCTTAGCCCTTTGAGCAGAAGAAGCTCTACAAGTTAAACTCCCCCTTCGCCGTCCCCGCAGTCATCTGCGTTGCTGGATGTGCCGCGGAGCAGCTGCTCGTCCTGGTCTGTATCACAAGAGGGCGCTCACCTAAAGCCATAAGCACACGATTGTGCGTGTATTCCTCTTTTTCCTTCTGCTTCTTCCGCGCCAGTGTTTTCCACATAGTGCTCAAATACATATGAGAAGATGACAAAGTCTGCTCTGTTGGCTAGAAGGATAGGGACAAAAGTTTTAGCATGAGGAAAATGACCCAGCTTATTTACGTGATGTAATTCTCAGTAATTTTAATCCAGGTGGCTAATTGAAGAGTATTAGCTATTTGGAATTACAATTAATGGTTTGTTAATTACTGACGGTAGTGTGTATTTTTTTAATTATGAGCTCTCGTGGTGTTTGAACTCTGCACTACTGAAGAGTGAGGCAATGTGTGGCTTTGCCACATCAAGACCTGTGAGCAAGTTACAGAATTCTTATTGAAGCAGAATATGAAAACTACCAGTTAACTGCATTTAAGAATACAGTAGTATTTGTAGATGAACACATAAACCAGAAAAATAAGAGCTTTTACTTTTTTTTTTTTTTTTGCTGTGAGGCTGGTGAGACACTGGAACAGAGTGCCCACAGAAGTTCTGAATGCCCCATTTCTGCAAGTGTATAAGGCCAGATTCAATGGAGGTCTGAGCAACCCGGTTTAGTGGAAGGTAGCTTCTTCCACAGCAGAAGAGTTGGAAATCTTTAAGGTCCCTTCCAACCCAGGCCTTTCTATGAAATAACTAACGAGTTATTTCTTATTTTTTTTTCAGAAGCATGAACTCTCAATCTTTTTAGAAGCTTCTGAATTGACTGTTCAATGCAACATTATTGAAACAGCCACAACTCACTTGTAGCTAAAGGGAGGTGCAGTATTAATTAATAGTATGCTGGGGAAAATGTCAGACTTCTCCCTTTTAATCTGATCTTTTTGTTTGCTTCACACAGAAATTAATGTCCATTTAATTTTCTGTACAGAAAATTACATCCAGTTGCTGTAACCTTCATATATGTGTTTACTAGGCATCAAATGGCCATTCATCTGGAGTCACAGTTGACTGAGTTCACTTTTAATAGAAAGGAATAGGAACAGAAATGCAAGTGTGAATAGATTTTATCAAATATTACAGGTGTTAGTAGTTACATAGGTCAATGGCACTCAGCTTAATTCCAAAGTCCACAGGCTGACAGACAACCTGAAAACCCCAAAACAAACACAAGTCTGTCATTTCAGTAAGGTTATATTTTGTCAGTAACCAAGAAAAGTGATTTTTTCCCCCTGTAATCCAGATTATGCACACGTTAAGCACTTACACCACGCTCTTAACTATGAGAATAATGAATAATATATACAATTACTATTTTTAGCTGAGAATTGATTTGTTCCCAGTATAATCCCAGTTCTATGTGAGTATTTAATACACGTATCTTTCTTCCATATTTCACCAAAACTTGAGGAAAACCCCTCTTCTATAGACAGGATTGGGAGAACGCGTCCAGGCTGAAATCTGATGCAGTATGTTGGGGTTATAGTTGTGTTCGCTTTCTTCCGGTTAATAACGCATAGATAGTGGGAGAACATGGCAATAATGGCAATGTATTCATGCTGTTTTCTCTTATACTGTTTTTAGGCTTCGGTTTGGAAGTTACCGTGATGGGATAGAACACTGTTGTGCAATAGTTGGGGAGGGAGAGCAGCTGGCTATGGCAAGTGGTGGCCAGGAGGCAAGTCTGTTCCAGGTGTAGAACTAAGACGAGTTTCAGGGATGCTTTTGTTAAACGTCCGGCGCTGAAAGCTGCCGTCCGAGCTCCTGACCGGTCGCGGGCCCGGAGAAGCCTCTGGAGCAGCTGCCGGCTCCCGGTCGCGGTGCTCTGGCGCAGCCGCGGTCCCTTTAAGGCAGGTGGCGGGGCGGGCGCGGGGCCGCGCGCACGCGCGGGGCGGCGGAGCCGGAGCCGGAGCGGC
>VXAX01000077.1:192000-448356 GCA_013399835.1 Leptocoma aspasia | reverse complement strand
CAGGTACGGCCCGGGGCTGCCGCGCTCGGCGGGACGCGCGGGGAGCGGTGGCGCGGGTCGGGCCGCGCTGCTGGGCTTGGGGAGGGCGGCCCGCGGGGCTGCGGGCACAGGCAGCCCCTGCCTTGCTCTGTCCTTCCAGCGAGGCTACAAAAATACCTGTCGGGACTGAGGTGCGCTCGGTGTGCCGTGTCCGATGGCACAGCATCGGTGAGGGGCAGAGGTGGGTTGATCTCTCTCGACGTATGGGCTCGCTGACTGATAATGAAGGGAAGATGCTGCAAACGGATAGAAATTCGACTGCTTTGTCCCTGTGAGCAGGGCTGTGCGAACTCGTTTACATCTTCATGAGTGTCTCCACTGTCACTTCTCCCCGCTCTCTGTCTGCTGCTTTGTTGGGCCTTGCTTTATTTGTTTCTGTCATGTTGTTTGAAACTTGTGGCTTTGCATGTTTTAAAGACTGTTTTGTGGTGGGACTGGCTGCTGCTTCCTGAACACTTGGAGAAGTGTCAAGTTTTCAGTTTGACTTGCATATCCCACTAACTACTTCTTTTGTGACTCTCATCATTTCATCTTGAAGAAATATCAGTCTATGTTTGTTCTTTGTTTTACTCGTGTCCTCCCTTTGTACCATCACATGCTTTAAGAGTTTAGATGTGGGCTCTACTGTCATATTTTTGGCTTTCATAAAAATTTATTTTCTTTTTGTGTTTTCAAATCAGTTCTTGAAGAGAGAAATACAATGTGAAAGTCCAGAAATGCAAGAACCTAGTTATTAATTTGAAAACAGACAAAAGTGTGCCCATTATCTAAATCTAAATATACTGGCAAAATGATAAATTATGTGATATTTATTGCTTAGTTTCTTTTCTTTAGACTTTCAAGCTTTCTAATTTTGTAGCAATTGCTATAAAAGTATACATCTAGGATAGTTTTGCTGACAGAAATATGTGGAGCTCTATCACTACTTTGTTTTTGCTGTTGTAATTATACTGTAGGATTTCTTGTCAGAGACTGTTTCTTTTGCAACCGTAGACCACTTAAAAAAAATTGGAGCACCCCCCGCCCCACCCCCCCAATCAAGTTTAACAAAATAAGTTGTGCTAATAATTCTGTTTTAGTAACTACAGAGAACTTTTACTTGTTTGGCCATAAAGACAGAAAAATCTCATCTTTTAAGCACTGGTCTCAAGTGTATTCCATACCTGTGATGTAAACATGCCATTAAAATGCTAGAGTTTTCCTGTCTTTTTCCTACAAGACTTAAGATCTGTTAAGGAGATAGTGCTTCTAGCAAAGTATTTCTAGAAACTTTAAAAAGAAGTTGATGCTTCAGAGTGGAGGCTAGAGCCACAGGTCTTGCACCACTGAAGCAGTTAGGACGGTGAATGTAGAATACTACTTGGAATCTGCCCAAAAAGTGTGTAAGAAAATCTCAGAACTGATATTGATTACAGCATCTCATCCTTTGTTTCCTTGTCCTTACCTTTTCTGTATGTGTAACCCTTGAAAGTGCAGGTGGAACCAACATGCACCAGATGTTATTCATGTATGTTACTGCAACACACAGTATTTCCTTAATGGAATTCTGGTCAGAATAGGAGGTTGAATAGGAGAAGATGGAATTGCTTAAAGACCATGATTAAACTACCTTTAATCATGTTAATGTTGGAAAAGTATAAATCTAGCTTTAGTGCTGAAGGAGTTCATACATGTTACTCTTGCAAAGTGTATTAATTTAGCTTAGCTCATGTCGTGCTGACTTGATGGAAGAACAGGTTGAGGTGCATACATGGATGATAATATTTGTATCTTCTTTGGCAAGTCTTCATCATTCCAGTATAACAGCCTCACAAACTTGGGCCTTGTCCAAATTAATGTGAAAAAAGTTCTCAAGCTTGGTAGTTTGACTGCGTGTGTGTGAGCCCTGTCTCCTTAGTGGGAGTTTAATGAGAAAAGTAATTTTGAAGAGTAATTGCAAGAGAAACCTTAATTAATTATAATTGTGATTTCAGAGACTATACTGTGAATAAGTTGTGACATAACATGCTTTCTCAGTGGAAAACTTGATTAAAATAATTAAAAAAAAATAAACTAACTTAAAACCTCCCAAACCCTGCCACATTCAGCAAATACTATCTTCAATTAATATGGCTTATTTTCATATGGAGAGGGTTGATAATCTCCTTAGAACTGCTGGTTTCCTTGTCAGCCTAAATGATTTTGTACAGCCACATCACTGTTGTAACATGCTTCCTTAGCAGCACAGTAGCAATACTGAGCAAATAATGACTTTGAAAAAAATTTTATCTCTTCTTTCAGCATGCAGTGTAATGGGGGTTTTTTTTTGTTTTAATTTATTTTATCTCAAGTTGTCTTCTCTGTTAGAAAAGACATGGTTGAAAAATTTCCTCAGACAGTAAGACTACTTAATGGTTCTATATTCTAGAATAAATACACAGAAATTAAAAACTGACCTCCGAGTCTTCCACACAGTCAACTGCAATCCATGTGATACAAAGTTCATCTGTAGGTTTTCTTCATCTGGAAGATAATTGTGCAGAATGGCTTAGCATGGATGTTACGCTTCATTTGGTAACAGTATAATGCATAACCCTGATTTTGCTTCCACTGACAAAAATATGTAGTAGTTGGAGCTCAGCTGTGTGATGTAGATGTGTGGAAATAGTTGAGGCTTGACTGTGAAACAAGAACCACTGATTCAAAATTACTTTTTCCATTAAAAAAAGTTTATTGTGCATCTTTTGGTTTATTTCCCTAACTCATTTAAGTACTTTGTGACAGGAAAACCTTTGAACCTCTTCCCTCCCTCTTGTTGTCCTCCTCCAAGTCTTAAAGGGTAGTTTATCACAGCAGTATTGGCCAAATAGTTATAACAGATTCTGATCCAATGGGCTGTAGCTGTTGATTCTTGAGAATGATCTACTATTAGCTTTAAGGTTTCCCTTCCTTGTTGCCAACTTATATTAAGATTTTCCTATTTTTTAATGCATTTTGACTTTTTGTTTGGAGTCCATGTTACTATTTTAGGTGGTAGATGCAAGCAAGTGCTAATGTTCTAAAAAACTTCAAAAACTGTACTAAGCTACAAAAAAAAGTTTGGGTGGTTGATTTTTTTGTTTTTTGTTTTTTTTTTTAATATGACCCTTCACAAACTGTGAAGGAGTTTTTTTTTTTTTTTTTTTTTGAATGGATTATGTGTTGGTTGTCATTTCAGAAGGATGTGTGTTAAATTTCTTCAATTGCTGAAATGGGAGCAAAGCAGCTTTAACTATGAATGTTTAACTTAGAATAATATAGCTGTTGGTTAATGCAGAAATGAGCCCTAATGCACAGGCCCATTAGAATGCATTCAGTGAACATGTGAAACAATCCTAGCCTTAAAACAAGGTATAATAATTTACAGTATCAAAACTTGTGAAGAAATACATAAAAGATTGAAAGGTCAGTAGTATTCTGGCACCTTCCTTTTTACTTGTCTTTCTAAATGTTTGCACAGAGTCCTAGAGTTTGCACAAATGTCTGCACAGACCTGACTTCTGGTCTGCAGGTAAGGAAATGCTGCAAGTCACTTACACTATTTTAAGGCTGGAATGGTGCTGGCCTGCAGTAGTCGTTGCTGTGTTGGTGCCACTTTGTGAGTGCTACATGTAGCAGATTATTCAGTGGATTAACTTCCTTGCGTTTTAGCAGATGATAAACGTGTTTGCCAAGCTCTTAAATGAATGGTACAATACTATTCTAATAGTGAGTAATGGGCAGGATACAAAAATAATATGTAAAATCTTTCACTTTTTTTTACAGTTGTGACTTTAAACTTTTTGTTTTCCTTAGATTTGTTTCATAAGTAAATATTAAAAAGAAATCCTTGAAAATTGTAAACACTTAGTGCTGGCAGTCTCAAATTTGTTGTTGCAGATTTGGCTGATTTACTTGAAACAAAAAGTTGACTAGACATGGATAAATCAGTGGAAAAACTTGCACTGATTAAGTGGACCAGATTTTTCAGCCTGCTGTTGGATGGGTGTCAGCAGGGAAGGCTGTTGGCTCATCAGTGTGTTTGCTTATGTTTAATTTGTAGTACAAGCTTCACTTAAGACTGGTTGTTTTCTTGTTTTTCAGGACATACTGCAGATATGAATATATTTTTAGATGATCCAGAATTTGCAGAAATTATTCTGAGAACAGAACAAGCTATAGAGTGTGGAGTTTTTCCAGAAAGAATCTCTCAAGGATCCAGTGGGAGTTACTTCGCTAAGGATCCAAAAGGGGTGAGCATATTACTGCCGAGTCAGACACACCATCAGCAGCAAGTTGAAAATGGAAATTCAAAACTTCTATCTAGATGCAAATTAATTTGAATAAGTTATTTAATAATTTATTATATGCAAAAATTTCTTTTGGAAAAATCAATGCAAGTAATGCTTAGATTTCTAATTATGTCTTGCTGCATGAACTAAGGCAAAATAACTATTATTTCTGCTGCTGTTTTATCACGTTTTTAATGATCTGCACCAAAGAAAACCAGAGAGAATAAAAGGGCCTCTAACATCTGAAAACAATTCAGGAATTCCCTTGTGCAGAATCTTGTTGTCTGTATGCTTTCATTGATTTTTGCCCAGTGGAGCTCCAGATTTCAGTATGGTTTAAGTTTCTTTAGCTAAGCCTCCTATATTTTTCTCTTTTCTTCTTAGATAGCCTTTTATGTAGGTCATGTCTCCTTTCTCATATATGATTGGTAGATAGGCAAGAAGAGTGATATCATCAAATCTGCCTTTTAACTTATCTGCTGAATCTTAGCTGAAAGCTCTGGTTTCCCCTCTGCAAGATTTGGTTTTCCCTTCTGTAGTTGGTTAATGGTACCTTGAATAGTGATTGTCAGTGAGGTGTCCTAAGGTTAGTTTGAGACAGAGAAGTAATAGTTACCTGAATCTCTCTCTTGAAAAATAACACGTGGTTAGCATTATTTAGTAAGAAGAAATAATGTCTCAGACACACTTTCACATTGTTTTCTTTAAATTAGAAATACTTTGCTACTGACCTATTTCACAAAATAAGACCTCCAACTGCTCAACTTTTCTTCATTTGTCACGTATGATTTTATTTTAAGCTCAATCAGCAGCTTTTAGCTCTTAGATAGATGTAGGTGCTCATTGATCCTGAAGATCCCAGTTGTGCTGGAAATGGAAGTTGGAACACTTTGAATGCCTAGGTTTTCAGGGCATGTTCAAGATTTTTGTCATCCCCATAACAGTAATTTCCCTTTTGTTTAGAAGTTAGTATGGTTTTTGTTTAGCTTTTAGCCATATTATTGGTCATTAGAAAATATATTCCTGTTTTGCCAGTTAATTTTCATAGTTGTTTAGTTTGATGGAAATTTTCTGGTGGTAGTTTTTACACTTTATTGAATAAGTGATTTTTTTTAGCATAGTTACCTGACATTAATATAAATAAATATGTCAACTTATGATTTTATTTTTATGGAAAGTGGCAGAACCACCCCTTCAAAATCTTCTGAAAACTGCAGTTCCAGGAACATTTGTTATTTATGGACATTATGTATCTAAACAATATTCTAGAGTCCCAAGCTAAAAATGCTTTACAACTGATTAAGTTCTTTGAATTTTTCTTAATGCTGTGCAATCAAGATCTTTCTTATTCTTAGAAAGTTAGTAATCACTAGGGAAAATAAATCATATCATATGTGCAAATCTGTTTTGTCTCAAGCTTATCTAGATTGGTTTGCTGGTTTTTGGTCACTAGCAAATTCCTGAGGTACTCACTGAGCCCTGGCAATGGTGAGAGAGTATTTATGCATCATTTTAGTATAAACATAACCACAGTATTTTGGATGGGCCATAATATTCCTTGTTTCTCATGTGTTGATTTTCTTATTGGTTTTACTTTTCTTTTGCTGTGTTGTTTTTGTTCCTAGTTAAGTTTCTAGTTGTGACTTGCCCTCCTCCCTTATGCATGTCATTGATTTGAATGTAAGTATTTAGGAGAAACAAAGATTGAGAGAAAAAGACTGTTTATTTTATATGGTTCAGAAAAAATTCATTGCAAAATATGAAAGTATTTGGGATATGGGACTGTGAGAATAACAGCACTGAGTGCTTAGCAGACTTTAAATTTTGCTTTTATTCTTTGCTTTTGTTCTAGAGCTTATCTATGTTTGCTATCCATATTAAAGGTCTGATAAAACTTCATTTTGTCAATAGTGCAACTTTCATGTGTAGAATGGATTTCAGATCCTGTTTGAGTATTGCATCATTCCACTTCAGACCGGTTCTGTCACTTGCTTTCTCCTATTCCTCTTGAGTAATCTCCTCTTTCTTATGCTGGGAAGGAGCTCATTAAAGATGTGCTAAGCCTTTTTACCGGTCACCTTCTGAAGTGCCCAAAATGAATACCATATTACAGATAAAATAAGCTGTTTCCATTAGGTCACCTTATGTGCTGATTTGGTTCTATCAGAAAGATAAACTTCAAATTGCATAATTAAAATGAGCTTTTTGCATTTATTGGCAAAAGTTATATAGTTGCATACTGAAAGGGAGTTCAGGACTTAAGCAGCACTATTACAGAAGGCTTGAATATGTCTGCATTTGTTGTTCATTGTGTAAGCAATAAATTAAAGACATTGTGTCTGTTACAAATTGTTCTGCAATACGTTCCTGACAGTTTCAACTAGTGGCTAGTGTTAACAAAGTCAGTCTATAAATGCATTTTGACTGGCAAAATTAAGACTGGCTTTGGTAGATTGTTCTGTAGATTGAACTTTTTGGTTCTACTCTGGTCCTCAGCAGCAGTGGCTCTGCAAATTTTAGCGAGGTTCTGACTTCAACAAACTTATTTTATTCCTTGAAAAGATTATCTAGATTTGACTGTATAGCACAGTACAGTCCAGGCTGGTAACAGAATGAGCTAAGCTCCTTTTTTAAATGGGCACTTACTAGGAAGTATTAGCCCGAGAGTGATTCAGAAGAGATAATTAAAGGTTTGGCATGTACTTCTAAATACACCACAACAAGTCCAAGAAAAGCAAAGCTGCTAGCTTTGTTTTAAGCAGGGAGATACATGTGATTCAATAGGAAAAAATTAAATAACTTTTTAACAATTCTGAACCTAACATTAGGATTTTAACTAAAGTAGTATTCCAAATGCTATAATTTAAAAAAAAAATAGTAAAGTATTCAAAAAACATGCTGGCCTCTCATTGCATCGCATATTTATTGCATTTGTATAGGTCTAAGTTGAATTTTGTCTGTGCAGTTGTGTTCAAGGTTTTGAATGCAATCTTAGAATCACAGATGACAGCATACCAAACCCAAGAGAATTCTTGTCGATTTATTTCCTGACTCTGTTAATACGACACTAGTTTTATAGTATGAATACAAATAATGGTATTTTATAACTTAGTTTTCCTTGTAGTTAATGGGAATTAATCAAAATAGATGGATGAGGCACGTGATGCTACTAATGCCTGGTGTCTTGTGTATCTGTTTACAAACAGTGAATTAAGTTTTCTATAGTTACTTAGTCTTGGGCAATCTTGGACAAAGCAAGATTGTCTTGGAAAAATTGGTTGAAAAATCTCTAGAAGCTAAACCAGCTGGTCAGCTCCTCTCCCAAATCCATCTGAATCAGCAGCTACTGAAGAATACTGCTAGTTTTTGACTGCCAGCAAACATGTTCATGACCTGAGTGTGAAATCGGCTTTGAGCGTTGGTGCAACAACAGGTAGTGTTTAGCTTATTGAGATACTCACTTTTTTCACATGGATTTAGTAAAGTACTAATGTGTGAAAATGCTTCTTAAACAGTTGTCCTTAAGTATTTATCAGAAAGAATTTGATTTACTTGCCATTGTCCAGTGAGATGCAGCATTTCTATAGCATTCCATTTGCGCTACAGAAGAGTCATTATGTGAACTTTATGCACTAGGCCAAAGTTTATCACAGACAATTGGAAGGTAGTATATTTTAATGTGGTAATAACCCTGTGGATTGAGGTTAACAAATACAGAATCCTATGTAGAAGGCACCTTGAGAAATTGCCAATTTAATGTTTGTGCTGTGGAGCAACATTGTTTTAACACGATTCTTGAGGAATGTCTAACTAACCTGTTGTTAGTTCCACCCTGTTTTGGAGACTGCAGAACCTGGCTGTCTGTTCCAGCCTTGAGCTGCACTTAAGTTTCTAAAGGATTTCTGTTTTGCAGCTTATCTACTGGGTTTTAAGCCTGTCATTTTTTGGCTCATTAACAGTAAAGGTGTTGTTCCTTTTTTTTTCTATAGCAACCTATTCCGTAGTTCATCGTGCCTGAGTTTTCTCTTAGCTTAAGCATTCACTGTTCCTACTGTCTTTCATTATTCATATATTTTGTGCTTATTCTCATTTTTTTCAGCTTTCTCCAGTTTGTTAACAGATTTCTTGAAGCATAGTGTCCAAAATTGGACACAGGGCTCTGACTAATTTTAAGATTTGCTGTATGTCTCTAATGTAAATGATGGCTGATGGTCATTTTGATCCATTCAAACTCAGGGTAATAAGAAAAATAGATTTAAAAGAAATCAGTTGACTTTTAGTGTTGTGTATGTTTGTCACTTTCCTGGAGCCATTACGTCTCTGAAATAACGGGTCAATGAGTTGTTGGTGGGCTGAAAATTGTTTTTAAAGCTACTTTTAGAACCTCCTTTTTTAAGAACTTAGAATAATACATATATTAAAATGCAGTCCTTTTTAATTTTGATAAAATGTTTTGAAAAAATAAATGTTGGTTTGGATTTTCAGTTATGAAGAGCTTATTTTGAATTTGTACTAATCCTAAAGAAGCACTTCATGATAAATTTATGTGGAATTTAATTTGGTTAGTTGTATTATTTCATCATCTAAAAAGAGCAACTGTGGAACGCACTGGATAGGATTTAACAAATAATTTCAAATAACTAATTTTTAAACTAATTTTAATATTTTTGCAACTCAAAATGCTAATAGTTTAATTTTATATTATTTACCTTAGAAAATTATTGGAGTGTTCAAACCAAAATCTGAAGAGCCTTATGGACATCTAAATCCAAAATGGACCAAATATTTTCACAAAATTTGTTGTCCTTGCTGCTTTGGCAGAGGCTGCCTCGTTCCAAATCAGGGATATCTCTCTGAAGCTGGTGCCTATCTTGTGGATGAGAAGCTGGGGCTTGGAGTTGTACCTAAAACTAAGGTAAAAGTTAAAACACATAAATTACTGAATTAAAAAAAATTTTAAAAGCCAACATATTTGCCAGTCCCTGAACTGTGGTTATGTAGATAGCCTTCTGTAGATAGATAGTATATGATGTGTTATTTATAAGTAATTTATAAACTATTGTGAGTACAAAGGCACAGTGGTTTGATGTAGAAAAAGTGACTGTGATTTTTGATTTAATGGAAAATTTTGAGATCAGAATTGAATCTCTACTTTGGAACCACTTTCTAGCATTTTCTGATACCTTTTGTGCCTCATGAGATGCAAATTGCAAAATCAGCATATAAAATTCCCATTTTTGTTTGGGATATGTAAAATAGAGAGTATTTACCTTTTCATATAAAATTTATCTGTTGAAAATGCCTGATGCTTGATTCTTTTTTTATAACTGAGCATAACATTAACTGTAAATTTACAATTGAAATAATGAGGAATTTTGAGCTGTGTTTAACTTTCATATTTTAAGGTTGTCTGGCTTGTCAGCGAGACCTTTAATTATAGTGCAATAGATCGTGCGAAGTCAAGAGGAAAAAAATATGCTTTAGAGAAAGTGCCAAAAGTTGCTAAAAAATTTAATCGAATTGGACTACCTCCTAAGGTAAGATCAAAAATAAGTAATTTGTGCACTTCCTGATTCTTACATAAAACTTTTTTTTAAAAAAGGGTATTTATAAGTAACTTCAACGGTAGAAGAAAAAAACTTGCTGCTTGTTGAAAACTGTCTGAAATTTGATACTACTGTTTCCATGCAACATGTATCCACTCTTACATCATTCCTTCTTTTGAACTATTTTAATTATCTTTTCACTTTTTGTGTCAGTTAACAGTCCAGTTTTCTGCTGGAGTAGTAACATGTTAATTGTTATATTTCTCAGTTTTGCTCTATTGATTGCTTACTACCTGTCCTTTCAGTGTCATGTTTTGATATTGTCAGTCTGTTTTTTCCCTGCAGTTTATCTACTTTTTAAAATTTTTTGTGATTTTTTTTGCCTTCTATTGTTCTTTATTCTTTTGGGTACCCTGCTGTTGTGTTCTTCCTTCCTCCCTTTTGTCTTATGTGCAGAGTACACTGACTAAAAACCTCACATCTTTCTTGCCTAATGAGCCTTATTGTATCCCCAGAATATCACTACAGCGTTCTAATCCAAAGCTTTTAAAACACAGGTTACGAACAGTTTGGGTAATCCACTTGCATCCGTTCCCAGCAGTTGAGATCCACGTGACATGAGTTGTGCAAGCTTGTATGAGCATGGTTATTCCACATGCTGTGTGTTTATCTATCTGCATTTTAGTTCTCAAATATTAGTTCTTGAATTTCAATCTTGAGCACCTTTCGTGTACGTATGGAGCCTATGCCAGCTCTCATGTTCTTCCTTTGACTCTTTTGGGAAATGTATTTCAGTCATTTTTTGCAAAAAGCATCTGTTTTGAAGAAAATAGTTAACTTTTCTGCTGTTCTTATCAGTGAAGTTTTAAGGCTTTTCAGAGAGGAAGATTCTTCTCTTGTAACTTTTAGTGAGTGTTCTCTGGACTACTGAAGCAAGTGTTTCCAGTGAAAAAGAGAACAGCTGTTAATTCTTTCTCTCTGTTTCATATATTTCTTGTAATAATAACTGTTCATTTACACTGAGCTGCCTGGCTATATTTTATTCCTGGTAAACTCTCTGAGTATTTAAACAAATATTTAAAAAAAACCACCACCAGAAGCCCAGAAACCCACCCTCGCATGATTTGACTCTTACCTTTTTTAAGAATATAGGAATGAAAGAGAAATTTATTTATTACTTAATTAATTTTTTTTAGTGTCATACTTCCTGTGCTCTGAACTTTGAAAGTACATAAGTGAATTTTTCTGTTAATGTTGAGATTACTTATGTGACCTACCCATGTGCATTTTCCAAATGCAGTTTCTTAATGTTTCAGGTTGGCTCCTTCCAGCTGTTTGTTGAAGGATATAGGGAAGCTGACTACTGGCTCAGGAAATTTGAAGCTGATCCTTTACCTGAGAACACAAGGAAAGAATTTCAGTCGCAGTTTGAAAGATTGGTTATCTTGGATTATGTAATCAGAAATACAGGTATTTGTTAGTATCTCTTGGTATCCATCTATTTTTGTGAGGCAGAAAGCAATGCTGCCTGAAAGCTGGTGCTTAAGGCTTTTTGTGCATTTCAGATGCTTTTCTCACGACTGAAGGCCATAAAGATGGAATGCAAATTTAAAAACAAATACTTTGGATTGATACATAAATATTGCAGTACAAAAACAGTCCAAACAACTCTTTGATTGTTACTCACTATTTTAAGCAATGTGAGAAGTCAAGAACAAATGCTTTCATTGGGCTTTTACTCCGTGCACAGGCTATTAACTCTTTCCCCGATTAGGATAAAGGATGGTGGGGTTTCAGGACCATAAGAAAAGCTGTGATTACAATTCCTTTTATTCTAAACTGGAGCTGATAATAGCACAGTTTCACGCCAGCTCACAATATTCATATTCACTGTGTAGGCACTGAGGTACCGCTGCAGTGTGCACCTCTCAGTTCTCCTGCACTCTTGTTTTTATCACTTAGAAGCTGGAATTCTTCTGTTACCTATGTGGGTGAATTACTTCTTGAGGAATCCAAAGGCAGTTTTATGTTTACAATATTTACTTTGCTGTTTTGGCAGAGGTGGGCATCTTTGCTTTTCTTCAGACATACCTAACTCATTTTCCTTTTCTAAAATTCTCTTTTTAGAAGCAAATTAGAAGAAAGTTTCATAAGAACATAATACTTGCTAGCTGTTGCCATGGTCTGTCAGCTTTATCAAATAAGCCTCAGTGTTTCTAAACAGTTAGTGTTTTTTGACTTTCTTAAAATTGTGAGGCAAATACTCAAAATGCAAAACTTCATTACATGGATGATTTTACCTTCATCTAATATATCTAATCATAATAGAACATGAAAATCTGATGATGATTTAACTTAAGGGAGCACCTTAAAATGACAGAAGGTCCTACAAATCCATGCAGTCATCCTCTGTCTGAAAGACCTTCTCAGAGTGTTTAATCTCTCAATTTTGTCTGAAAAGTGTAGGCATTTTCAGCTTCTTGGTCTTCTGTTCAGTTTTGCCCCTTCTCCATTTTTGTAGAGTCTGTTTTCTCCATAGAGTCAAAGGTCACATTATCTGTAATTTTGGAGGCCTTCTCCATTTCCTCATCAGCATTAAAACAAGCTTAAAAAACAAGTCATTGGGATCTCATAGCATTTTCCTCAGGAAAAATGCACACCACAACCAACCTTTCTGCATAAAACATGTGAAGATAGTTTCTTTTGGCCTTCTTGGTATTTTGTTGCATATTCAGCCAGCTGGGGAACTTAAAGAAGTAATAGATACCTAAGAACACATGGTAAATTTGGTCTTTCCACTGAATCAGTTGCCTATACATTTCAGTAAAACTAAACCACATGTGATGGGAAAAAACCCTTTTTGAACAGTTTTGTTTAACTCCATGGGTAAAGTGTCAGTTTACAGTATTGTTGTTTGTCACTCTAGATGATGATTTTTTTATAAATGTCATGTTGTGACATGCATTTTCCTGTTCAAAGACAGAGGTAACGACAACTGGTTAGTCAGGTACGAAAAACAAGATGATGAACTTGATCTGTCAGATAAGGTAAGAGAATTGTACTCTGAAACTTATATTCTTTAAATTGTTTAGGTTTGTAACTTGGTCTTGCTGGAGATTAAGGGCATATCCTCAATCCTGGTGCATGGTCTCAAGAAATATGGTAACTACAAATTATTGTAGGCAAAATGAGTGAGAAAGCTATTTTGATTAGACTAGGCAGAACAGTGCTAGAAATTATTTTTATTATTCTGTATTTTTGCTCTACTAGCTTGGGCTGTAATAACAGTAGCAATGTCCACTGTTGCTCAGGTACATTTCTTCATCCCTTTGTGCTCTGCTTATCTTGTGTTTGGGGAAGGGCTTTTCTTAATGGTGGTAGAGTAAGAAATTATATGTGGTAGAGTTTATTTGGATACTGCTTTATATTGTTTAAGTTGAATTTAACCACTGAAGCTATGAAGTATATTATTTAGTGTTTTTAATGTGTTTTGCTGTTTGTGTAAGTACGTTAAGTATCACTTACTTTTTGAATATTCCTTCTGTAGGATAGCCAATGGACTATAACTAAAGAATCTATTAAAATTGCTGCAATTGACAATGGTTTAGCATTTCCTTTTAAGCATCCTGATGAGTGGAGGGCATGTAAGTACTGCATTCTTCAACCATTTTCCTTTTGGGACTGTAACTTCCAAAGAAGTAATTTTTATTTGTGTTGTTGTAGTAAGGACTAAGAAATCATCACTGTAGCTATATATTGAATTTTTAAATAATGTACTCTTCTTCAGAAAGTGAGCAACAAATGCCATTTTTGCAATGGCATATGTAATTTGGTTCTTGTTCATATTTTTTACCTTTAAACAGTATTAATACATGGACACTCATAAACATGGTACTGTATATACTGGTGGAATTGGAAGAATTTGGCAATGTGTTTCTCACACATGTCTTCTTGAAAAAGATAGTGGAAAATAACTTGATTGCAAAGATTTGCAAGTTGTCCCTCTGTTGGCCAAATTTCTATTCCAAAATGAAGAGTACTGTTGTAGGTGGACAAGTAGGCAGGTTGTTTTTTCTTGTTCTCAGCTTAAGCTTACTTTGTAGAAGTTAATATTTAGTTAGTCAATTTTCCATCTGCTTGAAAATACTATTACTGTTAAAATGAGGTTGTTTTTGACCACATCTATGACTACTTATCATTAGGAGGGAAGTGCCCAACAGGGCTTGCAGTGACTTCTGTGGGCTATTATCCAGTCAGGTAATTCTGGCAGTTAAGTGTGGGCTAGTTATGGTGTCAAAAGGCTGGTTAAGTACTCCACCCAGAGCTCTGTGCAGTCTCTATCTTGATACTAACTAGATGCTGTCCTACATATCTCTTGGCTACAGTCACTTCTGTAGCTGTTCTAAAGACACAGCAATTATTGCTTATTTTATACTGTCTTTACTTCAGCATCAAAAAGAATAAACTTGCATGATCCTTTCGAATTCTTTTGCAGATGGACAGGTGTGTGATAGTTTTACAAAAGTAAACTTGTAACATAATTGTTACAAATTGCAATCTCTTACCCCTCTAGAGCATGGTTTTGGTGACTAGAGCTGCTGGGTCATTGAGGATAACTTTCTCAAAGCCAGAGAGCAGCATTTTCAAAAGGCAGGAAGTTGGTCCATCATGGAAGAACAGGGAAATCCTGACTGAATTGGGATGCAAAATTTAAGTACTTTTAAAAAAAGGAAAGATGTAGACACTTCCCTAGAAAAGTAGAGAATTTTTCCAAAACTGCAGGAATGGAGCTTGGAATGCCAAACCTCAGCTGGAGTACAGAGGACATAAAGAATAACAAGACAGGGTTGAGTAAATTAGAAGTGAAATTACATGCTCTGTCATAGTATTCTTGTAGGGAAATGTGAGATATGAACTGAACAGACTGTGAATGTGAACTATGTGGAAAACTGGCTGGACTGTCAGACTCAAAAGACTGGGAATTGGGAGGAAGTTTAGGGGGTGGCCTGCTGCTAGTGACTTTTCTCAGCTCCTGCAACTAATAGTTTGGTGTCTTGTTTAACATCTGGTAACATTAATTGATTTTGCAGTATAATTTGATAAAAGCTGTCTAATAACAATTACATGAAAAGTTATGAGTGCTTTTCTGTCAACGTGCTTAGAAAAATGCATTTAACAAAAATATAAAAATATATTAAAAATAGTAACTTTTTTGTTAATTCTTCTGTATGAGCCAAATACCTGAAAGATTTCTATTTGATTCCAGCTATTATTTTACTCCAAAGGAAACTGCCTAGGGGAAGGCCTCGATTGTTGCTTGCAATGTTTTAATTTATATACCTTTTTTACTTATTGCTCTAACTAAATATTTATTGCTTAATGTATCTCACTGTTTGACAAAATGGCTTAGCAATTGTAAAGCTGCTTTGGTACCTAGCCAAAAGGGATGTGTGGGGTAACAACGTTGGGAAAAAGGGGTGTGACTGAGAACTTGCAGTAGGTAGTAGAGTACTTGACTCAGAATTTCATTTTTGTTTGTTTATCATTAAGTGCACTGTTTTTCTGCATTAGATCCCTTTCACTGGGCTTGGCTTCCTCAAGCAAAAGTTCCTTTCTCTCAGGAGACTAGAGACCTAGTTCTTCCTCACCTTTCTGATATGAATTTTGTACAGGACCTTTGTGAAGACCTTTATGAGCTATTTAAGGTGAATCAAGTGCTTCTTTGAATTGACTGTTACTGAAGTAGCTGCTACTTGTAATGGGACAGTTACATCCATAAAAAGAATAACTATCTACCTTCTGAATGCCAAGATACTATGCTATTTTACCTTTAATGTTGGCATGGTAGAAAAGGTTTATGTAATTATAAGGAAACTGTTACCACTGTGGTTAATTGATAGTAATTAGCTCATCTGAAAACATAAATTACCTATCCTATATCTGAATTTCACATTATCAATTAAAGCTAGTTTACTCTTACATCACAGATCTGTGTAAAAACAGCATTTAACATACCTATGTGGTGTGTATACATTAACTGTAGCAGCCTGAGGAAATAATATATTTAATGTAACTTAAAGTACCTCCATACCTTTCATATACTTAATTTTATATGCATATATTGTGCTAAGCTGCTGCTGAAATCTTGATCATATTGAAAGTCAAACTCACTTTAAAGATACTAAAACTGTCTACAGTATCAACATGTAAAGAATGTCCTTCTCTAAAACATTTTGTAAACATTTGTGTCAGATGTTCAAGTGAAATAATCCAGTTAAGGATTGAAAGAATTGGAAATTTTAAACTTTTAATGAAAATGCAGCTGTAATGTCAAAACTAGATCCAGAAACACATTTTTTCTATATTTGCATCTTTGACTCATTTGTGTTCAAAATGCCTCTGGGTTTGTTAGTTAAGTATTATTAAATCTGAAGAAGGAAGTATTTTTCTGTTGGAGTCATCATGAGAGAAAGAGCAGTGTAACATGTGATAATATTAAGCCTGGTATCTGCCACCTGTTGGTATTTACCAATGCCCAAAATGGTATCCACTGATGTGTTTTGTTTAATGATGTGGAACAGTCTTCATTTTCACATATATAAACTTGATGCAATAAATAGACCTTTTTGTGATTCATACTAGCATTCTATTTGAAGCTTTCAAAATAATTATAGTGTGGGTAAATATGAATATGCATATTATGATATTGATGAATTTAGCTGCTAAATATATAGCTAAAAATAAATGGATAATTTACTATAAATTGTTTGTTTTTTTAATAAAGACTGACAAAGGATTTGACAAGGCTACTTTTGAAAACCAGATGTCTGTTATGAGGGGGCAGGTAAGACTGCTTTTTTACATTTTTATTTATGTATTTAATTTGTTATCACTCCTCAGCTTCTGTAGAGATACAAAAACTAACTCCTATTACACTGAATGACATTTGAATGTATTTTCATCTGAGGAGACTTTCTAGAGTTTGTTCTTATTTGTGGGTAGATGAAACAGCAGAAAGTGTATGCTGATTTTTTTTTAATTTTTGCAGAAAATGCTTTTATTCTAATTATGTTTTATTGTTTTTGTGGTGGATAGGGAGGACTTAACTGTATATTCTTAGCAGGTATTTTAAAAATTGAAAAGTCATAAATTTGGATGGAAAATTTGATGTCTGATTTAATTATGCTATTAAAATAAATGTGACTTTATTTTAGAGGGTTGACTTGGTTATTGAAAGCAATGTTAGGTAATGAAATTTCTTCATCACATCAAATGTTGAAACAATACTTCAAAACAGCCCAGCCATTTAAAGGTTAGAAATTTGATAATAGTTGGGTGCTGGGCTTGTTTTGTTTCATTTTCTGGGTTTTTTGTGGTTTTTTTAAACACTGAAGTAAGAGAGGAGGGGGTTTCTCCATATTTCTCCTATTTTACAATTTGACTGGTGTGAAATAATAGAGAAAAATCTTTAGCTAAGAACAAATTAGTTCATCGTAGGCATAAAATAGTGATTTCTGCAAGGCAATTGGACTAGGCAAATTAATAGTCCCATTTGCCCTGAATATATTAAAACTTAGTCCTTGTGTTTATAAATTCAACGTGGATAGTTTTTAAGCCAGACAATCCCTAGAGTGTCTTAATTCAATATTATCTCTGTAGAATTTCCTGTATCAAGATGTACCTTGCACAAGACTGCAGCTTTGCTTAGTCAAACATAATCCCAGTTAACATCTTTTGTGTGGTAGCTAAAAGACAGCAAACCTTACTTACTAAATTGAATTATAGGAGTTGTTTCTAAAATAACTCTTCTGCTGAAAAGTTTGTGTAGTCACAGGAAGGTGGGTTCTTGAAGTACTCATGCGTCCTAAACTGTATTAATTAGCATTTTTCTGATGAGACAAATGGCTACAAGGAATCTGTTATTTAGCAAAAAACTTGAGGAAAAACATGATTGTTGAGAGTGATGTAGCTGAGGTTGTCAAAATTAATTTTCCCCTATAAAGGCTGCATCTGGACTCTTTCTTCACACACTCTCCCTCAGGTGGATTTTAGCACATATTTGTTTTAGTTTTGGGGTTTTGTTTACCTCTCTCTAGCTATATAAGAGTTTGTTTCACTGTGGGAAATGTCAGGTTTTCAGGCATGGAATAAATGCAGATAATGAGTAATCCTTGGATGTGATTGGAAATACATGGGCAAACAATGCCTTTTAGCACTGATTTTAAACTCATTTTTGGTGTAAAACCAATGTTACAAGGGCATTATAGAAGACTTGGCTATCTAGATCACATGCTAAGGGATTCATTCAGTTGGGATGAATTTGCAGTATATCCAAAACATCTAAATTCATCCTTAAAAATGAAAATTTAAGCATTAGAAAATGAAGAATCTAGATAAAGAAACTGTAGGGAAACATATCTTGCATGGAAGAGTCAAGGTCTTTAAGATACCAAACATAGTTAGAAGCCTGTTTCTGTGAAGTGTAGGAAGAAATTTTGGGAAGGTTTTCAAACCCAAGGGAAACAGTTCTCTCAAGAATGTAGAGTCTGAGCAATAGGTAACACATCTACAAAGGATTGCCTTGGAACTTTGAGAATGTAAATGTCAAGTGGAGCTGCTGGCAGGACCAAATTGCAGTAAATAATGCAAAAGACTTTCTCGGGGTTCTTTGGCCATGAAAGAGCAGAATAAGGAGAGGATCAGTCTTAAAAGGAAGAAAGGGGCATTGTGCATGAGAAAAAAGGCTTGATATTAAAGACAATGTGTCACTAGAGGTAAATTGAACACTTTCCTCAGTTTTCAGCAGGATAACACTGAACATGGAGTAAGTTATGAGGGCAGTCCATGAGCACTGAAGTTTTGGGAGAAAGATAATAGACTCCTGAGAGCTGAGGGCTGAATTTGGGTCTTAGCACTGGGTTTGGTATGAGCTCATTATATGGCTTCATATCTTCTTATATGAAAATAATTTGTAGCTAAACTGCTGGTACATCCTATGTTAAATCCTGTTGATGGCTTTCTTATAGGTATTTTTTTCACTGAAGGTGCAATGCTTTAAAGAGATGTGCTAAATTTAAAATGCTCTTAGATTTTTCACTCTTAGAATTTTCTGAAAATTTGGAGAGGACTGCACGAAATAGTCAGGAAAAGAATGGAAGGGTAGACAGCAGTAGGATGTATTCATGTTACCGAATAAATAAAATATTTCTACTTGCAATAGATATCTTTTGAAATTAATTTATTCAGCAGTACAGTCCTCTACAAAATTGATTGAAGATTGGCATCTAAAATGATAAGCCTGTTAGCCACAGTTTTATTTGTGCACCCTAACCTTGCCTGCTTTTGCTCTTTTTAGATACTAAACCTTACTCAGGCACTAAAGGATGAAAAGAGTCCCATTCAGCTTGTTCAGATGCCACGTGTGATTGTAGAGAGAAGTAGCACTGGAAGTCAGGGCCGAATTGTTCATCTGAGTAATGCATTCACACAGACCTTTCATAGCAGAAAGCCTTTCTTTTCCTCCTGGTAGCAACAAAAATACATGGGAAGAGTAAGTTTCTCTTAACGTTAGAAAGCTACTTCTGTGTAAAGGCTCTGCAATAATGTACTTCTGCTGTATACCAAGAGCTCTGACTGCTAACACCTCAGAACTTAAATTCTAAAGACTTAAGAAATGTATTTTGAATGTAATAAAAGTTTACAATTTTTGTGTCAAAATTGTGAATTCTTATGTCAGGGAATGAAAATAATTTGTCCATACTGTATTTTTTTAGGCTAAATAAATGTATTCTGAATAAGGGAAGACAGTTTGCATATGCTGAGAAACTAATTTTGAATACAATAGGAATTTTTTGTTTAATATAAATGTGAGAATCCATACACTATCAATTTCTTTTTATATGGCTTTTAAAAAGAAGTTCAGAATGTTATCTTTGATTGTAAAAATGCTTTTCCTTGGAATTTCTTCCTGGTATTTTAAACTGGTTATAGATTTTTGTAGACTAGTTACTTGAAAAGTAATGCACTTAAATAAAATCAACCTGTCCTTGAAATACAAGTTAAAGAAAGGGAGAAGGGGAAAAAAATGCTCCAAGTAGGGTTTTTTGCACACAGGGACCAAAAATAGTGAAATAGTTGAATTACAGCGATATTCAACCCAAGCAAACACACAGTTTCTACTGTGACAAAATACACTGAGTGTATGTTTCAGAGGCTGAAATTTCACTGTAGTGTTTAGCACTTGTATATTTAAGCACATATATGGAAATCTGTGATATTTCTTTGGAGATGCATCACGATGAAGGAATTGAATTGCACCGTATTGTTACAGGTTTGTTTTGCCATTCGTGTAAAAATGTGTTCATCACTTCTCACCAGAGTGGTTCTTCTGCTGATGACAGAGGCACTGATGTGTTCATCACAAAGCCAGTCTGCCTTCTAAATTTCTAGCTAAACACAGTTTGTTTGGGGTTTTTTGACTGGAAAAAGAAAAAAAAAGAAAAAAAAACTGGAATACCTACAGCACAGAGAATTGCTTTTGTTCCCTGAATAATGTTGTGCTCACCTGCCAATCGCTATTTGCATTTATGTTTAAGTTACCTGACATGTCATGTTTCTAGGTCTGACTTATGTAATGTGGTAAATATTTTTATTTTTATTTTAATAATTTTGTGGACATTTAAGACTGGAAAGGGGAGAAAGATTGCTGCTTTTATGAAACTCTCAGTATTTCAGACATTGCTGTATTTTGTAATTCTAAGCAATATTGTTGAACTCAGAAATAATAAAATGCTTGTATTTTACATAATTTTGAGTGGATGTAAATATTAATATAGTGTGTCAGCAACTTCAACAACCTGAAATATTTAAGCCTTAAATGCGGTACAGCGCAGTTCAAAAGGGAGGGAAATGCCTTTATGACCTCGCCACGGTTGTTTCTATCCGAACAGTTGATTAAAAATAGAGCTCTGCTGTGTGTGGGGGGGGTCCGCGCGCTGCCGGTCCCGGTCCCGGTCCCGGTCCCGGTCCCCGGTGACCCGCGGGCCGCGCCGGGGCCTCCGTTCCGCTGGGGGGCGCCGTCCGCCCGCGCGGCGCGGTGCCCGTCGGGAAGGAGGCGGTGTCATGGCGGCGGCGGGCACGGAGCGGCCGGGGCCCGCAGCGCTCGCCCTGCTCGGGCCGGCTCCCGGCGCGCCCAGCTGCCCTCACGGTGAGCCGGGCCCGGGGGTCACCTCCCGAGCGTCCCTGTGTTCGGCTCGGCTCCCTTTGCGGCAGCCTTTGCGACGGCCGTGTTGTGGAAGCTCGGCTCTTGCAGCGGAGCAGTGAAACAGTTCTGCGGGTGTTCCCTGTGTTACCGCATCCTCGCGTTTGTCCCTAGGTCCTGCACTTCTGTTTGTGAAGACCAGCCAGGGAAAAGAGGAAGGAAGAAGATTCTATGCTTGTTCGGCTTGTAGGGATAGAAAGGACTGTAACTTTTTTCAGTGGGAAGATGAGAAGGTAAGAGAGCGCTGCTTAAGGCTATGCTAAAGTCAGGGCTACGAAGGTGATCGGAGGTCTGGAGCACCTCTCGTGTGAGGAAAGGCTGAGCGTTTGGGTTTTTCAGCGTGGGGAACAGAAGGCTGCGGGGAGACCTTATAGCAGCCTCCTAATACCTGAAGGGGGGCTCCAGGAAGTCTGGAGAGGGATTTTTCGCAAGGGCACGTAGTGGAAGGACGAGGGGTGATGGCTTTAAGCATTAAGAGGACGGGTTTAGCTGAGATATTAGTCAGAAATTCTTTACTGCAAGGGTGGCGAGGCACTGGAAAAGTTGCCCAGAGAAGCTGTGGATGGCCCATCCCACGAAGTGTTGAAGGCCAGCCTGAGTGGGGTTCTGAGCAACTTGGTCTAATGGGAGGTGCCCCTGCCCATGGCAGGAGGGTTGGAACGAGATGATCTTTAAGTCCCTTCCAACCCAGATCATTCTATGGTTTTATGAAACACTGGCGATTTTTTCCTCTATTTAGCGATTTTAAAAATATATTTTGTTGTGGAAATATCTGGCAAGTGCCTTTTTCTAAACTTTGTGTAATAGTTCATATTTAGCTGAGCACTTATTTCTGTCAGGAGAACGTGTTTCAAGTATAGCTTTCAACAAAGGCTGTGTACATTTTGAGCAAACCTGGCATTTGTTATTCTATTGCCAAAACACATAGGAATGTATTGCCAATGCTATGCAATGTTGAACAAAATTGGATACTTCTGATCCCGAGATGCCCTTGTTTCCCCTAATTAAGCTAGAGAAAACCTATTGGATACAAACAACAGTGGGGTATACAAAATGCTGAGATGGTGGGGCTCAGCATGATGCTCAGTAGTCTCACAATAGCTGCAGCAATTTCTCTTTGTCATTAATTTTTAATATCTCTTGTATTGTGATGTCTTTTCTTGTGTTGAATTTTACTGTCTCCTCCTTTAAGTTAAACAGTTCCGTAAGTTTTGACCAAAGGTCTTAAAACTCTGTTGTGAAACCATGAGTATGTTTTGTGGAAACAAAGTAGAAGACTAACAAACAAAGAAGACAAAGTAGAAGAGTGTAAGAAACTGAAATGTTAAAGACTCAGGTGCAGATCATAAAAAGGAGCTGTCATGCTTTTAAAATGATTTCACACAAAAGACTTGGGCAATATTTCTGCAGTTTTGAGTTTTTCAGGATCAGATCATAATTCTTCAGAGGGACCACAACTGCTGGCACACATTAATAGAAAGGATGGCTCTTTCTGTCTACTTCATAATCACCTTTTGAGTTTTTCTCTGAGTATTACATGGGATAGGAGAATGGAATGCACCGTTTAAATTCACAGGGAGAGGCTTGTGTTGTTTTGCAGCATGCCTCTGTGCTGCAGGTGTGCTTGTTTTTCTGAAACAGCAAATGTGATTATTTTTCCTTGCGAAGTAGCTAAAGCATGAGACCTTTGATGCACCCTTTTTTTTCATGTTGAGATTTGGTGTACAACACACAGCAGTAGCTGTTAGTTTTGTAACTTTTCATGTATGCAAATTTTACAGGTGTCAGAGACTAGGCTTGCAGCACGTGAAGAATATAATAGAAATCATCAGCCTTTTTTTACACACAGACAGAACATGGACAGGTATTGTTGATGTATATTTTCTTCAGTAAAGATGCAGTAATACAGGTTTAGGTACTCTGAATGTAGAGATAACATTTCAGGATTCTTTAAAATATGAAAAGATTAATTTGGGCAAGTAAGAACTGTTGTACAGCAATGGAAAGGAAACAGCATGAAACATTTAACTAGAGTATGGTATTTTCAACCCAGGAACTGAGGGAGGGTTGGGGTTTTTTTGGTATGTATAGTCATTCTTATGTTAGTGCTCATAATGTGCTTATAAGAGGTCAGTAGCAATTTCTATGAAAAAAAATTATTCCTGACTTTAGTCTGCAAAAGTAACAGGCTTAACATTGTGAAAAGAAGCAAAGATAACTAGTAACAACTGATGTCTGAATTTTGTGTATAAACAGAGGACTTTGCTGATAGTTGATGGAGTCTTCACTCTGTAATCCAGTTATTTTATGGAGATTCCCAGTATATTTGGTGACAATATTTTATGCATTTCAGTGTCCTTTAAATATTTTTTAAAATAAATAATACTTCATTCTCATGGAGTTTTGAAAGAGCAATTTAAACTGCATTGTCTGTTTAAATGTCTGAACTCCTAAAATATTAAAAAAAACCCTCTCCATAGCTCCCCTTCCTATGTTTGATAGAGGCTTTTTCAAACTTTGTTCCCTATTGTCTTTTGTATTTAAAGGTACAAGAATTTTGTTCTGTTGCCGTTATCAAAGAGGAGGTTTTGCCAGGAATGCCAGCAATTGCTATTGCCAGCAGAATGGGAAAAACACTCGGATCACCAGTTCCTGTGTGATATCACCACTGCCCGGCTGAAAAGTCCAAGTCAACTTCTATATCCACTGGAGAATAAAAAAACAAATGCACAGTATTTATTTGCAGACAGAAGTTGCCAGTTCCTACTGAATCTCCTTACAGATTTAGGATTCAGACGAGTGCTCTCTGTTGGAACGCCCAGGTACATCAATGAGAATTGTGACACTTTCAAATAATAGTTCTCTCTCAAAACTGTATAGCTTATTAATGATTACATAGTCAATGATTCTCCCATTATAAGAGGTTCACTATGCTTTAATTGGTTGGGATTATCCAAGCATCGAGTGGGGTCTAGCTTTGAACTGGTCAGATACCAGAGAAGACTCTGGCAGCACTGCAAATAACACACATACACACTTCAGATCTGTATGGTAGTTGTGGAAGTGACATTGAGTTTCTTATGCTTTTTTTTGTGTGAGGTGATTCAGTAGGCTCCACTGACTTCTCATCTTTTAAGACTAACCTATTTTTCTAACTCTAACTGAGTTCTTTCTAACTGAGTACAGGCCAAATCAAATCACCCAAGTTTAGACTTCTCCATTTTCTCTCTCTGTTTGGTTTATGTTTAGTAAAGTACCAGGCATTCTTGTCTTGCAAGATCATTTCTGAAGTCGGTGATTATGTGTTAAATTTCTTTGTTCCAATTATACTTCAGGCTTCATGAAATGATCCAGTCAAAAGCATCACAAGAAGAAGAATTCAGTGTTAAAAGCCTTCTGCTAGATATTGATTTCAGGTAGGTTTTAACAAATGTTTATGTATCTGAAGAACATATACAAAGATGTGTATTCTTACTGCTTTAAGAGATAAATTGGTGGTTGTTTTCCCTTTGTCTCTGCATCTCTGTTCCTGTGCACATACAGAAATGACATCCAGTTAATGAGAGAAGTAAGTATACTTAATAATTTCTCAGTATTGGTATGTGTTGTCAGTAATCAGAACCCAAAGATGATGTTTTTCTTGAGGCTTGTTTTCACTCTAAATACCTCTTAGGATAGACAAGAAGTTATTTATATTTTTCTACTACTATCAAAACTTATTTTACAGGTATTCACAATTTTACACAGAGGATGAATTTTGCCACTACAACATGTTCAATCATCATTTTTTTGGTGGAGAGGTAAGGCCAAGTATTCATTGAGTGCTTTGGTAAAAAAGTGCATGTTGTTGATGCAGAATTTTGTAAGAAACCCATGACTATTTTGTAAGAAAACATAATGGGAAAACATGAATTAATTGAGAACATTTTAATAGAAGCAGCAATTAAGGTGTGTAAGCAACATTAGTTAGCATAAATTTATTAGTCAACTTTGAATTGAATGGAATAGAACTACTGAAAAGGAGACAGTTTCATTCTTTGATTTTCTGTAATGTTTTTATATGTTAGCTGAACAGGGCACTTGTTTTCAGTCCTTCAAATATAGGTGTGGTTTTTGTGGGGTTTTTTTTAATGCTACTCAAGAGGAAATTCACCTCCACAAGAGGGCAAAAAAGTTCCATCTTCAAAGTTGAAACTTCTACAGTGATCAGTTTATTGCCAGAGACAATATGTTTACAGTTTTTGAATCGTTATTTCTGGAAACTAACCTCTGTTTCTTACAGGCTGCACGTGAAACTTGCAGGAAGTTCTTGTATGAAGAGAATGGTGAGAGAGTCATTATGGTAACTGATCCCCCATTTGGAGGTTTAGTGGAAGCATTGGCTTCTAGTTTTAAAAAACTGATGGCAATGTGGAGCGAGACAGAAAAAGAAGGTGTGTATTACAGCCAGATGGGTGGCTTGTGCTGCAACATAATTTTAAGGAAAAAGTACCTATTTATAAATCTGTGATTCTTGTTTCTCAGGTGAATGTGGGCACACTCATGTTACAGTTTCTAGAAATGAACTACCATGTTCTCCTGATTTTTTTTACTCTCCTGATTTTTTTAGTTCAGTAATGCCGAATTCTCAAAGTCTGTCTTAAAAAATTTCTCTTTTTTTTTCAAATCTACTTTGCAATTCAAATGGACTTTAAAGGTTAGGAAAAATAAGCTATCAAACCAGTACCGATTCTTAGCAACCTAAGCGGATGTCAAGAGTTTAGTTACATGGCACTTAACATTTCCACGTGTACAATATGCCAAAACCTTCTGTTGCCTAAGAGAACTAGTTCTTCTGCCCAACATGATGTACATATCCGTGTTTATGTATTTGGAATGTTCACTGTAAATTTCTCATGCTGCATGTACTGTATTTTTCTCCTATGTACACCAAAGTCTTCTCATTACTAGGTCGTGACAACAAAGAGATGCCCATGTTCTGGATATTTCCATACTTTTTTGAGTCTCGCATTCTTGACTTTTTTCCGAGCTTCAGTATGATGGATTACCAGGTATGGCTGAACCCAGTGAATCTGCTAAATAGCAGTTGTGTGCAATGTGGAGTATGAGTGAAAGCGGGTGCAATGGCAGTGCTTCTCTGTAGCTGGGCCTTGTTCGTGTGAAGCCTGGATTCTGTATTTCTGTTAGTCATATCTGTGATAACTTGATCATGTTCCTGTCTTTAACTCATCTGTCATTTATCCATGAACTCGTTTCTTCTGCCAGGCTTTCAGTATAACAAAATGCACACTAATTCTGACAGGTGCTTGTTGCAGAGGTGAGAGGTAACTTGATGAAGTGTATTTCATTTTTCACATATGGTAAATGTCGGTGGGTAGTGCTCAGCTCTAGGAAAAAAATACATATATATTAAAAAATTTAGGTCTTTCATCTCCAAAACTACTGGGACCAGAGTACAATTACAACGATGGAAGTGTTTGGAATTACTTAATAAGTGAACTTGTCAGTGATAAAGCAATAATCTGGCATCAGCTTCTTCAATATTGTACCCATTCTGTGCATAGTTTAGGCACACGTACTTCAGCGTGTTTTGAGAGCTCAGTCATGTGTATTCGTGATGCTAAAGGTTTATTTTTTCATGTAACAACTCTGCATGAATTTTGACATTGATGTTCTGAACAATGTATTTGTGTCTTGTAGAATAAAAATTTGTTGAAGAAAATGGAAAACTCATGCTAGGCTAGACTCTGCATTCCTGCCAGTGTTCGGAGCTGAGAGCTTTTTGTGACAAGTCTCTGAAGGCAGTGCTGGAAAAAGCAGGCTGATTGGATTTGCAGCTTTGTAATTAATCTGAGATGGGTTAAGATGTCATCTCTTGTACTGACAAACGAAACTGTACAGATCCTTTTTTTTAAGCAGGTTGCTCTTGTAATCAACTGCAATGTTATCTTACATATCCCATGCAAATGAGCAAAAAGGAATAAGTACAGTGTGATTATTGAAGTGTAGTGAGTCTAGCCTAAGACTATGTTTGCTCAAATTTACAAGTAAATGAGACTAAAAACTTGATGCAGAATTTGTGATCTGATTTAGAGCTAGAGTCTTTCATATAAACACGAACATTTCATAAGGCACTTATAAGAATAATAGATATGTAAATAGCTCTGCCTGTGCTTAGCATTCAGTTTAAGACTCTTTTTTATGGTTTTATTTTTCTAGGTAGACTATGATAATCATGCACTGTATAAACATGGCAAGACAGGTCGTAGACAGTCTCCTGTCCGTATTTTCACGAACCTTACCCCAAGTATGATTGTGCTTCCTGAAGAAGAGGGCTATAGGTAAGGTGTATTAATGCTCAGGTGACTTTTAAAAGAGTGTCTTTGTTCTTAATTAGGGCATAAAGTTTCCAAAGGAGTTTGGGATGGTGCTGTTCTGTAGGGTCTTGCCTAACTTGGATGCCAAGCTTAAGAGCACATTTCCTGTCTGATTCTAAAGTTTCATACTATATAAACAATGTGTAGGAGAGCTGAAATGTCTAAAAAGACATTTAAATTTTCCAGTGTGGAATTATGAGATTCCTTATTTTGTCTGTAGGGAATACCGTCTACACCTACAAGAGAATTTTACAGTTATGTCTGATTATCAGCTGTTAGTACAGTAGTAAAAAAATGAACTTGTAAGAGAAGCATCAAGGACAGAGGAATTTAGTTTCATTTACTACTGATATTGTTGATAATTTGACCTGAATTTTACTATGTGGATGTACTGTGTGTAAATGACCTAAGTGGTCATTTATGCAGCAAAGATATCATTTTTAATTCAACAAAGTGATTTTCCAGTCCTTATATTAGTTATTAAGGTTGTATAAAATTAATTGATTTGTGAGCAAATAGTGGACCAGTACATCTTTTTCCCCAGATTTTGCACTGTATGTCAGCGATACGTTAGTTCTGGTAACCAGCACTGTGAGATATGCAATTCATGTACATCAAAAGTAAGTATTTTCACTTCTTTCTGAATGCAGGTTTTAGCAGTAGTCAGATAACAACCTGTGTAATACTTGGCTTTGGTAAAAACCTGTTGTGATACTGAGTTCCATGGGAAACCCACAGCAGTTCAGTTTCATAGACTTATTACTACCTTCACAGTACACCTTCCATAACCCACTGGGAATTAATTTCTCTTTCCCTAATTCCTTTGTGTTGGAAAGAGGACAGGACAAGTTTGCTGCTTGTCGCTTAGACCAGAACTTACTGAGCTGTGGTCTGTTGACACATGCATTTTTTCTTATGCTTTGAAGTTGTAGAACTTGCTAATTTCAAAATTTCATCAGTGGTTTTCACAGATTCTCAGTACTGCTGTTTATGAGTTACAGTCCTTCCCACAGAGGAGTTGGTCCTGTAAACAGTGGGGACCATACACTAGTAGTTCTAAGATAGAATCAGTGGCAGGGGTTTGATAAACAAAATCATTTATTTGCCTTTTGTAGGACGGCAGACGATGGAAACATTGTGTTCTATGCAAAAAATGTGTAAAACCCTGTAAGTACAGAAAAATATTTTCTAAATAAAAGTGCACTTAGTCCAAAGAAATTGAAATTCCAAACCAGAAAATATTCTGTGAAAGAAGTAAAATGTAATTCAGAAGACATAGATTAAATGAAAAGTCTCAATTTCACACAAGTTGCCATTCTTTAGTTTAGGTGTACTTGCACTGTGTGGAAATGTAATAAATTCTTGTCGAGGCACACTAAATCCCATTTATATTTATCATGGCAAAACAGAAATATTTCCATTTGTTGTATAAGTGTTTCCTAATTTTTTAAATGTTGAATTTCCTAAATAAGTAGGCAATTACTAAAATGTTTGAGAGAGCATGATAAAATTATGTTTCATGCACAAATTTAGTTGTATTTATACCTCTGTATAAATAGCTGAAGCAGTTATTTTTGTTACTGGCTGTTACAAAGATCAACATCTGTAAGTACAGATTTTTCTTTTGAAGATGACACACAGGATGAAAGTTCTAATGGCAAAATAATTCACACATAATTGCACAGTGTGCCTAGTAATGTGATAAGGGAAAGTGACTACATCTATCTCTGTAAAGCTAATCCAGAATTACAAACCTGGTAATGTGGCCTATATTTAAAGCTTAGTTTCAGAATGTTAGTTTTAAACTTTTCCAAGATCATAAATCATGTTATATATTTTGCAGCTTGGTTTCACTGTAACAATTGCAACTGCTGCACTCTTCAAAAGCACAGCTGTGAGAAGGCTGACCTTGGCTGTTTTGTTTGTGGCAAGGCAGGTCACAAGCGCAGTGCCTGTCCCAGTCTCTCCCGCACCAGAGCAGCTTGTCAGTAAGTGTGATATTGCAGCAATACAGTAAAATACAGCATTCAGATGAGATGAGATCTTATGTCATGGAATCAGTTCAGAAAGAGATGATATTTCACTTTAGGTGCTGATGTCAGCTTTCCCTATTGCCCACTTGCTGCATTGCTGGGGAGTGTATACTGAAGGGAGGGTAGGATAAAAGGCAGGTCACTTACTGGGGCTCCCAATTCCATGTCTGTGGGTTTTCTTTCAAAACTGATTTATATGGATTGCAAACTTGGTGACTGGTGCATGGAGCTCTGTCAAGATGACTGAACATTGAAGTTATGGAACACTTTTATCCCCTTTGAATTCCTCATGAAAGGACAGAGAAAAGAGTCACTGGAATGGTTTTATTGCTTCCTGTCTCTTTTGCTTTGTTGTAGCATATTTTGTTTTTTTCCTTCTGGTATTTCAGGTGCTTTTTGTAGTATGATCTAAATTTCCACCATTAATGAGAATCACATTGAGTACTTTTATTCTTCCATGATTGTCCTTTTTTTACATACAGGACAGCACTGTACACATACCTGTATGTATCAGAGAGCCAAGTGAATGGTGTGTGGTTGTCTTCAGATGGAACTAACTGAAAAGAGAAAAGGGAATTGCTAAGAGATGATCCAGCAGATGGCTCAGTTTTTCCAGTTCAGGATGATTGATTGCACTTCTGTAAATTCCTCTCCAGAATAATGGGTTTTTCTGTGAGTCTGGACTTGAATGGCTATAGCAGTGGAAGGCAAATTTTCCCTCCCAAAAGCTGTGTCTATGTTGCACAGTGAGGCTCAGACAATTACCCTCTTGGATCAGTATCCAGGGACTCATCCGATGCCTGCTGGATGGCAGATGGGTAGAGGTGTATTGCTTCATGTCCTACTAATACTAAACCGGGTTTTGCTTAGGGAGTATTAGACACAAAAGGTAGCAATATTACATTTTATATATCTCTCATTAAAATTCCATCTCTTAATGTTTCTTTTTCCTTTGCTAAAAAAATTAAAAAGGATGCTAAAAGAATTTCATGAAACCTCATCTGTTTTTTCTGTCGAGGAAGATACTGTTCTGTCAGTTGTACCAGAATGGTTTTAATACTTTGAGGCCATCAGTTAGTTCTTTTGCTGATTATAGCAGAAGATAACTTAGATTTCTTTTTCTAATAAAAATTTTGTATGTTTTATTATAATTATTCAGCATTTTGCATTATGACATCTTTTGTCAGAGACAGAAAACAATCCACTTGCTAGTTCTATTTAGGTCCTGTACTAATTGCAAGATGCTTCCTAATGTGTTTTTCTTCTGTACTTTCTTCTAAGTCTTTCTATTATATATTCATGCATTATATATTCAGCATGAAACTCTATGTGTGCTTTTTTGTACTAGATAAGTGAGTTTCTTGTTTTCAGTATCTGTGCAATTTAAATGCTGAATAATTACATAAATTGAATGTATAATGGAAATAAAGTGGACACTTTTGTGAAGTTGAAAGATCATAACATTTTGAGGTGTAATGTTCCTTGTACTTTTTGTGACAGTACTTCACACACTGCCACAAAATTCATATACTTATTTAAAATACCAGCAAATGTATTTGTACAGAGAAGTGTGTTCTTAATTTTATTCTAATCTTTATGTTCCTTTTTTTGCTTTACAGACCTGACAAAAAGAAAGTGCAGAAAACTCGAAAGAGAGTAAAAATGGGAATCTGTAAAAGATTAGCTATGAAACATGCCATATTCTCCAAGAGGAAAGTAAAGAATAAGAAAAAAAAGACATGAGTTTTCTTGCTGCTACATAGTTGTTAATTTATTTTTTTATTGTCAGCCTTTTGTTCCATTTTCTAAAAATGTAAGTGCTAACATCCAGAATAAAACCTGATTGAATGAAGTGACAGTTCCTTTATTATATATCATTTGTGGTACCAAAAAAATAATCCATCCCCAAAACAACTAAGTGAACTACCACAGCCCTTACCATGTCTTTGTATAATGTGATAATTTTGTACTTAGGGTTAGCTATTTGTCTGATTCGGTGGGTGTTGGACGTTAAGGGGCTTACTGCTGAGAGGTGAGGTACTGGTGGATGCTCTGATTTTATGTTGGTATTGGAGGACGTGAGGCAAGGGAGGAAGTGAGGGTAGGTGATGAGGGGGTACGAGTTCTAGGAATTCAGTTTCTGTTAGTTACAGTCGTCTCACAGGATGGCTTGTGATTTTTTTAAGATTTCTCTCCAAATGAAAAAGGGGCTTAAAAAAATAGTACTTTATTTAGTACTAAATAGTACTCACTAAGTGAACGGAGCGGGAAGAGCCTGACCCGCCTCCCCGCGCCCGCCCGGGCTCGGCGCTGCGGCGGCTCCGCTGCCGAGGCCCGCCCCGCTCCGCCCCGCTGCCGGCCGCGGCGGGAAGCGCCGGCCCCGGAAGCGCGAGCAGAGGCCCGGCTCTGTACCGGCGGGTATCGTCGCAGCCCGCAGCCATGCCCGCCTTCAGGCAGGTGGGCGAGAAGCAGCTGCCGCAGGAGGTGGTGTTCATGTCCTGGTCCCCCAAAAGGGACCTCATCGCCCTGGCCAACCGAGCGGGGGAGGTGAGTGCGGGTGCCGGGTGAGGAGCACGGGAGGGACGGGCACTGCCTCTCCCTGCAGGCCCAGATGCCTTTGCTGTTACTTGGGGCATGTTTCTCGTAAACTTGGCCAGGCATTTAGGATAGCAATTTTTTAAATCAAGCGTTTTAATACTTATTGCTCCTTAATTTTCTGCATTCTGGTTTCTGAACAAATTAATTTATAATGCGCTAGTTGCTTGTTTGTCGGATTTTAAAATGCATGAAAGTTCTTACTTAAATTAAATCTAACTTTAAGTACTTTTTTCCTCTTGAACTGCATTATGTGATCGCGTATGAAGACAAGACTTGTGCTTTTGGGCTGTCTGCTAGAGACGTGATGGGTAACTCCTGTTGGTTAGGAGCTTGTATCCTTATGCAAGGCTCAGCTTAGTACTGTGTGGTGTCCTCTAAAAGAACATAGGAATGAATAATCTGCTAGAGGAGCAGGTAGTGTTTAAGACACAGGAGTTAAAAACTGGTAAAAAACCTCTGTGTATCTTGAACTGATTTACAAATTTTTATTAATGGGAGAATGTGTTTTAAGTTTGTCTTTAACGTATTTTCTTTGTAGGTTTTACTTCATCGGCTTGCAAACTTTCAACGTGTGTGGAGTTTGCCTCCAAATGAAAATACAGGAAAAGAAGTGACTGCTCTTGCTTGGAGACCAGATGGCAAAAGTAATGTCAAGTATATGAGATGATATGGTGTGATAAAACCCCATGGAAAATCATGAATGATGATGCTTCACATCTGTGAAGGAAATTTTCAAGTAAACTGTGTTTAAAGAGAAGGGTGGCTTAATTTTATGTAGGTTCATTCACAGTAATAGATTAACGTGGTTGAATGCAATTGCAAGAAAATTTTGTAAGCCAAATTGATGTGCCAAATGCTGCTTTTCGGGGTATAGCAAAATTTCAACCTCCTGACTAAGCAGGATGTTTTGTATGAGCTACAAAGTTTATTGGGAGAGAAAGAAGCCGTCTGATCAGGATTGATTGAAGAGCTTGGCTTACTTAGCATAGGCAAAACTTCATAGGCTAAAATTGCTCTAATTAAAGACCAGAGAAGAAAAAAAAGCCTTTTCCTTATTAATAGAAATAATGTTGAAATTAGTAGCTTAAGAAACTTCTGCCAGGAATCAGTTAATTTTTGATTCACTGGAGGTGGGAGAATGGGAACAATCTTCTTGCACGGCATGTGGATAAAAACTACCTATATTGTTTTATGATGGCATCTGAAGAGTTTAAGAAACTTCTTTTGAAGTTGATTACTTGTGATTATAAGGAAGGAAATACAGAAACCTCTGCCTGCTATTTGCTGTTATGGATGAAGAAAAGTAGGAAGTGATGCAAAAGTTGCTCAGCAACTCCTAGTTTGTGTTCTTTGTCCACCAAACCTTTCTGGTGGACAATGTTATATATAATACTGGACTCAAGTTTGCAAAATTGGAAGCCTCTACTTTATTAGAACTGTTGTTAGAAGCATGTTCAGTTCTAGGTCAGTGTAAGATACAGAGTTTTGCACATTGGTTATTTATACATTTTAGTTGTCTTTCTCTAGTTTTGGCTTTTGGCCTTGCTGATACCAAGCGGATTATTCTGTGTGATGTAGAAAAACCTGAAAGCTTGCACTCCTTCTCTGTGGACTTAGCTATTACATACATGCATTGGATGGAAGTAACTGAGGAAAGCAGGTGAGTCTGAAAAGAAGTAAATAATAATTACTTATAATTATGATTTATAATTTACTGGTAATTTATACTTGGAGTGTTACAAGCAGTCACATAAAGTAATACAGTATTCCACAGCTGTGGGTTTTTTTTAACCAGTTGGCTAAAATTTTCCTTTTTTTAGAGTAGACACTTTTCATATGCTTATTTTTAGTGCTGATAGCTTGTGGTTCTGCAGGTAATACATTAAATTTCAGCATGATCTTGTGTTTCTCCTTCTTAAGAGCTGCTTAATCTAGTGTTAGCATTTATAGCCTGTCTTCTGATCCAGTTTGCTTCAATACCAATCAATTTATTCAACTAATTAAAATAACATTATGTTCATCTATTTTGTTAGTCAGAATAAGTACTATATTTAAACCTTTCTTCTGTGTTTTCAAGATCTTTATTTTGGTGTTTACATCTTTGGTGTTACATCCAGTTTCATTGGCAATTCTGTTGTTCAGGAAGCCAGATTATCCCTAGTGACCATGAACTTTGTGTGATTGAACAACTCTCAGCAGCACTTGTGACTTGGAGGAGATCATGGTCCCTGTTTCTGTTGTCGTAAGGAATCCTCTGATACGCACCTTACAGCAGTGCGAGAGCATGGTTAAATAAACCGTTTATTTAAAGGAGGCAGCTGGTGTAAGCTCCTGACTTGAGGATTTCCCCCCTCACCTCCACTAAGCATCAGTCTTTAAATAGCAAGAAAACAGTGTCTTAAAAACGTGTCTTAAACCATGCTAACATTTTTCTGGTGGGGATAGGCTTAGCTTCTTATGGGGAATCTCATCCTTCTGACGTATCTAAGATGTGATATTAAGATGGGCTTTGATCTTCCTCTCACTGCAATGTGTCTAGCTGTTTTGAGGTGTGGGTAGGTTGTACTGCAGGTTTGGAGAGAGTTTAAATAGCCTCTGACAGTAACTGCATTACAGGTAATAAAGGATTTGGTGACAAGCCTCTGAGCCAGCAGATAAAAACTTTATTCACTGGAAATAAAAAAGTATTTTCAGTTCTTTTATTAATTTGATCACTTGATGAATTATTAAAGATCCCATAATGGACTATCCTCTGATATTTGTAATTTTGATATACACAATACATTGAATATATACTCTTAACTCTGGAGTTGAAAAGAAAGTCTCTCCTCATTTTTGCAGCTTGGGTAATAAAGACAGTGTTATGTCTTTTTCAGTGTTCTCACTTCCTTTTACAATGCTGAAGATGAATCAAACCTCCTTTTGCCTAAATTACCAGCACTACCTAAAAAGTAAGTGTTACACTAGTAAGCTTGAGGAAATACCATTTGTCATTTGTTGTCGTTATTTTGGTTATTAGTCTTTAATGCTCTACAGAGGTCTGATCATTGTTACTGAAAGTAATTATTTTGTTTTCAGTTACAGTACCACTGCAAAAATTTTCAGGTAAGAAATTGTCATGTTATAACTCTCTATTTTTTCCTTTTATTTTGCTTTCTGGTATTGAGACAAACTACGTAAGCCCTAATCATGTGTTTTGTATTTTCAGTGAAGAAAAGTCAGATGAGATTATGAAGCTTTTGGGGGACGTCAGGTAAATTCTGGCTGTGGGTTGTTGGTTAAGGTTTTTTGTTTAGTTGCTTTTTTAAAGGTATAAAATAATGGATAATTGAGTTTACTGTTAAGTTATTAATAATTGTTTTTAAAGTCTCAGAGAAATTATATAGAATTTCTTTTTTTTAATGTACAAAGATAAAGTTCAAAGACTATATTAAAGTTTCCGTCAGTCACCTTTTCCCCTTAGTTTAGAGGGATTATAAGGCACTTTATCAGTAACTGCTGCGGGTGTTGTATCTTCTTAGCAGATTTCTTGGGGTGCATTTGAAGGCTAATTTATGTGTTACTTAAGCTGGACATTTGTGAATGCTTGTTCTATACAGAGAGCTCCTGAGGGTTTGTATGAGTGTGACAAATCTAAACTTAAAAGTAGCTCCGAAACTAGCCGTATTGGTGTTACTTTAAAATAAATATCTGTTATTAAGAAACACATGAAGGGCAGCTGGTGGAAGTAGAATTTGGCAGATTGAGACTGGCTTTGTGCAGTGCCCTTTGCTGTTTTTTTGAGGGGGGCACTTGAAGTCTGTGCCTTGTTTTATCCATTTCACTGTTCCTTACAGTCTCACCATGCAGAACCACGCTCCTCAATTCGAATCTGCATCTCTATCACCAGTTACTCCTTTTTAAATCTCAATAGCTCTTCTTACAGTAGCATTTCCTTGTTTGAGAGAGAGTAAGCTGTCTGTGGTGCAGGAGCTTTGTGAATTCTCCCTGCTCCCTTCATCCACTCAATTAATCAAACTGAAAGTTTTTAAGATACTCTTTTCCTAAGTTCTGTGTTGGCTTTAACAAAAATATTCTGCTTCAACATATATTTATTTAGATATGTAACAGGCAGAAGTTGCAGTTAATTTTCTTCTATTTGTAGGCTTTTTCCCAATCCAGTGTAGCACACTGGTGTTAGTAAGTGAGCAAAACACAGACCTGTCTGTGGCAGACTCTGTTCTTTGAACTGGGTTTCTGTTTGTGATGCTGTTTTTACATCTGTGGCTGTTATTGCTGCTACATCCATTTCAAATCTTCATTGCCTTTGAGGTGCTGAGGAGTGCCACTGAGCGAGTGTGACAAACTCACTCTGCATATAATCAGGGTAATTCGAAGTAGCTTTGTAATAATGCTTTGCAGCCTGCATTGGTAAGGAGAAGGTTCCTAGAAACTTGTTACTTTTAGTGAATAAGGACTCTGTGACTAAACTGTGCTATTTTTTCCCTATTCTCTCAGTTAATGTAGAAATTGATACTCTGAATATAAATGTTACAGGCAGGTTTAATCAATAAAATCCAAGCTAATTTGTGAGTTTGTTTTTAAATTTCTTGACTGGGGAAGGTAACACAATGTTTCATTTTGTGCAGTGATTCTCTAGAGGAATGTTATTAAAGGGATGGAATTTAAGTATTAAGAATTATATCTGTGCCTGCAAATTTTTTTCAATATGCTTATCAACACATTCTTCTATTTTTATAGACTTAATGCTCTTGTCCTTGGTGGCAGCTCAGGATTTATTGAGATATATGCTTACGGAATGTTCAAGATTGCTACAGTAAATGGGGTACATTTGGTTCCTTTCCATATTTTTTCTTCATAATATACCAAACTACAGCTGAATTGAGTGAAAATATACATATGCTTACACATAAGTGAAACTGGGCTGCTGAAGTTAAAGAAACTGATTGATTGGGTTGTTGGTTATTGATGGAAAGACCTTGAAACTGGGAAATTTAACATCTTGTTTCTAAATTCACTGTTAATACACAACAAAAAGAGCGGGTTTGTTCCTGAGCAGTAGCTGAAAATTACACTTTGTTTTTACATGCCATTGAACACAGTCATCTTTGTATGTCAATGTGTTAGAGCAGTAAATATGTCTTAGAGGAAATGAAATGTTTTATTAACTTGTAAACTGGAATCCTTCAGGTGGCAGGTTCTTGTCGTGGACTATGTTTGTCTAGTGATTTGAAATCACTATCAGTTATTACAGAGATACAAAGCTCTTCAGACAACGAAGCAGAGATAATGTATTTTCAGGTAAGTAAACTAATTTAAAAACGTTTTTTAAAAGTAAAACTGCTTTTAAAATTACATTCTGGTAGCTTTATTGCTTTCCCATTATAACAAATACTACCAGTTACAGCCATGCTGAAATTAACCCCAGTTTAGCTTTTGAATTTATGATGTTAACATGCAGTTTCACTGATGAGACTGACAGTGATGATCTGAGCCATTCTTTTAAAATACTACTTTTAGAATAATGTGAATTTATTCAACTACAGTTACAATTATTCAGATTTTCTCCATTCTGCGCACAAAGGCATAACAGCAATGCTTTAGATTATCCTATCTTTCCAGAACAGTCATCCTTAAAACTATTACTGTTAGAGTTCCAAAATGTGGAACCTTATCAGGGGTTTTTACAGATGTATTAAAAATAGTTATTGCTTCTTTGAATTAAATGTATTTTCCTTTTAAAATCAACCTTAAGGAGTTGAGAACGAAGATATTTTCTGTGGGTCCTTCCAGTGTGTCTTTTAATTTCTGTTAACTGTTGCGTTTTTTCATTTGTTATAGTTGGACACTAGTCTATTATCAAGTTACTTACCTGAGGTAACTCGAATGGCCCGGAAGTTTACTCACATTTCAACTCTGTTACAGGTACAGTTGTATTACACCATCCTTTTAGTCTTGTGCTGCTGTAGGCTTTGACATTCTAATGCAAGTGAAATAAATATTTTCTACTAGGAAGCTTGAGTTGGTTGTAAGTAAATGTCAAGCTCCAGCTTGGAATTTGATACTAAATTTTATATAAGATCTACAGTATATCTTCCCTTTATATTGTAACATCCATTTTTTGAATGTGTTGTTGAGAGAAAGGAAATAATACTAATGCCAGTTTCTGTATTACAGTATATAAAGCTGTCACTGACATGCATGTGTGAAGCATGGGAAGAAATACTCATGCAGATGGACTCACGACTAACAAAGTTTGTACAGGTATTGTAGGATTAACCATCCTTTTGGAAAACCACTTTTTGCAGTAGTTCTGTTGTTCTTGTTAGTCTACTGCATATCTTAATGTTTAAGCATAATGCCTTCAGATAACAGTGTCTAGGTTCAGAGACAGCCTGGAAGCTATTGTGTGTAAAGTGTGCTGATGCTGAAGGTACCTGTGTACAATCAAGCATAATTGTATTGTGATACTTCTATTTATTCTGAATTTTTTAAAATCATACCTTTCAGCTTGCCCAGCTGTTGATCAGTTGCTTTCTATTTAAGGCTGTGCTCTTTGTACTTAAGTCATTGATAAACTGATTACTGTAAATGTTCAGTAACAACACTTACAGCCTAGTTCAGTAGAGCACATATCTGTGTTTAAGATGCTATTGGATTTGCTTAAATTTTGTGTTCATTGACCATGGCCAGAAGTTAATGAGTCATGTAATTTACTTACTTTTTTAAAATAGATTCTTGGTGATGGCAAACTGCTTAGAATTTTTATTGGGTAATGCAGTTGAAAATAATTTGAGATACTGGAAAAATTTCAGTAATCAGAAAATTTTCAGTGATTAGTAGTCTGATTACAACTAAGTACAATTACAATTACACCTGATTACAAGGGTGGGTTCTTTGAAATACTTTATATGGAGTGTTTGTGAGATAATTTGGTAGCCTGGATTTAATCTCTTCACCAATCTATTTCAATCATTTTGACTGACAGGAAAAGAATACAACCACTTCTGTTCAGGATGAGTTTATGCAGCTGTTGTTATGGGGCAAAGCAAGGTAGTTACTGTTGTTTTGTCTGAGTATGCCTTTGCACTTTATGTTGAAACACAAAATTAAATGCCTATTTGGTTCTCTCCCCACCTTCTCCAGTCTGGAACTTCAGGCATTACTAATGAACCAACTGACAGTAAAGGTATGTTAACATTTTTTTAAACATACTAAACTAGTCTTTTTCAATATCTTTTAATCATTTTTATGTTAACAGAACATTATTATACGACTATATTCCTTTGTTAACAGGGTTTAAAAAAACTTGGTCAGTCCATAGAGTCTTCCTATTCCAGTATACAAAAGTTGGTTATAAGTCATTTGCAGAGGTAAGTCACGGAATTTCCAATGAATTTTAGATCAAATGGCATAGTTTATGCTTTGCTAAAAGAGAATATGCTGTCTTCGTGGTGCTTTCTATGTCAGTGTGCTGGAGACTGTGATCATGGCAAAATGTATTATTTTACTTTGGCTAGCAGAGAGCTAGTGAAGTATTTTGAGCAATCTCCATAATACATCACCTGTAAATTGCTGCCTGGTGTGTTTTATAGGATCTATGCAAAATATTCACACTAACTTCAGGTGTCATTGGGACAATACCTGCCTTTCTCTGAAGTGATACCTCTTGTTCATGTCAGACCACCTTATAAAGCTTTGCATTTTGTGCATTAAATGATAAAAATGAAGCATGCAGCAGAGCACTGAATTTCCAGAGGGTGAATAAAAAATTATACTTCTTTCCTCTGCCTTCCTAGTGGCTCTGAGGCACTTTTATACCACTTGAGTGAATTGAAAGGAATGGCTTTATGGAAACAAAAATATGAGTCTCTGGGATTAGATGCATCTGGAATTGACGGTAAAGTAGTGTGTGTGTTACCTACCTGCTCTGATTTCACTTTTGGAAGCTTAATAATAATGGTTAGCTTTTTTTGACAGAGGCTATTACTGCTGTTGGTTCTTTCATCCTGAAGGCAAATGAGCTGCTTCAGTAAGTATCAGGTCTGGAGAGTTTAAAAAACATTTCTATTCAATCTTGTATTAGAGGAGATTGATGGGCTGGGAATAGAGGAGGTTGGGACTCCTCTGTTGGTGGTGAGCTTTCATTTTGTCTCACTGCATTCAGACTCATACCACAAAAATAGTCTTACTTGAAATGTTGCATTGGGCATTTTGAAAAAAACTTGACAGTGCTTGCAGGCCTTTCTGTGGTAAAGATGGGACTTAAGCCTGAAGCAGCTTGTGACAGTCAGATTTTGTAATTTCTTTTCTTGTTTCTTGTTTAGAGTGATCGACAGTAGTATGAAAAACTTCAAGGCATTTTTTCGATGGCTCTATGTTGGTAAGATTGGTCACACAGTAATCATCCAGTATCTGTTTCATATTGTAAGCATTGAAATGCAGGCAAGTAACTAGGCCAGTCTTAGTTAGAACCGTCCATTTTTTTCTACCATGGAAAATTTCTGGACATGTAAAGGGATATAGTTGATGAGGCAAGAGTAATTATAATACTAAACACAGATTATAAATTCTGTAGTTTGCAATTAAATTTAGTATATGTAGAGTGGGTGTTGTATATACTTAACCTGTAATTCTGCTCATGACTGTTTTCTGCTTCATGAGCAATTTGCTGGACTTGATTTGGAGAAAAATAAAGTACCTTTTTTAGTCTACACCAAATTTGAAGTATAGCCTAATTTTCTTTTATTCTGTTATTTGCTGTTTTCTCCTGTGAAAGCCTAGTTACTTGTAAGGTTCTGCACAGATGTAAACAAACAGTCTCTGAATGTCCACTTGCACTTAGAAGCCACCTTCAGTTGTGTCTGGGTAGCTGCAGAGAAAATGTTAGAAGGAAGTGAAGCATGCTGTATTTTAGCTTGCTTGTTTTTATAAAGTGTTTATGAATCAGTGTATAACTTCTATTTGATCTTTTTAGAACTACTTTACAAAAACTAAATGGTATTACCAGATACTGTAAAAGCACCAGATATGCGGTGTTAGCACTTAGTAGCAGGAATATAATATTTCTAATTTAAAAATTGCAGAAAGCAGAACTATCAAAGTTCTCCATCATAATGTTACGTTCACTGTTTGTTCTATTTCAGACTGAACAGAGAACTTTATCCAAGCCTTGCAGATTTAAAATTAATCCTGTGCAATTCCCTTAAAACATATTTCTGAGCATGACAGTTTTCATGTGTTTTACGTATATCCATTTTAGTACTCTTAGTATGGATGTGAACAAATACTTAGGAGCCCTTTTCATAGTAATTTTGTTTCACTCTTGTACAGGGTAGAATGCAGCTGCAAAAGATTAAAGATAAAAATTCTTCAAAATTAGTAATGTAAGCTAGTGAGATTAGAGAGACTTAATTTCAGTCTAGATTTGTATTTCTTCATCCCAGGCTCTTTTGCTTCTAAGGAATTAATCTTTTTTAACAGCAGTGTCTTATTACATACACATGAAAAATTAAGAATATTAGGAAAACAGTATTAATGCAATAAGAATATAATTTTTCCCTTAGCCATGTTGAGGATGTCAGAAGATCACGTGCTTCCAGAGCTGAACAAGGTAATTGTAGCATTTTCTGATAAATGGTGGTATCCACTATATTCTGCTTATCTTGAAAGTAGAATTAAATGTTTCTTTTTGTTCCAGAACTTAAAGGGTAGTGTCTGTGTCATTTTTTTGAGAAAGTTGATGCCTGCACATTCACACTAATATGCTGTCATGCATGAGTTACTTTTTCTTTTTTTTTTTTTTTTGTTAACACTACTGTATTTAGTATGCTGGGTATGCAAGGCCTGTGTATAGCAGCTCTTTACGTGCCCTAAACGATTAAGTTAACCAGAGTGAGATTTTAATGTCTTTATCAATGCCCCCATAGAGGAGAGGGAATATATAATAACACAATAATATAATAATACAATAATACCTGCGTCGAATTTGCAGCCACCATCACACTGCCCTCACTTGAGGGCAGAGGTGCCTTCCAGAAATAGACAGGCTGGAGGAATGGACAGGTAGGGACCTCCTGCAGTTCATGAAGGACAAAATGCAAGGTTCTGTTGCGGGGTGGGTTAACCCCCTGTGAGTGCACCGCTGGAGCCCATGTGGCTGGGAAGATGTCAGCTCTGCCAAGATGATGTGGGAATCACTGGATGCACGCTGGGCATGAGCCAGCAGTGTGCCCTGGCAAAGGTGGGCAGGGGTGACCAGAGCTGTAGTAATGAGAGCATGGCCAGGAAGTCAGGGGAAGTAGTTATTGTCCTTACTTAGCACTGGTTGGTTGCATCTCCAGTTTGGGACCATCCTGTACAAGATGAGAATGGTCTGGATGAGTTCAGCAGAGCGCTCCCAAGCAGGTTGGAGGCTGGAACATTTGCCCTGTGAGCACAGGCTGAGGGAGCTGTGCTTGTGCAGCCTATAAAATGTGTGTTCTGTGCTCATTGAAATGTATTTCTTACCCTTTGCTTTTCCCACTGTTTTTTTTCCTTTTAGATGACTCAAAAAGATATCACATTTGTTGCTGATTTTCTTACTGAGCACTTCAATGAGGTCAGTGATACTGGTTTTCCAAGTACCTAATTTGACTGTATTTTTGCTGACAATAGCTGAGTCTGAAAAATTATAGAATAAAAATAATTCAATCATCTTTTTGTTCACTACTTCTCATTATTTTTGTGTTTAAATAATAGGTTTGTTTGTATTATTTTTTTAGGCACCAGACCTTTACAATCGTAAAGGAAAATACTTCAATGTGGAGAGAGTTGGCCAGGTAAAGAGCTAAGCAATAAATGCAAAAAGAATAAATGAGAAAATCCTTAGATATAGAAGCTTTTAAAGCTGTGTCTGCTTTTCTTGCCTGGCCCTTTTGTTCTGTATTACACATACCAGTAATGGTAAAAGAGAGTAAATAGTTTCCCCTTACTGTTAGGAAAATGAGGATTTAAGACCTTGTAGTTTCAGTTTACACATGCTGTGTTTTTAGGAAAAAACAAAAATATTTTGCAGCAGTATTAAAATTCTAAAAGCCAGCTTCAGTAAAACGGATATGTTTGTTATTTATATGGCATTAATCACTGCATTTCAAAACATTTGTGTTGAGACTTGATTTAAAAATCAGTTTCTTAGGGAAATATCACCATGTGATCTTAATAGTTGATTTTTCTTATTGTTTCTAGATGGGGTGGAATATTTAGTTTTAAGACTATGGCATGTTAATTTAACAAGAAATGTTTAATATACTCGCTAGGGGCAGTAGTGAAGGTGAATTCTAATGTTCCCTATTCTTAAATTGCAGTCTTAAAATGTGTTTTTTTTCTAGTACTTGAAAGATGAAGATGATGACCTTGTATCACCACCTAATACAGAGGGAAACCAATGGTTTAACTTTCTTAAAGATAGTACTCATCTTAAAGGTAACGTGCTTTCATGAAAAAGAAATGAATACAAGATACATGTAGAATGTAACAAATCTAGGAGAGTTACCTTTTTTCATGCTTACGAGTTACTTCTGTAGTGTTACTCATTGGTCTTCATCTAAGTGGAATAAAATAAATGGGCTTGTTATTCAGCGCAGGGTTTATGTAGCTGCTTACCCAGTCAGTTACCATTTTCTGGATATTGGGAGTTCCCCATTTTTTCTGTACCAGTCTCAGAAGTGTTGGCTTGGAAGGAATCCCAGAAGAGGTCTATTTTAGGATATCTTAATTCCAGTTCAAGAAAGTAATAGTTATGCTTAGGTTTTACCTGGAAGAAGTGTTCTAACTTGTTCTCCTTCACTGTAGTTTTATACTGTTTTGTTAATTAGTGCTGAAAAAGAAGTAATAGACTATGAAGAGCAAATGGTGACAATTATTCTAGTTTAACTTTAGAAACTAACGACTATAAAACCTTGACAGCATAAGCTGCGTATAATAGAATTTGCCACGGTTGCCTTTTTCTGCCTATTTAATTCAATAAAAAGGGGGAAAATGATAGCATTTTTGTTTGGAAAATAGTCTTTAGAAAATTTGGTTTTAGAGATGATAATGGTGTAGTATGTTTTTATATGAATACAAGCATTTTTAAAATTAACTTTGTCTGTTTACAGAAAGCCCACTTCTGTTTCCCTACTATCCTGAGAAATCACTGCATTTTGTCAAAAGGCAAATGGAAGAGGTCATTGATCAGTGTTTACAAAAGCCAGCAGTAAGTTCAATTTTTACAAATGATAACTTTCTTTTAGTGATAGTGGTCAACTGAAGGTAGCAGTCATGCTTAGCAAAGCCTGAAGCTTTAATCTTTGCCTTTGAGTGCCTACAAGTTGGGTATAGTCCAACTTTACTGCTGGGATATCTCAAGCCTTTGGCCAGGGAAAGCACAATGGGGGATTTTTTTGTTTAACATATTCTGTTCACAAGATTTTGGGATCTGATTTTAATGTTAATTGTATGTCCTGTGGACCAGGTAACTGTGTTAGTGACAATACATTAGTCTAATATGGAGAATCATGAAACAAGCGTATGAAGTGACAGTAGTGTTTGCATTAGGGGTGTTTATTCCAGGAGTGGTGGAGTTTTCTTTCAGATGAACTCAGAGACAGTTGGTTGGTTGGGGTTTTTTTGTCTTAAGAACATGTATAATTTTGAATAACTGCCTGTATTTTATGACCTATTTTTATTATATTTTTTAGGATGTAATTGGAAAGTCAGTACATCAAGCAGTCTGCATGTCTCTCTACAAGATTTCTCAAAGGTATTTCTTTACTAAAAACAGCTAAAGAAATGTGCAACTAAAACTCATGCATGAGTAGCATTTTGTATCTGTTTTTTGTTTCCTTTGCAGTGAAGATTCCTCACCTCAGTTATTTAAATTACCATTTCTGTAAGTATGCTGCTATTCCTTGTTCCATGTACTTTACCAGTTATTAAAACTTGATCTAAGTTTTCATTTCTTCCCCCACATTGCAGGTGGAATGACAAAACATCTAATTTACATTATGTTCTCTTCACCATGTTAGAAAATTCTATTTCTAAAATACACATTTTGAGGAGGCATACTGATACTTCCAGGTAAGACAAAAAGATGGAAGAAGTGGTGTGTGAGCTTTGCCACATTTGTACAGAGAAAGTTACAATTTAAATCCATTTGTAAAAATAAGGAATGAACACCATGAATACAATCTCACTTGGATACTAGAGAAAATGAGGAGTACATTAAGAAGTGCAGCAGGAAACTGCAGCAGAAGTTTGGTTGTATTAGGCTCAGAAAATCTAATCTCGAGACCCAAGATGGTTCTGGGATAAGGAAAAAGTCAGACTCTGTTAGATTGCTGCTAACAGAATTACTTATTTGTGCAAACTTCTGGAAAATTACAGAGAATCCTGCTTCCAGTGTTGCTTTGTCTTATGTAAATAGCATTCTTTGGTTAATGTCTTGCAGTCTGTAATTTAATACTTTTGGAAATATGGGGACTGCACTCACGGGTAGATCAAATAGGATGCATCTCTTTTGGGTGTGGATCTGTGTACCTTCAGGAGGAATTTGTGTACCTTGATGTGATTTGTCTCAGCCTGGTTGTGCTGATACAATTGTTTAAGTTGCATTCTGTTAGTGGGATGGCTGAATAAACTAGGTTTTAAAACAACAAAAACTCCTCCTCTCTGTAAAATACTGATTTTTATAATCTGTCATTTAATTTGAGGAGACAGTGAATTGAGTGAGATTATTATGGAGTGGGGATTTGTAAAGCACTTTTACAGCTAAGGAAAGTGCATGGTGAAACTATCTTTTCTATTTCCAGTTCTAATTGATAGCTGCTGATGACAGAATTACTGCCCTGTGGTGACTTCTAGTTCCTCCCTCATTGATACCTAAAACAATCTAACCTCTTTTGCTGTGGATTAACAAGTAACATAATGAACCTGAGACTAGGACAATTGAGCAAGGAATTCAGCAAAGAACTGTAGCCCATATGCCAGATGTAGTTTTCCATTTGACTCCATTAGTCACGTTTTTCTGAGAAGCAGAAGAATTTGAAAGTTTCCCATCCACCAATCACATAATTTTGGCATGTAGTCATTTATTGTGCTAAGCTTAGATATGCTTTTACACCGTCTTGTACCACAGTTGCCATTAGAGATTTTGGATTCTCAGTGAAGGGAAAGGTTTTTGTCACTGAGATAATTAACTCTGTTGTTCTAGGTCTGTCAGTAATGGGATTCTTGCAGTAGAGTTTGGAGGCTTCTTGAACAACAGTATAAATGAGAGCTCAGAGTCCAGGTCAGTATATTTGATTTTTCTTGCAGATTACTGAATTACAAATAATATTTCCTAGTGGTTTTCTTGCATTGTTACCTTTGGAGTTAACTCACCTGGGTGAATCAGGGTGTAAGAAATGGTACAGGTGTATGAAGCTGCAGAGTAGTGTGAATCTTACTTTGCACTTCATCTCAAGGTCAAGTAAATTGTAGTTTTCCAGTTGAAAACTAAAGCTTTAACACATGTGCAAGAAACAAGTCTAGCTGGAAGCAAGTATTGTTCATCTCTGTGATGTCTTTTAAGTAAGATAAGACTTGGTATGCCTGAATGTAGCTGTCTTACAAGGCATGTGATAGACTAAACTCATCCTTTTCATGTTGAAAAGCCAGATGTGATTTGCCCTCAGTACCTTCAGCTGTATTTCTCAATTTTCTTTGGTATTTATCTTTACTGTTTCTTATGTTTCATCTGAAATGTGAAGGTTGCTAGTAAGGGTTTTTTGTGAGTTGCTTTTTGTTCCCCTTCAGAATAATTTTTCCTGCATGATACAGGAATCTGCCAGGTTATGGCTATCACTCAGTCATAGCTTACAACTGACCTCTTTTATTACTTAGAATAAAGCTCATTGTTAAGTACTGCATACCTTTTAACATGAGTGCTGGTCAACTTTAAAATATTTTAGTTCTGCATTCTCTTATATTACTTGATGCCTTTCTAAATTATTTTCCTGTAGATGCTACAGTTGTTTGGATGCTCACTTCTATGATGATGAAACTGTAACTGTAGTTCTGAAAGAGAGTGTGCAACAAGAGGGGAAGGAGAGAGTCTTGGCTCAGCTGCCTTTATCTTCAGTATATACGGATGAGGACCAAGATAGGAAATTCATTTGGGATTCTGTGGAAAGGTATTGAAAAACCTTGAGCAAATCTGAAAATGTAGAACTGAAAAGTAAATGAAGCAAGTATTGTAATTGTGTACAGTTAATCATACTTTGTGTGTGTGTGAATATTTTAAAGACAGAAACTCTTTTTGTGCCAGGAGAGTAGGATGGGGAAGAAGGAAGCTTCCTAAATAGTTTGTGTCGTGATTTTTGGAAGGTTGGTTTTGCGTTTTTTGATACTGATACTCCTTCTATACCTGGCTGTCATGAAATGCAAGGATCAGCTGAAGACACCTTGTACAATCAGAAGTCTTCCTTTTTTTAGAAGATGATAACTTTACTGGTCAGAATACTTCTATTTAGGATGTTTTCAGCATATGTGCTCATATACCTCTGCCTTGTAATAAGAATACATAGGTATTTCTTGATCTTTCCCTGGTAGTCACCCTTAAAAAGATTGTCAGCTTAACCTTAAAACATCAGAACTAGTACTGCTGTCTGCATTGGCATATGTAGAGGAGAGCATCAGGTGAAAGTGAACATACACACAAAGGCCAGTGTAGTTCAAGTAGTGAGTCCAATCCTTTAGTTGCTGTGTGTTCCTTGCTTTTACTTTTCTCCCATTCTTCTCAAGATGCATTTTTATTTCAAAATAAAGAACCACACTGAACTGTAAATTAATTTTTTTATGGCACAGATAATGTGTATTGAAGAATGAACAGAAAATATTAAGAGCAAGTTCAAACTAATCCTGGCTGCTGTAATAGGTAGGGAGGGTCTTCATACAATCCCTGTGAGTGGGGTAGTGATGCATATTTGAGAGGTCATGGAGGCCAAACTTCTGTGTAAGGGGAGGCACTGCATCCAGGACTGCTCAGAAACTCCTCTTTGTGCAGAGTACAGGTTTGAAGAAAAGCCACCCACATCCTGCTGTAGCTGTTTCTTGTGGAAGATCAGGCTTTGCAACTCCCTTCTCACTTGCTGTAATGTTTTTAACTTGGTTGGACCATACTGTGTCTCTACAGTTGGAGCTGCTGCTCTAGAGTATCATAACAGCATTATGATGGTTTCAGAGGCTTATCTGCTTGATGTATATGATGAAATTTAGGCATAAGAAACTGGAGGTTTTTCTTAGAACTGCAGTTGTTCCTTGTGAACCAGCTTTGTGCTTTTTTCCTTGCTGTGTGCAGGCTGGATGAGCGACGCGGTGAGATACCCACACGTACTGTCTTCTTGGAGAGTCAGTGGAGAGTGCTGGAGAATATGAAAGCTCAGTATGTTTCTGTAAATGGCATTAGGAAAGTTTCTTGTGTGGTAAGTGCAGTGTCTCTGAAAAAGCCTGTCTATTAAAGGAAGTGTGCTGACTGAAGTGGTAACCTAAAAGTTACTGATTTTTTTTTTAAAACAAATAGATTTTCTCATAATCTGCTGTTAGTGTGTCAGGATACAGTCATACCTGTCTAATAGCATAGGATAGAAAAACTTTACCAGAAGGTTAATAGATCTGCTTGCTTTACTTCTCAGCCTGTAGAGCAATAAAAAAGTTGCTAATTCCCTTGGAACCTCCATTTCAAAGATAAAGGTTACTTTCAAAGCTATTGGCTGACAGTTAAAATGCTGTTGATATTTTTACTTATTTGGTCATTAACAGGAACTTCTTACTGTCTCCATAGCTAAGTTCAAACCTCCGCCACATCAGGGTGTTTGAGATGGATGTAGAGGATGATGGGGAAGTTGAGGAAGAAGAGGAAGAAGAAACAACTCAGATTGCAGCTGGGGAACCTCATGAGCCAAATCAGCCTGCAGATGGCCAGGACAATGTGTGTGATGCATCTGCTGAAGAACTACCTGATGAAACTGAAGAACATGAGACAAGTCTGGATCCTTGAAATAGGCTTTGGTAATAGTAAAGGGACAGGACTGAACTGTAAAGACTGTTTTTAATGGCACAAAGAAATTGTGTATTGAAGAATGAACAAAAAATATTAAAAGCAAGTTCAAACTCATCCTGGCTGCTATAATAAGCAGGGACATTGTCAGTACTGTCCCTAGGACTGGGAGTGATACCTTTGAAAGGTCATCTAACTAGTTAGAAAGTGATCTGACTTCAGGCTGCTGAGATGATGGATCCCATAGCTCCTCAAGCAGCTGAATCAAGTTGAAATTCTGTATTGCTTCTCAGCTAAGATTGTGTTCTAGAGTACCTTTATTGACTCTTTGTTGTCTGGCGCATGGTTTGGTACCAGCTAAAGCTTTGAAAGCTTTTCTATTTGCCATTTTTCATAGGTGAAGAGAAAAAGAAATACCAGCTGAAGTTTTTGTAGCTAGTCTGTTCAGTCCTGAATACTGTTACAAAGATAAAATAAAGTTGTATATAAAATCAACAAAACTTGGGGCCTAATGCTTTGCTTCTCAGACTTTGTGTTCTAGTAATGGGTATGAAAATTTCCTGTAGAACCAAAATGTAAGATTGCAAATCAGTGTAGGACTAGTTACACAACAAAATTTAGCAACTGTTAATGAAATGCATAGTTTTAAAAGCTCTTTGGATAATATCTGTCCTTGGTAACACAGCATTTCAATCTATGCAGTTCTTTAGTCCTCAGTGCAATGTGTGTATGCCGTGCATGATTTATCAAATGTTTGCATGCATCAGCCTGCCTGGTTTCTGTGAATTTGTTCCTGAAAGCCTGTCTTCTCAATCTGGAATTTTTTGTAGTGAATAATTTCAACAGAGAGTGTATTTTTTTTATTCTGATTTAGCATTGGAGGTCATGCATAGCCGTCAGCATAATCATGTTACTTGCAATTTATATATTACTGTAGACATGATGTAGTGCTAAGCAGTAGAAACTAGAAACAGCATTTAGAAATCTAAAATGTTTTCTTCTTCCCTACTAGCTGTCATTCTTAACTGACTTAAAACTCAGCTCTTTGAATGAACAATGCTCCTTAGTGCATGATCTTCCTTCAGAACAGTGAGTGTATCTTGTATTTGTGAAGAGGACCAAGTTTCCATTCTGTGCTTTAAAAATAAATCTTTTGAAATTGCTATTTGACATTGCAAAATTTGAATACTAAACTGGCCCTCTTATTTTGAAATATACCATTTTTAAGTAACTTTTTTAAGTGGACTTCAGAAGGTTTTGACCTCTTTGGGGGAGACCCTGGTAAAGAAAGCTTTCAGTTTTGAAAGAGACTAAGTTGTCCCCTTTCCTAACAACCTCCTTGAAAGCTGCTTGCTGTTCATCGTTCTCATCCAACAAATGGTCATGGATGGGCAAAAATGCCCATCCAGAAGTGCTGTTATTTTCTGTGTAGAGCAGGTAACTCTTACTAAAAAATTTCTGTTACAACAGAGCCCACTCAGCTTAAACCCGGCCTTGTGTTCTTCCAATAAACTTTTTCTTCTGATCTGGCTTAGAGTTGTGATCGAACTTAGAGTTGTCACATCAAGGGCTTAGAAGTAATTGTTCTGCTGTGCTTTGTGCTATGCAGTTTTAGTCCGTGTGCATGTGGAAATCTGATCTATCCTGCCCCAGTAGTTCCTAAATTTGTGTTAGTAGCAGATGTGTCCCATGTCACAGGGGCATTTCTTTCAGACATCTCCCTAAGGTTATTCTGTGCACCTTTCTAGTCCAGTCTTGGATAAACTTGAGTCAGGGGGAGCTTTGTGGCTGGCTTGGATAAGTCCATGTGCACATTGTACATTTCACAGTTAACACAGTACAGAGACATCAGTGGTCAGTGCTTTTGAATGCATTGCTCATTCCTTCTGACAAGCTTTTTTAAAATTTGATTTGCTGCTAGGTTTCTGTGGTAATAAATATGTCAGTAATTTGTTTATGCACCTGTTTTCAAAAGAGTGATAAAAAGTATTTGATCTAGAAGCGTTTTAGGATTTTGGTTGTGTCTGGGTATGGTGGTTTCTCACCATTTTGATCTCTTACCTCTTATGCTGACTGAATTTGACATAACTAACTATGTCAGCCTTTTTCTGTGGGGAGTTGTCATCATTTACTGATAGTTTTGTAGACAAAAAAAGTCAATATTCTCAGCAAGCATGCACACAATCCACTCTGTAATACAAATCTTTAGGTCTCTAAGAAACATTTAGTGCTGCCTCTTTTTTAATACGTTTGTTTCGCATTTGGCATTAGTATTTTTTTTAAATATCTTAACACAACTTTTATTTTCTGCTTTTCACCTGTGTAATCCCTTTTCCAGACCTTTTGCCCATACTTGTTCTGCCTGATCTCTTCAAAGTTTGCCCCATTGCCAAGCGTATGCTTCAGTCTCTCACCAGCTGGTGCTGTTTTGCTCCACAACCTGGACGTGCTGTGGTACCATTGCCTCCCACTTACATGGGTTTTCTGGCACATTTGCACCTTCCTTCATAAACAGCCACTTGAGCAGCTCGAAAAGACAGGAGATGGATGTAGAGCAATAGTGAAAAAAAGCTTGCTTTATTACAGATTTATGTTTGCGGAGGGGACAAGGGATGTGTAGCTTTGTAACAAAAGCTATAGCTGGTCCTAATGCTCCTTTACATTGAAAAACCTACCTAAAAAATGCCTTAAACCCCATTTGTAAAGCTTGACAAAATGGGAAAGCCGTCTCTGTAAGCACAGAAATTCCTTAGTATGTGGCCTGTATTTAATATCTGTAGTCAGACTTGGTTCATATGTCTTGTTATGTACTGCAGCAGTAACATCTGGGATCTCTCATGCTACCTGGAACTAGCTGTTGCTCTTGGAGTTGTGGCTATAATCTTAATTTCTTGCTTCACAATCTGTTTTAGGGGAAGAGCTGTCTTAGTTTGTGCCATGGAGCAATGATAGGAGTCTAAGAAGCCCATATTGGAGAGGGGAAAGAAGACTTCACCATGGATCATGTTATAAAGCAGTAAGAAGAACAAGAGAGAGGCAAAATGACGTGGGGATCTCTAGGGAGAATGACCTGTTGAAGAGTTCCAAGAAAAAAGCCAAAACTACATACCACCTCTGTAAGCTGAAGAGAAAAAATGCCACTTGTAGGTGAATAAAATGCATTTAACAATTCCTTTAGGTTAAGTAATGTTCCTGCAAGGAAATCAGCAGCTATAGACCATTGGTTCCAGCAAAGTCCAGGGCTGAAGAAAGTTACAAAGGGATGTAAGTGTCCTGTGGTGTTCAGCGTTCTGCCCACAGGGGTATCATGGCTTCTGCTCCCAGCTGGCAGCATCCCAGCTCTGCAGTTATGTAATCATGCCTGCTCCTGCTTTTATGCAGCTCTCACACCCTACAGGATAAAGTAAAGAATACTATCAGGTTTAATTGTGACAGCTCCCCGCAGGAGCCCTGTGTCCCAGAGTGAACCTGTTCTTGCTGACAACATTATAGCTGGTGTCCCTTTTTTCTGTGTTGTCACAAGGAGTCCTAGACAGACCTCCTGGATTCAGGAGTTTATAATCTGAATTTTGCACAGATTACTTGGGCATGCACATTCAGGTGCTTATGAGTATGTGGATATGAGGGTGTGAGTGAATGAAATTGGTTTTATATTAAAATGAAATTGGCTTCCCTTACACTGCCTGAATTTATGGTTTGCTATGTTGCTGCTGTTGATTATGTAAGAAATAAGGGTAAAGAGATAGAGCCAGTGCCTTTTAAAATTAGAAAGGATGGACCCACTCTAAAGAGAGTATTAAGGGAAAGTGGAGAAAAAGAACTAGATGCAAATATTTTTAGCAATGTATCTGATGCCTTCTCCCAGGAGCTGTTCAAGACCAAGTTGGATGGTACCCTGAGCAGCCTCATTAGGGAGTGGCATCTCTGCCCATGGCAGGGGTGTTGGAGCTAGGTGATCCTTAAAGCCCCTTCCAACCCAGACCATTTGATGATTCTGTGATTCTGGAATACCAGTCCAGGGTTTAGGGGCATGTTGATTTATCTGTCTATTAAGGATTTTTATGCTTAATTTAAATTGAGAGATCTGAGGACTTGCTTAGGAGGAGTGACACTGAGAGTGGGTTTGGCTTTACTTTCAGGGACATGATAGAAATTGAAGCCAGAAGAGAATTCTGTCCCCACTTTCCTGTCTCTTCAGTGCATTTTATCTTTGTAGATTACTGATATTTCCTTGACCTGAACCTTGATTGCTCAGTACTGAGTGAAGGAGCAGCCTTATCTGTCATGGTTGAGTATATTGACATTTGAATGGCACAATCTCAACTCTAGCCAAAGTCCTGTGCCACCCTGTCCTTAACCCAGCAAAGCCAATTGGGGTTAGCCTTTGGTTCTAAAGTCCTGATTGAAGGAGTTCCCTCAGGAAGGAAGACTGCTTCCCTCCTCTCCTTTCTCCTAGCTTAATACTAAGCTGCTGATAAAAGCAGCTTGGGAGATGTCAGTAAACATGCTCATCTGATTGCCTTCATAGCATTAACAGGAGAAATATGCATGTCTTTACACTCAAAGAGGAGTGGTAAACAAAATCAAGAAAAAATGTTTACAATTTGTTGAAATGAAGTGCATCAGCAAAAGTGCCAATTACATACTTGGCAGAACAAATCCAGCAGGAACTCTCAATTCAAAGGCTGTCACTTAAAGTGAAGCTTTGCCAAAATCTCTGTAGCCATGTTGGAATTGGGTTGCCTCAAAGAGGACTAAGGTAGAACTTCAAAGCAAGTGTGCCCCTGCTAATTATAGGTGCAGGGAGGGGAGAGTGTCCCAAAAAAAGTAAGTAAAATTTACACCTTCCATTTTCCCTCAATGTTTATTGACTATGTTTTTCTTTTCCTGTGTCACAACTAGAGACTTTGAGATTTAAGATCTTGTAATAGACCCAAACTTTCCTTTCAGTTTCTCAGCTTGCATTAGAGATTTATTACAGATTATGGGTTTTTATTCCATAATGTCTCTCAGATGTGCTAACATGCATATAATTATAGCAACAGTACATGCAGCACAGCTGTTGCTGTGTTGAGTTTGTAGTCTGTGTTGAATTTGACTTCCTAGAGCAGGATTGTCCCATCTTTGGTGAGCCACATTCAGTAAAGCACCAGAGGCACTAATTCAGTTTGTTGTAGCTGCCTCCCCTTTCTGCTGCACAAAGTATATACAGGGAGTATTGCAGAGGGGAAGAATGGTTCTGAATGCAGTCAGATCTGGCTGGAAGGGACATTGCTGGCTTGCCAGGTCATATTCAAGCTGGGCAAGGTGAAGTCTTTTAATTGAACAGCATCCTTCAATGTTTCTCCTGTTCATCTGTTCTTCTGGTTCATGGGTGGGACTTGGCTGTGTCTGGGGGTGAAGAGCTGTGCTCTGCCCTGCAGCTCCAAAGTTGTGCTAGTGACAGGCTGAACTCACAAGGGAGCTCCTGTATCCTCAGGCTGTTTCTCAGTGTAATATTTTGTTCATGTGAAAACCTGCTGGTGACTTAGTGAACAAAGTAGCCCACCTGCACACATCTGCAAATGCTTTTAACAGAAACCTGTCTCCAGTGTTCCCAATTCTCGCTCAGACTGGGATGCTTCAACAGCATGAGACTGGACCGGACTCTTTGTGCACACTGTGCCTTGGGGAGATAACCAAAGTTTTTATTAAAGTGACAATATTTTGAAACAAGCTATTGAGTTTACATGAGAGAAATGTTTAAGGTTTTATTCTTGCTTCTCTTCCAAAGGACTCCAAGGAAAGTATGTAAATTCAGACCAAATCAGCTTGACTTCTGCAAAGTCAGCACTTGATGGGTGTTCAGCAAGGTCCAAATTTATATCCTGTTTTGAGTATTACCAGTTAAGACTGGTATATTTTCTTACATTTTGATGTCGTTGTTTTGAACATCTTAGGGTGCTTGAAGTACAGAATCATAGACTCATGGAATGGTTGGGTTGGAAGGGACCTCAAAGATCATCTAGTTCCAGCCCCCTGCCATGGGCAAGGACACCTTCCACTAGACCAGAGCAACTTAACTTTATGAAGCTGTTCTGTGAAGGTTGGAAGGGAGAAGGGTGGGAGGGGTATTTTTAGTATGTAATTTGTTGTTTTCTGGTTTGGTTTCTTGTTTTAAATCCAAATGACTTTTTATTGGCCATTATAGTTTTATTTGTGATCTAGTTTTATGGATTTATGGCATATGTATTTTATCAGATAGTTTTGTGGCTTCATATTCAGATGTACTGTAAGGGAGGTGATAGCTTTAACAACCCTTAAAAGGTATTTGGGGGGAATTTTATAGCAAACTGCTGTGATTTCACAAATCAAGTATGACTGGACTGAGGGTCAGTCCAGAAGAGACTTCTAGGTGCTACAGAGAACACCATTGGTCTTTTAAGGGGATAGCATTTTTCCCTGAGTCCTACTGAAAACTCCTTACTTTGCTTTGGCAACTACATTATTTTTCCAAGCCCTTCATTATTGCCTCCTTTTTTTATTACCATCTCTTCTGGAATGAATTTTCTTACTGTTCCTTAGCTGATTTGTTGCAAAGCCAGTATTGCTTATACCACTTTCTATCCAGCATAAGCTGCTCCAGGTATCTTTGCTCACCAAAACCTTTCTGTTGCCTTTTCTCTAAAAGTAGTAATAAACAATTGCTCAATTTAGAGTCTCAAGAAGGTGCCAGACTAGGCAGTAAACTAAAGCTTCAGCGCAGTATCATGTCACTAAGATGTCAGCACTGGGATGCCTATTAGGTTGGTTTCCTGAAGCTTTATCTTCCATGAGTTTTGTTTTATCAATCTCTTTGCCAAATGCATTTTGAATTACTAGCCTTGTATGTCAGCACTTCAACAACATCGGAAAGTCCCATCACTCTGCAACAGGGTGAGGTCAGAAAGTAAGATTGTAAATTTTGCAGGGTGAGAAACAGCTGGCAGGACATGGCTCCTGCCACCCATTACCCTCCTTGTCTTTTATTCTTTCACCTGCTGATTTAATATAGCAGATTTTCTACAGTGAAAGTCTGCTTCTCAAACCAGCCCTTAATATGAGGTGGGAATTGGCCTTCTCTAACATCCTGGGAACTTGCTCATAGGGAAGCAGCAGTGGTGGAAATCCTGTTCTTGTTTCTGCAGTCAGAGTGCTGGATTGCTGTTGTCTGTCAAATTTTTGGAGACTGTTTCCACTATGTAGATTTTAATCTTATTTAGTCCTGTGTCAAACTTCATAGTTATTTACAGCAATCATAGAATTGCAGGATGGTTTGGGTTGGAAGGGACCTTAAAGATCATCTAGTTCCAATCTCTGTCATAACCAGGGACACCTTCCACTAGACCAGGGTGCTCAAAGCTTTATCCAACCTGGCCTTGAACACTGCCAGGGATGGGGCATCCACAGCTTCTCTGGGCAACATGTGCCAGTGCCTCACCACCCTCACAGTAAAGGACTTAATAATATTTTCAAGTATCACACATCATGATTGTTAATGTATTACGTCATGGACTGTGATTTTTTGTTTGTTTTTCATTTAAATTATCAGAGTTCTCCTACATATTTAAAAGCCCACGGAAAATGTGGGGCTGATGTAAGCTGCTGTAGCTTCGTGATAGCCAGAGGTCTCTTTTGAGATGTGTGGGAATGTATTACTCATAGGTAGCCAGCAAAAATTTCAGGCACTGACTTCAAAAAAATACTCTTGCAGATGGCTTGTAAGGTGCATGGGTACCATCCTTCTTTCAAGTTTGTTCACTAATTCTGTAGAAAATGGAGAAAATATTGTATGACAAAAATAACTATACAGGATTTTTAAAAATCTAATAGATTCCTTAGTTAACTTGAACTTTTAGTTACAGGCAAAATTCAGTTCTGATTTTTTTCTTCATACTACATATTCATGTTCTCCAATTTTAACTCATGTAATAGTAAGGATATGCTTATATAATTGTATCATTGACAAAGCTCTTAATCTGATGTTTAATTTTAAATCCTTGCAGCTCTACAATAGATGATTTTGAAAGAGCTGGTTGTTTATGTGATGAAGACTGCGTTTTTGTTTTCAAAGAACATCCTCTTAGATCAGAATTGTGGCTTGTTTTAAGTATAATCATTTGCAGGATCTTGTTTTTTAGTTTTCTTACTTTCTTAGGAAGTGTTTTCAATAAAATGGGAAATATTTGATAGTGCCAGTTAGACTAAGTAGTGGGGGATAAAAAGGCATTTTCACTCCAGTAGGCTTTCCAACAGTTATTTAAAAATATTTATCCAGCGTTCAGAAATTCTCTAAGAATAGTTTTGTTTTTCTAAAGCAAGAAATAATTTGGAAGCTTTGAGAAGAATAGATAAGTGAGAACACCCCTGAGAAATGAAACTGGCTACAGTCTATCTTCCTACACATATGTTATCTACATTATGGTAAAAGAGTTTTTGTTCCAAATGTTGCCATCCTCCCAGTGTCTTTCATTTCTCCTTGTGATTCCTGATTATGGGATCACTTTTAGACATTTACTGAAGTAAAAATGTAAGGGAGGCACTATTTTTGTTACACATTGCTGGAAGTTGCTTCATTGTTTGGATGGAATTTACCTAAAATTTCTCAGTCATGTAAACATTTGGACAAATATTTATAGTTTCAAATAACTCAGAATCATTTAGCTAATAGAAGAAGAACTTCTTACCAGAAAAAGTTGATTCCTTCCCAGAAGCTTGCAGCAAGGAATGTTTCAGATTCCTGAAACACACATTTGAGTTGCACGATCATCACTTGTGCTGCAGAGGCCTTATGGAGACTGGAATTAGTAAATTAAGTCCTTTTTGTCTGGGTTTCCACATTTTGGATTATAAGTTTTTTTAGTTTCAAGAATAGTAGTAAATGCACATTCTTCTCATTATGTATCCATGTTTTTGAAGTTGTAATTTTTTCATAAACTACAGACCCTCACAAAGACAAGATAAATAGAAAAAAACCTGTTTTTCTAATCAAGAAATTTCTGTTTGACTTGATATTTTAATAGGGGAGGGAAGAGAAAAGAAACATGTATGTATCAAATATGTACCAAGTTTTCACTTACATTGAAAAACAAATCCCAGTTTTGTTACTTGGGGAAAAAGAATGTACTGAAATATTTTTGCTTTTCCTTTAGCTAACAAAGTATTTATCTGAATTGTCTGTATGTAACCAAACAGATGCCAGACAAAGGATCAGACACAAAGTAAGGTATTTATCACTTCCTGTTTTCTACATATTCCCATAATTTTTAACAGTAGACTGTTTTTTCAGAACAGAAGTTTTCTGAGTGCCCTTGATGAAGGGGAAATATTTGGCTAAGAGGTTGTTTCTATTAGTGTGTGTGGGATGTAAGAAAGTTCACATTTGGGAGTGGATAAGAAATCCAAAAGGGCCAGTCATCAGTAATTTGGGCAGAGAGTGGAGACTGGGAGGTGAGTGTGAGAGGAAATGGGAGAGACAGGTGGAGACAACGTTGGGCAAAGCTGATGAGATGAGATCTTGTGCCTTAGCAGTGTGAGCCAGTGGAGACTTCTGGAGCAGCCCCAGCTTGAAAGATTCAAGAAGGCATTTTGTGTCAGAGCAACGTGGTTCCAGTATGGAGTGTAGCCAGAGACCTCCTTCTGTTTTCTGGTTTTTTCCACATTAAAAAATTACAATTAAAAAAAAAAAAAAGAAAAGGAAAGGGAAAAAACCCTAGTAATTTCCTTTAGCAGACTTCCATCAAGTAGGAGGTCCAAACACCTTGCTGTTTTTATCAATGTTGGTACAATTGTGTCAGCAATTTTGCAGGTTTTTTTTATCTAACAGAATGTTAGATAAACTTGCTAAGGTGCATCATTTGCTGTATTGGAGCTGCAGGCACATTGAGGGAGTATAAAGCTGACCTGCATCTAAAAATAGAAGTACCTGGCAGAATGCAAATGGAAATCTGCGTCATACATTTTTATTTGAACAAAAGAAACTGTAAATCAGATATGGGCATAAGAAATTATTTGTCTTAAAATTAGCACAGGGTTCCTATTTGAAGGACTGTATCTGTATATCATATGTCTGGACATAATGAATGGTTTATTTTCAAACTGTTGTAGGCAAATGCTGATAATACTAATGCATGCATACTAATACTAATATTTTCTGGGGAGGCTAGGAGATGGTGAGGCAGGTGACTGAAGTGAATATGGACCTTTAAGAAGGCAGCTTTACCCATTAGTCTTATTACTTATACATTTTGACTACACAGAATGGCTTTTTGTTTTTTTCCCCCTTTGTTTGTTTAGGTTATGCCTGTTCAGCCTGCCTTCAGTTTGTGTATATCCTACTCTACATATGAAATGATCTCTTCATAGTAATTGCTTCAAAGTCAGTTTCTAAGAATATTCCTTCCACCTATTTAAATTGTTTTCAATAGTGAGAACAGAGAGCAAATGCAGAAAATGGGAACACAGATTAAGTGGATTTGTTTTTAAATTAAATGAGTGGAAAATATTTACGGGATTCATTGTTCTCTAACTATAAAAGCTGCCATTGAATTCCTGTTTGTCTTAAGTAAACACTTATTCCTGGAGCCTTCAAGCAATGTTTTTCTTTATATCAGGTGCACACTTCAAATGCCAATGTCTTCTGCTTAATGACCTGCCGGAGGCCTCGTTACACTTTATTATCCTAATCATCGTGTCAGGGAATCTTCTGATACGAGGCTGTGCAGGTCAGCCAGTGTCAGAAATCTTGCCCTGTGCTTTGACCATTTGGGGTTCATCCTCAAAGTGCTTTGGAGAAATGTACTTTGCTCCCTAAGAACTTAATTTGGCCTGTTAAAATTTGTGCTGACTTTGTGCAGTCTGAAATACCGTGGCTGTATCATTGGCACTTCAGAAATACGGGTTTAATGCTCCCTCAGAGTTCAACCTAAAATGATGTCTTAGTATCAAACTTGTTCATTTGTTGTAGTGGTAGTTTTGATATATTGCTGGTGTTCTGAAAGGCAGCATTTATAGAAAGAGATCATTATATTTTATCAGATCAACAGATTAAGCTGGAAAAAATGCCAGAGTTGCATTAAGAAACAGAGGTGCTTCTTCAGTCTTTGAAAGTTTGTTGTAGCAACAGATTGGTTGAAAAGCCTGAAAATATTACTTCTCTCTATAAACCCATTTAGCTTTGGCTTTGAAAAAGGTTAGTGACCTGCTTTTGGCTAATGACCTGAGAATATTATAACCTGCTACTCCGCAAAATAGTAATTCTAACTGAAAGTGGGGCTTGTCTGAATTACCTGGATCAAGAGGGGAGAATGAGTTTACTGCTATAAGGATTCAGGTGAAATAGCAGAATTGTTGTGAATGTTTCTTTAGCATCAGATTCCCTAAATTTGTGTTGCTGTGTCACGGTGCTTTTCAGAAGAATCCTGAAGGAACCTGAAGCAGTGTGCTGTGTGCTAGCCCAGATGGTGGACTGTGGGGGTTCAGAAATGAGAACAGAGATGGGAACACAGACCATACTTCTTTCCTTCCTTTCACTTGCACAGGGGTTTACCTTCTAAGCCATGGCATGAAGGCCACTCTTTTTTTCAGTCTTTGCTGTATTTCTATAGTCTGTGTAAGCAGTGCTGCCTTGGAGATAAGCACTAGAGAGGTGCAAAGGAAGAGAGACAACCCAGTTTTCCTGCTGCAGAAATCCTACCATGCTGCAGCTCACTCTTTCTTTTCATCTCATTCACCTTTTGTTGCTGTAGCTGGAAGAATAAAGCATCTCTTTGCTGCCTCCAAAAAAGAAAGATTGGGAAAATAGTGCTGCATTCATTCTGCCATCCTTTCTGCCACGATGAGTGGGCAGTGTGTGCTGAGAGAGAGTTTGGACCAAAGCGAAGGAGAAACTTGCATAAGAAACTAAATATTGGTTAAACACTTATCACTTGGTACCAGAATACAGCTGAATATTGATCTTAATACTGAAACCCATCCAATACAAATCTCTGCTGAAATACCATGTGTGAGGTGGATTAATGATTCCCTCTGTTAGAAGTTCCTAAATTAAAAATATGAGCAGCACTTCAATAATCAGGAAACCAGGAAATACAGGACAATTACTAGAACTGTTTCAAAGCAAAGAATTTGATTACCCATAACAGTAATAACTTTGGCTGTTTTAAATAATTTCAAAATCTCTCTTAATTGCTTTCTAAACTTTTTAGGTTACTGTATTTATTAATTTATTCAAGTTCTATATAGATTAATTTTAAAATAAGATTATTAGAGAAGCTTTTTCTTCCTTTCCTGATAGAAACAATAGGGGATCTCAGCCTTGTTATAAGGCTTACCTTGAAAATATCTGATAATTATAAGATGACTGAACAACTTCTAATTGCACATTTATGATGCCTAATCTGGATTTGCTTTTTCCTCTGAAGCCTCATTTGGGCCTAAATTAATTAGATGACTAATTAAAGGAAGGCCTTTGATTTGAGATCAGGACAGCATGTTTGCTTGAAGGCTACGCCCTCTTCTTTATCTGGCAGCATCCTTGAATATTAGCAGCATGTAATAATTAGGTGTGTCAAGTTATGAGTTGATTCATCTTCTTTAAGTTGTCCCAGAGGAAGAGGTGGAGGATGATCATTCTCCAAAGGAGGCTGAAGAGAGTAAGATGCATAATGTATTCTCAGTTCCTGATGCTTCCTCAGAATATGCAACTGCTAATATTTAAGTTCTTGAGCTCTACAACATCCATGTTGTGGATGACATGAAGTGCAGACATGAAGTAAAAGGTGTGAGCAGAAACAGAGCATGTGCATGAAAATACTGTTACCTGTGTTGGTGAATAGTCCAAAATGAGTTCATTTTATACAGGTAAAACCAAAATCTTTGTCAGGCCTGTTGATGAAGCACCACCTGTTTTGTACAGTTGTACCAGTGAGCGTAAACTATCAGTCCCTCCTGTGACTGATAAAAATTATCTGTGTACTTTTTGTATATGAGCCCCAAATACTACAAGCTTTATGAATTATTTATTCCAGGAGGGTATTTTCCAGGGCTGCTAACCACGGTTGATCCAATGTTGAATTTGTGATTGAAGCTAACAATGTTCTTTAAGTCTGATTTTGGATTGCAATCTACCTATGTGCAGGTGCCAGTGCATCTTGAAAAGAAGTGCTGTTAAATATAGAACAGACCCAAAATACAAAGTCATGGCCATGGTTCCCAATATTCTGTAATAGGCTATTTTAGCAACAGTCAAACAGACAGCCCAAGCACAAAACTTAGTCTGGAGTCCTGTGCCTGGGCCAGTCCTTCGTGGTGGTCTTCATACACCTGATGTGGTGTTCGCAGCTCTGGTACTGAGAAGGAGAAGGAACTACAAGTGTGTAGGAGGGATGATGGCAAGCTCCTACCTACCATAAATAAATAAAGGCTCAATAACTTCATCACAGAAAGAAGATGGTTAAACATAGAAAAAAATCACAGATAATTTTACTAATATTTTGAACCTGTAACTATTGTGAAATGAAAAAAATGGTGTAGGATGAAGGCATATGTCTAGGATATCAGAACTGTTGCTATTAAATGAAGACTTCAGAAGCAAAGCTAAGTCCAATAATATCCCATATATGAGGTCAGGGTTCAGTTTTCAGATGATTCAAGATGACAGTAAGGTGTAGGCTCTACTTAACAGTCATAAAGCAGAGGGAGACAAGGAATCTTCTAGCAAGTTTCTTCTTGCTCCCAAAGCAGAACCAGCAACTTCATCTTATTTTTACAATGTTAACTTCAAACACAGTAAGGGAACTCTGAAAGCTGACATAGAAATAATTGCCAAGAAGCTTTATCAATATTAATACCATTTGTACTGAGAAAGTGGTACTGAATGGAAGTTGCAATTCTAATGCTGATTGTAAATTTGATGGAGGGAGGAAAAGATAGACCCCAACCTTCTCTCCTCCTCCAACTTGCCTTACAAAATTTCAGAACTTGGCCCACACCTGGCTGACACATTGGTGCTGTAAAACTTGTGTTCCCAGCTCTGGCTCATGGGCTGTGTCTGGGAACTCTCAGGTAAGGGAGGCAAAAGCGACTCTTCCTTGAGGGGACTGCATGATCCTCATCTGGTTTTGGTAAAAATGTATCAGTACAGGCTAGTGAGGAAATAATTTTTTATGGTTACTGTTTAGTTTGGTTTTGTCTTTCCTGAAATATAACAATCTGGACATGCAGCTATCAAGCAGTCTTTTCCAAAGAATACTTGCACATGTGTATGTAAGCATATGTGTAGTAAAAAAATACTTATTCACGTCCAAAGAACCAAATTGTTTTGTTGTGAGCATCGTTGCTGTTTACTTAGTAGATAAAAGTTGCATATCCCAAGAATAACAAGAAAACTGGGTTCTCTGATTATAATTTTGTAGTCTTAAAAATTACTAATTTTTCTTTCCCAAATGCAAATGAAATGTTGGGGGTTTTTTTCTGCAAATGAAACAATTCTATGTAATACCCACCTTCTCAAGCACAAACAGGAGTGATTGGAATGAAGGTCTACAGTTCCTGAAGAAGTTGATAGTTAAATTCAGGAAGCTGATAGTTGTATTCAATGGGGTCAGGCTTCATTTCTAATTCTCTAATTGAGAACATGCTGATAGTTGTATTCAATGGGGTCAGGCTTAATTTCTAACTCTCTAATTGAGAACATGTTATCACTGCAGTGTTGCCCTGTCCTCTTCCCCCTGCACTGGCTGTATGTTCTTACCTGTAGCTAGATGCTGGTAGCATAATGGCCAGACCAGAAAGACAATCAACAAATTCATGAAGCTAATGTCTAATTGTTCAGTTTCAGATGACCTCTTCTGAGCTGAACTTCATCTTTGTTAAAAAACAGTGATTTGGAAGTGCTTTCCTACTCTGATAACAGTATTTGTTACTGCACTAATTAAATTAGTAATCAGATTTGATTAATTATACTTTTCAGTAATTTAATATTTTTCTAAGCTTGAAATAATGTGAAAAAGTTTCCTTGCAGAAGTCAGCTGTCTGGAATTATCTGTCATGGCCAACTGACTGCTGCAATATACTTAATGAGTTTTACAGTTTCCTAAACCAGGTTAGATGAATCATTAGATAATATTGATGGGCCTTGTTTACAGTTTCTCAAGCTCTGTGTTCTTGTTTCCTATAATGAGTATTAATATAATAAACAGCATTATACTTAGGTTAAACCCCATGCTCAAACTCAAAGATCAGAAAGGGATGTACAAAAAGATACAACTTTCTTGTAGCAGACTGTAGCTGCTTCTGGGCTAGGTGGTGGTTAATAACATGGTATTAACTCTCATTCCTGCAGGCACTCCCCTTAAAAGCAAGTGTGCTGCTTTGAAGTAGAAAGTAGCTGTAGTCTTGGACATGGGGAAAGGCTGAAAAGGGTCCTGAGTGCTGGATTGTATCCCAGCGGATGAAGAAAACTGTGTACTTGGTGGCACAGACTCAATTATTCCTTCATTTCCTCCCTCTCCCCAAGCTGCTGATGTTCTCTCTCCAGCTCTACAATATCAGCTGGACCCAGCCCTGTCCCTTGTGCACCTGATTGATTTGCCATCTCCTCTGCTCTCTTTAGGAATCTTCTACCAGTCTTCTTCAGCCAAGCCCAGATGTCACCCTGAGCTCACTATGGACATCACTACCCAAGCCCTTTGAGATTCCTACCTGAAAATCTCTCCCACTCCTCAGATACCGCTCTCCTTTCTGGGCCTCTGCACCTGTCCTTCTTCTGTCTCCCATCAGTGCCCCAAGATCTTCTTACCATTTTGTTTGTTTAGCTGGTTCCTATTGCAGTCTGGATATCAACTGTGAAATAAAATGCCTTTTTCCCTAATCTTTCCCTCCCTCTCAGTTGTAATTTCTTACCCCAGTCTACCCTTCCATTCAAAGTTTTCCTGTTTTCTGTCTCTGTCTCACACTCTTTGCCAAGTACTCTTACCAGTACTCCTCTTCAGGCTTGTCTCCCTCCTTTGTCATTCTAGACAATTAATCAATTTCTAAACCCTAATCTCCTTATCTAGCCAGCCCTGATGACCAGCTATGACTGTGACTCCTCACTCTTAGATAATCAATTCATGCCAGACTCTAAATCTCTTTCCTCTCCCAATCTCTTGTGTCTACAGATGTTTGTTCAGGTGAAATGACACTCCTGTTGGCAGGCAGTGTCACTGAGACCATCACAAACACAGGAGGCCAGGCTTCCCCATTCCTATCTCCAGTGCTGTTTCCACCTGCTGTTGCTCCTGCCACTTTGGGCTGATGCAGACTTTGCAATGATGGAGGACAAAGTCTAAGAGCCGTGCGGAGATAAAGCCAGCTCAGATGACTTGATGCGTAAAATCAATTATTGCTTTTTATTGTTGGTGTTTTTAAGAGCTGTTATGTTGTTCTGCTCTTTCGGGAAGTGCTTGTGCTTACTGTAAGCACAGAAATACTCCCATCTAGTGCAGACTGTACAAAGGCTATCAAGCTTCAAAAATAGGCTCCACTCGGTTTAAACGTGATGACAAAAGGCCAGCTTTTCAGTAGAGATTTTGACACTTGTTTCAGAAGGGCCACGAGTTGCCTCACAATGGGTGTAGCTTCTTATTTCCATGCTCATGATGCCCAGAGCAGGACACTTGACAGCTATCTCTGTAGGTAACCTATGGATGTGCTTCTCAAGGAATTATGTGAAAACATAAAAAGCTTCATAAGCCAAAGTACAACCATGTTAAGCCTGCATGTGTGAAAGTGCTGCTTCTTGTTTACTTGTTTTTTGTTATATACCATATATATACTAAGTTTTTTGTTATATACCATATAATTTCTTAAATAATATGCTACCAGGTCATCTTTTGTTCCCCAGCTTTTTGAAGCTGGACTCAATGATCCTTATGGGTCCCTCCAGACTTCAGATATTCTTCAATTCTAGGAAATTGAAGTGCATATTTTAGGAACACAAATTAATTCAGCTCAGCATTAGCTCTGGCTTGTTTAATTTTTTTATACTTTATATAAAATTTTAGGTAAGTCATATACAAAACCAGTCATCAAAACATGGGAGAAGCTCTCTAATACAAGATGCTATCTTTATTCTGTGAATGAGTCTAACTTAAAAAAAAAAAGTAAGACTTTCTCTACCTCTGACACTTCAGTGCTATGACTATTGTAGCTATAACTTGTTTGCACTTGGGATTCTGGGAGAAATTATTGAAGGTGAAGAGAAAGAAATCAAGGTCAAAGACCTGTAGGATGCTAATAGAAAGCCTAGGAGAGTGGCAGAGGACTTGAAAAAGCAAGCACCTTTTATGAGAACTGTAGGAGAGTTAAAGAAAAAGCAGAAGGCTGGCAGTGAAGGGAAAGGAAGGCAACATAACTCAGCAGAAGAGCAGGCATCTCTGTCAAAGGAACGTGGGAATGCAGCACCTTGGCTGAGGTCACTGCAAACTTTAGCAAGACAGGTTTAATGAAATTAGATGTTGCATTACATCCGAATGTCACCTAGCATGAGGTAGGGTGTGGCCCAATACCTTTTGTTTAGTAAGTGTAGACATAAGAGAAACAAGTTTGAGAAATCCTGTTTCTGGAGTAGCCAACCTTTCACAAACCCGGGGCTGCAGCACTGCCACTGGTGTGGGACCACCCCTTACAAATCCTTTGCCTGCTCACCCATCACAGGGTGGCTGCTCTGCTGCACGTGGTGGGGCTTTTTGGCCTCTCTCACTGCAGCTTCTGGAGGTGCAGGGTGCTTGGCAGGTGCTGTGCAGGGCAGGCTGAGCTGCTGTGCAGAACTGCAGCACCGGCGGGCTCCAGCCCCAGCACTCTCCTGCATGGGGCCAGGGGCACCTTTCCCACCCTTTGTCTCCTCTGGGGAACCTGTGCATAACCTGGCTCTCGTTATTATTAAGCACCCTTTTGATTTATGTATGTAAAAATTTTCTGGAAAGAACAAAGATTAGAAAAGCAAATACAGTAAAAAAACTGGTGCTTGGTTGTCATCTGTTGTTGTACAGAAATTCATGGTTGGACAAAAGGATTGCATTATTTCATGGCAACACTATTGATTTGCTCTTTCTGGTAGGAATATGTAGTCTTTCAGTGCATCTCTGGTGATGTTATAACCGAGGTATGGAGAACAGAGCTGAGTGTGAGCAAGGTTTGTGTGATCCAGTTTGCCTGTGGGGGAAGTAAATCTTTGACTATCAGCCAGCATAGGTGATATCAGATGGTCACAGGTGATGCAGTTTCAAATGTAAATACATGGTGGAGATGAATTAAAACTTTACCAGCCATGGGAAAAGGGTGTTAGTACACATACCTATTGTCAGCCACTGCTGTCGTACTCTTCGATGTAGACACATTTGCTTGACGTGGGAAAGGTTGGTTGTAGGAATGTGTAAGACAAATAATGGAGGGGAAACCGTAGGACAAAACAAATAGACACAGAATTCATTTTTTAATTTTTGTAATGGTTTTTCTTCCACATTATAGCATAATTTGTATTTCTTATCTGGGAATGTCTATTTGCAATTTAAAAGCCATTAAAATTTATCTTCTAATTATAATCATAGTAGAATGAACACAGAAAATGAAAAATGGGTTTGTACATGGATTTGACCACAGCATTCAGTTCTGAAGTAAAAAATAATCTTGGAAAAATTGCTTGCTCTGCCCTTAAATTCCTTTTTTCCCAATCTCTTTTCAGTTTGGCAGGTTGGCAGACAGTTACAAGTATGCTCAAACCAGAATTTGATTACTACCAGATACTTAATTTCATTGTATGAAGAAAAGTATTAAAGCTTTTAATGATGGACAGAGAGGCTTGGTGCGTCATTCATGTTTTTAACTGAGGATCATTTATCTGGAAACAGCCAATTCAAGCACTTATTGGCTTTTTCATCTTCTGGTCTCTTTGTCCAAGATTAAGTATTTTCTATATCCTAGGTGTTTCAACTTAATCTAAAATTATGGGTTTGATGATAAGTTATTTGGTCAAGTTCAGAAACTGCAGCTGTGCAAATCAGAAGAGATAATAAATAATAATTTTCTCTTACATCTATACTAAATTTTTCCTCAATTGTTGCTTTTATGGAGTTCTACACTTTCTTAAATGTATTTCAGGGTTATAGTGCATGTTCTTAGGCACTGAAACAACTAAAACTATAATCACAATTAAGCAACAAGGTATGGCAGCTGCAGTCTCTGGTTTGGAGGAGAAAGCATAGTGGATGACAGTCTCTAACTTATTAATAAACTAGTGCCAGTACCATTGCTTCTTTCTCCACCAGGAACAAATCACCTAAGTGTTTTGCTGGTTCTCCTTTCCTAAGTTTTTAAGGGACGGTTTCATCTTGTATTTCTGGAGTAGGTCCAGGTCTACAAATGGAAAATACATCTATTATATTCTAATATTTATGTTGAGATGGCTTTTCTATAGGCCAGCTGATGTAACTCCTGCTGTAGTGAGAAATGGGCTGTTTACTATGGGTGAGGAAATGAAACTGCAGCCTTTCACTTGCCCCTCTTTCCTGCAATGTCTGTTATGCAAACCAATGCTTGCTGGTTTGTACTCCCTCAACTTTCTCAATTTTCCAAAATAAGACCTATACTTTAGATATCCTGAGCATGCAGCGCTTAATTGGTCAGATTGGCAAATACCTGCAGCGCTGGGTATTATACAGATTTAAAACCTGCTGTTTGTTTGTTGTTGTTTTCAAAGTTGTTTCTTGTAAAGGCTGTTTTATCCAGAGCTGTCTCTCTTGATATTTTCTTTTTATGAAGGAGGAAGCTCCAGCTCTTCCCTGAGAAATCAGTGGGTGGGGAGCTGGTGTTGCTGACCAAAAACTATGCCTTTTGATCAATGGCCCAGAAATTGAGATAGTTGGGGCCAATTCTACACCAGCTTGTACCTGAACATGTCTGGTCAAGGCACAGTACCTGCAAACTTCACAGGGGGTATTATTCATTTACTTGGACTCACTCTTTCCATACTAGGAACTAGGCTGATGTGCTGTATTGCATGACTTTCCTTTCCTTGTAGGAATGTGATGCTGCTAGTTTCTTTAATATTCAGAGAAGCATGTGGTGGGTGCTAAAAATAGTAATGAATAATGATGATTTTAAAGCCAAAGGAAACAAAGAGAGAATCTGGGAAGCCTGAGTATGTAAGTCTTCTTATTTGGCTGGTGTTTGCTTAGCCTTTTTGTTTGGTCTATCTTTTTTGCAATCAAATAAAACTTTAATAGATCATTTTTCAGCTAAGCTGACTCTATCTGGAAGGCTAACAAGCTTTCCAAACAAAACAATTCTTTTAATGAGATCATAAAGCTTTCTCCTCAGGAATGAAGCAAGGTTAGATGTTCAAGGCTTAGTCTGCAGAATCTGACATTTGCAGAGGCCAGAAAAACCTGAGGCTTCTCAGCTTTTGTCTTTACCTGTGGTTCAGTGCCATCTCAGCTGGAGGCATTTGGTCATTCAGATACTGCAAAGTCGAAGTAGATCTGATGTGAAAAATTATATTCTGGCACTCCTTTTTCATGTTCTTTTCCCATTGTGTGAAATGGAGGAGTCCATTAACATCACTCTTCTGCTGGACCTATATTTCAGCTCCATCTGTTTTGTTGGCTATGAGGTTGTTAGCACAGAGGAGAAAACACAAGAGCAAAACAAGTTGCTCTTAGCAAAGCCCTCCAGGCATGAGTGTTCTAAATGATGGTGAAAATGTATTACCTGTGTTTGGTGAAAATCTTAACAAGTGAATAGCAGAGCATAGAGCCATAGAAAAGCAGAGAGATCGTTCTGCAGGAGTTTTGTGCTGAAGTGCAAGTGTATGGAGCCCATGTTACAGTATTTAACACCATCAATGCCTCAGAGGTTAAGCCTCTAGTCAGCTAATTATAAGCATCCTCTGTTGCTCTGGAAATTGCACAGCTGCCAAGTGTAACTCTGGAGCCCTGCTGCCCATGCTACAGAGGTCTGGAGATCTGTCTCTCACAGCCTGCAATCCCACCCCTGCCTCTTCTCTTACAAGGCTAGCTTTTATTTTTATTTTAATTGCTAAATTTTTTTAATGGAACTCTTTCATATTATTCTATATGTATATTATTGTTATTATACTGCTTTATTATATATTTAAATTATATTCAGAGACATAAAGACTGTTGGTGATCAACCACACGAACAGCTAAGAGAATAAGGGCCACTGAAGAAGTACCCTGAAACGTGTGCTGTTGTGGTTCCTCATGTGTGCCTGTAACTTGTCTGTTCTGGGCAGAAGATGAGAGTTTGTCACGGTAAAATTAAGCCCTTGGTAATGTCAGAAACAGCCTCATTAGATGTCTGTGGAATTTGGGCTTCTAAGTCACAGAGGATGGGCCTGCACCAGACACTGAGTGATGGCACAGGAAAGACTTGAATAGTGCCAACTCAAGCTCATCTTTTCATAAACAGTGCCTTTACTCAGAGCTGAGTGTTTGGAGCCAAAATCAAGGCAGTTGCACCACAGAAATGCTGCACCCATCAGGTACAACCTGGTAGTTCAGACACTGCTTACCACTGGTGTGGTGGCTTCACCAACCACTCTGAATTTCTGCTCCCTCAGAGGTATCTGTGCTCTGTTCCAGCAGTTCATGGAGACCAATGTAAGCAAGCGAGGATATCGTCGTGGTCCATGCATTGAAGAAAAGACTCTTGACGACAATATCAGAAGGCTAATATGATTTATTAAAATGACTCTATAATTCTAGTATTTTTCTATATCTGCTCAGCAGAGAGCATTTTCCATGCTCCTGCTGCTGCTTCGTCTAGGGAATGTGTCTGAATAGTTTACAATATCAGAAAGATAAAGTAATTTCAGCTTTTTCTCCTCATAGGTAGGAGGAAGCCAACCAATTCCATGTCTTTGAAAAACAGACACAGATATTTTGTTTACAGAAAGCTTATACAGAGTAAAAGACAACAAAAATATGTTCTCCCATGAGAAAATGATCAGAAAGCTTACACACAGAGAAAACTTATAACATGTTCATAGCAACACGAGGAGCCAGAGACATGCTGCTGTTCAGCAGTTGGTAAAAGTATCTATTTAAAGCCTTAATGTTACTTCTCGAATAAAGGAAACTGCTTTAGAAGGCACGTTGAATTTTGAGAGTAGGTAAAATAAGCATAAAAGAATTTTGCAACACACACACAGATCTAGAGCAACAGGTACAGCTCCGTAAAAGCTGATGCAACCTCTTTCAGATTCTTTTAGAAATACCAGAAATGAACTACAGAAAATTCAACCTAGAAACTTGAGCTAGTGCAAACAGTGAAACTGGACTACCCTTTATACTGACCAGGAGCCTGTTATGCCTTTTTATTTTTTTAACCTAAAAAGTTCCACTACTGCAGAAAGATGAACACAGTGGAGTTAGAACAGAAACTCATATATTAGGCTGTATATTTTAAATCTAGTCCTCCTCTCACTTCCTTGAGCTGAGGAGATATTGGTTAGGTTGGCTTGTATCTTAACTGTATAGAAATGTAATTCCCTGATTAAAAGGGAAAGAAACATTATTTTTAAAAGTAACATCTAATTTATCCTTTTTTTTTTCCTCTTGCAATCATGGGAAGCTGGTTTTTAATCTCCCCATTCCATCCCTGCTGTTTGTCACCAGATGCAAAATTGAGGTTTCTGTAGTATGTACACTCAACAGTCAGACACAGATGAGAGTTCCTGAGTATTTAGCCTATTTAAATATCCCACGACATTTCTTTCCTGAACTGTGTAAATGAAAAGTCAACATCCAATATTTCTTCATCCTGCTGAAAACCACTGATATTTGCCAAACACTCTGCATCATCCTAGCTGAATTCTCCAAGAGAAACCAGCGTGGTTCAATGCCCTAATGTGGCCACAGTGCAGGGGCACCTGGAGAGTATTGCTGCTGTAGGATGGGTTTATGTCCAGCCTAATTACAATGTCCTCTCTGCAGCGCTACTTGGGAGACTGCTGTTTCACTGTTTCAGTTCTGGAGCTGGTTTGGCAGTAGATTAAAAAACCTAAATATTGACTCCACTCTACACGTAAGTATATCTCAGACCTCTGTCAAGGTCATTTGTAGACACTGAGTTCAGACTGTGGTCTAGCCTACATCCTAACTGGAAACATGGTATGTATTTCCCTCCACCCCTCCCCATTTTCTTCTTTTTGAGGGATCATCTCCTAATATTCATAGTGCTTTTCTTTTCCTGTGTTCTGGCCTTACCCCACTGCCTTTGCTCAGGAAGCCCCATCTCGCCAAGGAGAAGGCTCACCACTGCTGTGTCTAAAGTCATCAAGTCCTTAGCCTAGTCCAGTGGACAGGGAAGATACTTATCACTGCCTTCTGGGAGCTCAAGATACCAGAGTTCTTGTCCTGATGTAACCCATCTGTCAGAAGGGGTCACAGTATACTGGTTAAGTTCAGAAAATGAGTTTAGGGAAAGAATTCAAATAAGCACTTTTGTAAGCTGCCTCTTCAATTAGCAGAGAAAAAAACCCATGTTTTTGTAGGAGTACTGTGGTATGTTGCTACCTTCTGAACACCTCCTGGAAAAGCCGGTCTCTCTCTCTTGATTGTGAAGGACCAGAAACTAAAAACAAAGGTTTTACAGAGAGCTGCATTTTTCTAAAGAGGGAAAGTTAAGATCAGCACTAGAAAGGCAATGTACTTTCTTGTTAGTCTATGTCACTAGAAATACCAGCCTGTAATAATGCCATTAAATTCTATAGATCTCTGAGTTGTCTAATGATACTCATCACAGCTATAAGTCCTTTTTACCTTTTCTTGGCAATTGCTTGTTATTTTTACAAGCAGTTACTGCTAGATTTAATCAAGTTTAAACATCTGAATCATCAAAATGTAAAAGCAGTAGTCTAGAGAAAAGGGAATTTTAATGTAAACTAATGCTCAAAGAAAGGTGTAATTGTCATGTGGCTTTGCTTTTCTATCTGAAATATGTGGCAAGCAACAGCATGAGGGAGGTGTTTGCATAGGAGCATCTCTTAAAAGTGTTGTCCTCAAATTACTCCTGTGAGTCAGGAGAAAAGACATGTTTAAGGAAATGATCAAAATTGGTAATAGCTTTGTACATCTGTTTATTTTAGGCTATTTAAAAGCACAGTACTCTTTGTATTTAACTACATTCTTCACATGGTACTGTAATTATTTGCTATACCCATTATTTTTTTCTTCTCTTCCTTGCCTTCTTTGAACTTCTAACTTTTAAACTTTCATTTATTATGACCTTTATTTTATTTCCCTATAAACACTTGGTTTAAAAATAATTTAAAAATCTTTCCTGTGGCTTGCTACTATTAGGATGCAGAATTTTTCACATGGGTCCTCAGTATCCTCAAAGAGTGATACACATCTGATATGGGCAACAATTTTCTGACCACAAGGTTAATAAAAAAATACATATATTTCTAATTTATTATGTTTCTTTTGTAGTCTTACTGACCTGGCAATTGGTATTTGGTGTCAAACATAAAAATTCTATATGCTGGTTTCTATTGAAATTTTTTGTCACTTCTCATTGTACGGAGGGCAACTGGGTTAGCTAAATGAGAGGCATCTTCAGGCCCCTGACAGATGGCTGTCTCTGCTCCAGTTCTGCTGCACAGTTGCTTGGGTTATCAGCTTCTAATCTTTTCAAGTGAAAATTATCTCAAGTAGCTCTTGACCCCGGTAGCTGCTCTTCCAGTGACCCCGTCCATTGGTGTTTGCATGGACAGCCATGGTTAGAAGAGAATGTACAATCAAGCCTTACTGGGAGTTACTCATGAACTAAACTTTCTGGGCTCACATCCCACAAATCTTGCCTATTTTTTGAACAACACAGCAATTTTCCATCCAAGAACCTTTCCTTCAGAAGTTTTATTGCTATAAAACGTATGAATCACAAAGGGTTTTGATGAATCAGCATTCTCTAATAAGTTGAAGGCCCCAAACACCTACCTCCACCTCTAACCTCCTTTCCTGACTCTTGGGTTTTACAGAATAATTCAGAAAGGCAGCTTGAGTGATTTGCTCTCATTTCTCTTGAAGTGCTCAAATGACAAACCCCTGAATATATGGCCAACAAGACACTGAATTATTATGTTGTTGCATCAAGCTGTGATGATCATCTTGATGTACTTAATTTCCATTCCAATTTCCTGGTTACCCTTATGTACACTATTGCTGAATACAAGTCCATATTTACTGTGCTGGCCTTCTACAAAAGGTAAGTAATACCTTTTGTATCTTCTACAAAAGATAAGTAATAAGTTACACAAGGTGTTTTGAATCAAATGTAAAAACCCCAAAGTTAAATGAAAGGGCGTAAAGGGATTTAGAGTTGTTTCCTTCTCAGAATTTCTGAGAGCTGACATATGGCTTTTCCTACCCAGTGATTTCTGTATGGGACAAGGATCAAGTTGTGCTGGCAAGCCTGACCAAGTTTCCAGGGAAGGTGACGGGGCTTTCCTATGAGCTTTTTCACCTTTTGGTATTCAAGGTCCATGAAGTGGTTTCCTCCTCCTTGGAGGAGGAAAGGCCTCTGCCCTGGCCTTTTCATTTCAGGGTGGGTGTAGAAGACCTGTGCCTGCAGGTTTAGCAGCCATCCTGACATGGCTGTGATTGCTGTGACTTTGGCTGTGAGCAGTGTCCTGGTCTGAGCATGCACCTTCCACAGGTGTGACTTGGCACAAAATGAAGGCTGCACCAGGTGAAGGCTATGCCAGCTGCTCTGTGTGACACACTTCAATAAAATTTCTCTGCTGTCAGGTAGGAAAGCATTATTTACTGTAATGACTAAAAGCGAGCCCCATTTTGCTTCTCAGGCATTTTTCCTCAGGAAACACTGGTTTTTATTCAATTGCATTGGGTGAATACTGGTGAGTTCCATGCTGCACATGCAATCCCAAACACAGTGTGCTCTTACATGCTATTGTGTGGTGTAGTGACAGCTGAGGTGATGACATGCTCTGTAAGGCAGTTCTCACCTTCGATATCTACTTAATGAAAGGGGATTTAAGAATGGATTTTTTTATAAAGTATTACTATGTTCAAAAGCCTAGAACCTCAAAAGGCTCATGAGTGTAAAACAACAAATCCTCCATACAAGCCTTTTCTGTCTGTGAAAATGATAGGTCTGTGTTTTGTCTTTAAGTAGCAGATAGTTTGTCTTTGCTTATACCCCTAGGCAGAGAGGATCTACTCCATGATGTGCTTTGGGTAATTGGATCTGTTAAACATACCTCAAATGGTCTCTTCCTTTCTTTACCACTAAAAGAAATGTGGGGATGTGGGTATCTGTGTCCTGGGGATCACCAGATTAATGGTGCACCTTTGAGGGGCAAAAGAAAAAAATATTTCTCTTCCAGGGGGAAAACACAGGGCAGCAATTAGAGCCAGGAGTGTGGCAATATATAGGCCATACCTAAAATGGCTATACTGCACTGGGGAGGCTGGTCATTTGGGAGAAGAAATTCTGTAATAAATGTCAGAGGGAATGTGGGTCAGATGGCTTAAACGGCTGCCTGCCCAGGAGGGAGATAACAAGACTGGAAATAGCAAGTGTAGCATGTTATCCATGAAGGAAGGGAGAAAATGGTGACCAAAACAATGCAGGTATGTTGTAGCGTGCAAGGCCTCAGACAAAAAATTGAGACAAGAATTATGGACATATGGAGTTGATAAAACAGAAAGTTGTGTGCAGGTAGTATGTGTTAAACTACAAATGTTTTGAATAAAAACATCTGTTGTCTAGTCCTGCTGAATTCCTTATCTGTGAAACTGTGAATATATTCTCAGGAAAAAGTAATACTTAAATCTGGAGAAGTATTACTGTGAGAAGTGTGATGCTGGTGAAGAGGTATCTGGCAGACATGTATCAGTCACTTGCTATTGGTCCTGAGTATTATACCAAAAAACCACATGAGGACTGCAATACCAGAAATCAGTCTAAAGATATATACAAAATTACTGGATGGCAAGAATATTAGCAGTCAACCATTGTTTGCTTTAGCCAGAGAAAGGAGAACAGTTTAGGAGGAGAGTAGTAGGGAGAGTGGTAGTTTATCTAGCTATTTCTGGCTCTCTGGCTCCTGTAGTGTGGAAGGAGACATCTTCCAGTGCTAGAAAGTCTGTTGTAGTTCTAATGCCACATTTTAACTCCTTGAGTCTCAGGCCAAGGCTAAAATTCTTTTTGTGAAGCTTGTTCTGCCTGATGGGGTTAATATTGTGGCAGAAATGGCTTTAGCATCCAGACTGTTCTTTAGAACAGAAAAAATAAAGATAAGATAGAGGTTATCTCACAAAACACATCTTGCAATTCCTGCAAACCAAAGCCCACGAAAAACCCTGTGCATTTTCTTATCTGTGAAGAATTTACTGTATCACCAGGATCTATGGACTAGACTAAGCATGTGCAAGTTACACCCTGAACCTCCAGGCCTGTGAGCTTTCATTCCTACTGGCAAGTTGTGAACCCTTTGAGGAGGATGAGAGCTGCACATCTCACCCTGTTCGTTAGAGCTGGTGCACATTTCTGTGTGGCAGCAGATCACAGCACAGCTGGATTTGCCAGTGGCTGGGGGTGAGGACCAACTCCTACACTAAGAGCAGAGAGCACCTCAGCCCCTTCCCCTCCATCCCTCTGCATGCCTTTCCTTGCAGAGCACAGCTTGCCGTCAGGTGTGCAGTTATGGGGCTTAGTGCCCCTGCTGTGCCATTCCCAGCCCTGCCAACTCCTCCCCAGTTTGTTCCCCAAGGATGGTGTCCCTTGGTGGGTGCTGGAGCACTGGGCTGGGACAACTGCATGGAGTGAGCAGCAGTGATATGCTGGGCTGCTCCTGCATCCTTCAGAGCAGCAGCCACCCCTGCACCTGGAGCAGTGTGAGTCCCATGGCTGCTCCCACCCACAAGGAATTCCCTTCTCTTGGCAGTGCCGGAGAGCTGCGGCTGCTGTACCCAGGCTGCCCTGGGAAGGCGTGAGGCATGGGCAGAAGGAGGAGGAAGGGGTTTGATGGTGGAGTTCTCTGCATTGAAGGTGCTCTGGGTGGGGGGGTCCAGATCAAAGCAAAACATCCCAGCAAGGACTGTGGCTAGAGCAGGAAGGTTTCCACTGTTACCTTGAAGCTTGTGTAAACCCAAATATTGTTTCAATTTGTGGCAGGAGCTTGGGGCAGGCAGCCTGACTTGGAGACTAAGGAGCCACTGGGAGTAAGAGGGAGCTGTTCCACTGGTGGAGATATGATGCTGTCACCTGACTGAAAGGTGGCACATTTTGAAGGATTCAGCAGCAAATTTGTCAGCCATCTCAAACTGACCACTCCAACGTTTCTGTGCTTACTGGCCATGATAAAGCTGCCACTGAACCACTTCTTAAAAAAAAGTATTCCAAGGACAGAAAATTCTCAGAAATGGTTGTTCAAACAGGTATCTCCCTGTCTTCGCTTTCAAAGAACAATTTTAAGCTCAGGACCACCTGAAACAGGAAACTTTAAAACAAAGATTGCAGAGATGTGCCAGTATCTTGGTATGGCACCTGTCTCAGGCTACATTATCTTGTCCTTCACCAGAAATTGCTCTTAACCATTTATAGCTATCTTAGTCTTATATCTTCAACATGCATCTTACATCTTCAACAGACTGATTCCCTTTAATGTAAAATGCACTATTCAAAAATTGGGTATTATTATACTGTTACCAGGCATAATTAGCCTTATGTATTTTGTTTACAGGTTACACAAAATGTGCTAGAATCTGTTCTATATGCCTCCTGAACAGATCATGCTGGCTTTGCATTAGTGCTATTTTATGATCTGCTTTAATTTTCAAAATGCAAGACCAGTAGTTCAATCTGCCACATAGTAAATATGACATCTTTCAGAAACGTTGGGACTAAGAAAAAGAGTCAGTGACTTTCCAGAAGAAATATCAGTAAGTCAGTAAAAGGCAAGCAATAGCATGCTTGATATTACAAATAAATGGGTTGTAAAAGTTATTTTTCCTTCTTCATGCTACCCCTTGCTGTGTTGGTTTGCTGTCTTCATCTCTGTAATATCCAGCTATAGAAGAGCAGTTCCAGCTTTGCAGGCAAGTGCATGACATGTCACACACATGAAAGACACACTGCAACTGGAAACAACATTTATGTGGACAGTCTGTGTCTAAAAGGGGAGTTGGATGGAGCCTTGTGCACTTGTTTGGTGTGTGCAATCATACTGGAAACCCTACTGGAAACCTTGGCAGTTTGCTGTGTTCCTGTTTTCCAGGGCTTGTATTTCACGACACTACTTATTCATTCCTGAGAAATAGCCATGTGTTTCCCAAGGCACCACATCTAGAAACTGATGCTCAGCTGCTCAGGACCCTGTTGTGTGCCTGCTGGAGCATGTGTTTGTCATCCTTGAGGGAGCACGGACATGTCCATGTCCCTGAGAGCAGGCAGGCAGCTCTGTCCCACCTGCACCCCCATCACTGCCGACTGCAGTTCATAGTGGGTGCCTCAGGCAGGCTTTCCTTCCATGCACAGTGTTCCCTGTTGCCCTTAGTGCACCTGGGCTGAAAAAGGGTCCTGGTTGTTATTCCTGCTGCTAAGTTTCAGTGCAAAGAACAGCCGCAAGCATGGAACAATTACACCTGATCAAGAGCTTCAGGCTGTGGAACAGTCATACATAATAATTATTCTGAAATGTCTGGTTTGGCTATCTCTGAATATCACAAGCTCTATACTTCATCCTTTTTTATTTTATTCAACAGTATTTTTCAAATAAAGAACCAAACTTACCTAATAATGAAAGAATGTGCTCTGTGGCATACGACATGTGCCAACCCTTGCTGTGACTGACAGGGGTGAAGGCTGGTAGGTCAAATCTTATTTCCTGGAACCAGTAACAGTTTACGAGACCTGTGGAGACAGAGCTGATTAAAAAATAGCAGACCAATCCAAGCATGGTGTGAGGATCAAGGACAGCACGTAACATATTGTAAATGCGCTATACATTATTTATATAAATTAGCATAAAGTTACAGTTTTACAACTCTGAAAGTCTTGAGTTACACATCAGCTGTAACAAAAGCACCTCTTTAAATCTTAATATATGCAAAATGACACTTGTTACCTTCAGGTTTAAAAAAAAGTTCTTCCAGTACAATTAAGAAGCAATTCTTGTCTTCTCGCTGAACTAATTTATGCTTGTTACTTAAACAAAGAAACACTTAATTTGAAAGTAATGGAAGTCATAGGTTTGCAATAGTATAATTTTTATTGAAAGTGCAGAGACTTCAATGAAAATGCATTAAATTATTATTAAGACTGTGTTTCTCCTAACTGGTAGAGATAGTTAGCAAGACTTAAAAGCAAGAGCTCAATTAGTTCACATTATGCCAAAAAATTCCAGCTTGTCAATAAGCGTAATATTTGGGCCTAAGTTTGAAGAGATTTTAAAGAGCAGCCGAACTACATAGCCAGTGTTTTATCAATTAATTTTTTAGAGAGATAAAATTATATTTTCCTGAGCAGAGGAATTGTTTATAATGCTTTTAAAAGCCAACATGATCCACTCTTTAAAGAAAGAAGACAATCTTTGGTGTAGTATTTGCTCTTTGGACTTGAGCAACCAGCCAAAGTTTAGATCTATTTCCTTTAGGAAAGATAGCTAATGATGTATTCAGATATCCTTGAAGTATCACTCTGTATTTCCAAGAAATGTTCAAATTCCTGTTTCATGAATTCAGTTTAAGACAGGACAGAGAATATTTTGTTGTGAGTTTTTGCTGGCATTTTCCTGCCATCAGTGAGCCCAAAGGTTTGTAAATTTATTTAATACCTTTGAGTTCTGCTTTGTGTACTCAGTAGGAAAAACTGTTACAGATTCCAGGCCTTATAAAAAGGAGGGAGAGGGATTTTTCATAAGCAGAGAGTGATAGGACAAGGGGCAATGGTTTTAAACTGAAACAGGGCAGGTCTACATTAGATGATAGGAAGAAATTCTTCCCCATGAGGGTGGTGAGGCACTGGAACAGGTTGCCCAGAGAAGCTGTGGATGCCTCATCCCTGGAGGTGTTCAAGGTCAGGTTGGACGGGGCTTTGAGAATCCTGGTCTAATGAAATGTGTCTCTGCCCACGGCAGAGAGGTGGGTACCAGGCAATCTTTAAGGTCTCTTCCAACTCAAGCTGTTCTATAATTCTGTGATTCTGATTTTTCATATAAAGAGACACAACTGCAATAAAAGCACATCACTTCCTGTCCTTTAAGGGAAGCAAACAGCAAAAACCCTGCACAAGAGGAAATGCTTTCTGTCTTGGCTTCCTCTTCAGGTTTGTGTCTATTACAGCCTTCCCTTGTAAAAGCAAGTATTGGTCTTGTTACTCCCTTAATTACCCCTAATAAAGCTAAACATATTTGTGAAAAAGGATGAACTGTAAACTATTAAAAAGCAGCTACTACCTGCATGCCTTGGTCAATATAATGTATGCCTTACACACATACATTTACACTTCTGAGTCTATAGGAACTGTAATTGTGTGTGAATAGGAGATTTGATCTTTCAAAAGTTTATAAAAGCTATGTCTTCTTATTCTAGTGAAGTCACTCATTGCATCTATCTTGAAGATGGGCTCCTGAAGTCTATAGAAAGTCCTGGGGGTAGTATTTCAAGAAAAAAAGCCTTGCATTTCTTCATGAGTGACTTAAGGCTGAGGACTTATGTCCAATTTATACTGCAAGGAGAGTGGGAATGGTTCTTGCACCATGTACAATGTCATGTTTTCAAGAATAAAATCCTCTGAAAGAATCCACAGTTTCCATGGCTGACAGCAGGACTGGATCAAAACTGTTTATGTGGCACAGGCATCACTGAGAGATGTTGCTGTGAAAGAAGGAGACAATTTTTCTGATGTTTGGCACACTCCTAATTGCAAGATCTCTCAACTATGCAGCAAGACTAGTTTGCCTAATGCAGTAAGAAAATTACTGCAGTGCTTACACAGGAGAGGGCTGTCCCCACACATGACTTGACTTGGATTCCTTTCCTGATTATCCTGGCAGGAACGGAATAGAATAGAATAGAATAGAATAGAATAGAATAGAATAGAATAGAATAGAATAGAATAGAATAGAATAGACTCAGTTGGAGGAGACCTGCAATGACCATCTAGTCCAACTGCCTGCCCAGTTCAGGGCTGACCAAATGTTAAAGCATGTTGTTTATGGCATTGTCCACGTCTCTTAAATGCTGACATGCCTGGGGCATGACCACCTCTCTAGGAAGTCTGATCTGGGGTTTGGTCTCCCTTTAGTTAAAGAAATGTCTGGTGTAAACCTTTCCTGGTGCAGCTTTGAACCATTCCCATGAGTCCTATCCCTGGGTCCCAAGGAGAAGGGATCAGCTCTCTTTACTTCCCCTCCTCAGGAAGCTACAGGGAGCAATAAAGTCACCCCTTAGCCTCCTTTTCTCCTACATGGACAAACCCAGAGTTCTCAGCAGCTCCTCACAGGACATTCCTTCCAGCCTTTCACCATCTTTGTTACCCTTCTCCAGATACATTCAAAGACCTTTGTATTAGATGATAATCACAGGTAATTGCTCATAAACTGTACATTAAGCAAAGTTACTGTGTTTGATATTTATTAAATACCAGATGGTTTGATTTTGCTGTTAATTTTGCAAATCTAGTTTAATGACTTGTACAGAGTTAGTGAGTTGGACAATTAGTTGTATGGCAACTAATTTCAAAGAAAAGAGATTTATTCCCTCATCTTATGGCAACAGATCACCTTTAGGTAAGTCACCTAGAGTTGTCTAAAAGCTGTTTCATGCATGAAGGCTCAGAAAGGAGATACTATCAAGCATTATGCAACAGTAAGTACAGAAGAGTGTAATTGATTAAATAATTTGTAATTTTTCACCTGGAGTTTGAGGTGTTTCATACTTTATTTGGAATATACTTTTTTGTACAGAATTAGTGCATATGGCCTTTGAATGAGTAGCGTGTCCTTGGGAGACGATTTCTTTTGTCAAAAATCCTCATTTTATGTCAAATCTGCCCTTTGTCAAATCACCCTCAAATCTGCCTTTTTGACAGAATACATTTGGGGAGAAGATGAATAAGCATAGGTGCTAAATAAGCATAATGCTCTGTAGGCAGTATGCAGAGGCCAGCAGGTGCAGAAGGAGTGCACAGGTGGGAAAGGTGAGATGAAGCTTCTCATCTCTGCAATCATGCTCAGCTTGCTGCCAGTAATTATACTTGCTTGTCCTGCTACCAGCAACACCATGCCCAGTGTCAGCCAAGAGTTAACAAATCATGTAGGAAGAAAACAATGGATTTCTTAAAATTAAACATATCTCTAAACTGTCTGTGAATAATAAAGGAGCCAACATCACTTAGTTTCCCAAAGCACTTGAATCTGTAAATTAAGGTTTGCCTAAGAGTGTGAATATTATTATTTATTTAAGAGCTCTCACATTTCCTTTCACTTCTCTTCCTTTTCCCTGTCACTTGTTTGTTGGGAAGGTGCTACTTGCATTCATGGATATGTGTCCAAAGTGGGAGGCAGCCAGAGGCTGTGGAATATAAGATTGGTTGAGAGAGTGAACAGGAGTGGGGAAAGAGGGGTGTGGTGTCAGGGCAAGGTAAGGGGAGAGACTATAAGAAGTGTAAGGAAAGGTTAGCAGGAGGGAAATAATATTGGGTTTCTTTCGTGATTAAAAATTTCTGATGCCAAAGCATCACCAGGTCTTTGTTTTGGAGATTATTTTTTAATGAATTATCTTAACCTTTAGTTAAACTTTTTAGTTATACACTCCAGACAAGAAGCAAAAGTTTAAAATAGCTATGGTAAGCAAAGTTTTAAAAATTTATCTAAGATTTAGTGGTTAAAGCAAATTACATGATCCAAATTTTAGTATTCTTGCTGAAATCAAATGCAGGCTACAGTTGATACTATTTTTTCACATGCCCTATTTTAGCCTGTGCCTTGTTGCCTCTGGCCATGCCTCCTCTGGGAGAGGGCCAGAAGCTGTGGGCTTCTGGGCTAAGCAGAGCTGCCCCTGCTCTGAACCCCTCACCCCCATGCCCAGACTACAGGCTCTACATGAGCAGTCCCTTATATGTCAGTAAATGTTGAGAACAGTGCATCTTAGCAGCAAAACTAAATAGGACCTTAAAATAAGATACTTCAGGAGCAACAAAAACAACTGCAATAAGCGACTTTAATGGAAAACATAGCTATCATGGAAAATGTGAACAAAATAACCCCCTTAACTCATGTCTGAGGATGCATTTGTACTGGCAAAAAAATTTGAGACATGGTGGTAATGAGAATAAACTCATTCTATACTGAAGGAACTGCTCGGTTATTATAAGTCCGAAAGAGATTTCCTTTTTCCTTTCAAACACTTCTATCTGTCTAAAATTGTTTGCCATATAATTGCTTCATAAAAACTATTTCTCCTATGTTGAAATATTTATTTTCCTTTGTATGTCTGAAAGCCTTTCCTGCGGTTTTTCTCTTTGTGACTCCTTCGGTTCACATTTTATTTCCCCCTTCCATTCCTGGCATTGGTTCTGTTGAATGCTGTCTCTTTATGACTTTATTCATTACTCAGTTCTGGAAGTATGTTAACTACCATAACTCCATTAATTTTTTTGCATATCATTCATGTTAGATGAAATGCACAGTATTGTAATAGAGAACCCTGTGATAGGATCCAGTTTCTTTATACATTAAATTAGGGGTTTTCTTATTCCTGTCAAAGTGGACTTAGGAGCTATTCTTTACTATTCCCAACTATAGCAGAAATATTGGAAAAAATAGTTCTGAGTATGTATTGCACTAATAGAAGAGTGCAGGGTAGCTAAAAGCCAATGATTTCCTTCAATGACAAATTTACACTTCTTAATGGAAAATAAAGTAAGTAGTGAACAGCAGAGTTGTAGCGTTTACCCTCTGTTACAAAATCAAAGCATCCTATATAATGTCAGGGTCAAAGTCTGCTACAAATATTGTTTCCAAATAAATATCCAGCCAGGTATCACTATGGAAGTTCATACTCAAAAAACACATCTGACTGGGTGTTTTCATTAATAAGCTTCACTGCTAAAATGTTTATAGGCAGAATACTTTTCAGACAACAGATAAATCCAGGACTTAAATTTTTCCAGGTAACTGCACAAAGAAGAAAAATGTTCTTCAGCTGAATGGGTGTAAGTCCTTGACCAAATAACTCTTCTGGCTATAATTCCTATTGAAATCAGCACTGGCCTCTCTCTTTAATGAACAAGGCTTTGTGTTTTACATATCCATAAGAGGGAAGGCTGATTTACACTCATGTTGTTCCCAAATGTAGACAACTAGATTTGTTCAAGGTTTCTGAACAAGAGAAAATAGACACTTTTGTTTCCAAATGATGGAAGCAATACCTGTTCTCTTCAGTAAAGAGCCATATAGCTGTTTTCTAGATTCCCACCCTTTTGAATGTACATTGTTTAGGTGTGCATTCTTTGGATTAGTGGAATATTAAAAATTAAATTAAAATGTAAGAGAGTTTTTCTCCTGATGTTAGCTGAGAGCCACACTCATGCTTGCTGTCTTTTGAAGCTGCGTCTACTAAAAGAGCAAACCTCATCATGTTAGTATTACTGTTAGTGAATATGTATCTTGGACTGCACTGACACCTTTGCAGGATAAATGACCATTTCTTTTGCTTCCTTTTAATTATTTTTATTTTAGTTGTTACTTAGGTGCACTTGGTTTACTGTACTAGGGCTTGGGTCTTAAAGATGGATGGGGTTGGCACTTGCACAGCCGGTACCCCTTTTGTGGGGGAGATCTGTAAAGGAGCTTGTAGCACAGATGTTATGTAGACATATTTCTTTTCTGTGTCATAACTTCTTGCAACATTTAACAGTGACTGGACAGAGTTCACCTCTCACAGAATTTGCACATGCTAGGAATTTTTTCTTATTCTGTGTTTAAGATATTTTCTGTGTCTGCACTTCCTGCTAAATTCTAGACTTTCACAGGTATTATTCCAAATAGCTGCAGAGTAATCCAGCACTTTTGTTAGAGGAAACCAGGACCCTTGAAATTTGCTTGCTTTCTTTATTGTTTTTTTATTGTTTCCTATCCATTTTTTTTTTAAATTAGGTCAATTGTTTCAAAGTAAGCTCTAAAGTGGGAAGATAAAGCATTGCCTTATACTTCCCGAGCAGCAGCAGTATCTTTTGAGAGTGTGCCAGACAAGCACTCTGAACTATCACTCTGACTGCCCTGGTGTTCTGGGAAGAACATCAGCTTCTTCTCCTCTGATTGCTGAATGAAGGGAAGGCTTCTGGAACAAATAGGACCCACCTTCATCCTTTGTGACAAGCTTCTTACGAAGGCTCTTTCAGAGTCACTCTGCAGAAGATTCACCCTGGACTTCCAAAGACAGACTGTAGATTGTCTGCCTTTGTGTAAATGACTGTTTTTTTCTTTCCTAAAGTTAATTTTTTAGTACAATAGGTCTGACATAGCATTTTTCTCTTTCTAAAATGTTAACTTGGTCAGCACTTAGGATTGTGTTTAGCAAATGGAATTAGCAATGTTGGAATAAAAACACTGCAGAGGACATCACAATGTTCTGGTTGAGCCATGACAGGGTACTTGGGTACTTGAAATGTGCACATCTCATAACTTCCCACTCAGAAGAGCTGGGTTTCACAACCAGTGACTCAGAAGAGAATAAGCCATAACTCAAGGAAATACAAGTACTCCCAATTAAAAGATTCACCTGATTTCCTACATGTTTGGCATGACTTAAAACGTACTATTTTTAGATATAATGTTAAAGTACACTTAAGAAAACTGAGGCTGTGAATGACCAAGGTAGACCTTGGGACCTTCCCATTACTTCTTTCCACCTTTGGACAGTTCTCCACTTCACACAGAAGAGAAATTGGTTTCCTTTCCATCCTTTCCACCTCTGTGCAAACTGCAAGTGGGGAGGGTGAGGCAGGGCTGGTGCTTCCATCCTTGGGCTACACCATCAGCCCTGCCCAGTACAGTGTGGGCAGTGGGGTCGACACCAGCAGAGCCACTTGCAGGCAGGGGAGGTGCTTGGTGGTTCTGCTGCCAGGATGTGATGCTGCACACAGGGCTGCACAGGCTCTCATGGCCACTGCTTATTAAACATTTCTGACGCCGACTCAGGAGAAGGGGAAATTGTGACTCACCGCTCCAAAGGCTGGGCATCTCCATGGGCCTGAAAGGTGCAAAAAGCAAGAGTTTTACCTTACTGAGTTACTAAGTCACTAAGCTGCTGGGAGATATGACTGCATACAAACAGTCAAAGCAGATCTGCTGGTTAAATGGCTAGTTTATGGCTTATTTTCTCAGTGTAAGTTGCCTACTGAAACAGAAAAAAATCAAAGAATATAAACCAGCAGTGCCTAATGCAGCCCCCTCCTCATCCAGCTCCCTGTTAAGATCAGCACTTGAACAGACAGCAGTGCTGGTGGCTGCTTTGTCTAATCTATGGCACCACACTGTTTTATTGAATAATGTATCTTTTATCATCTATTTGTCTTCATCTCTAGCATTCTGAATGCAATTATCAAAGGTGTTCTTACACCTTTAAATCTACTTTGGAAGTAGAGCCACAGTGAAAATGCTAATGAGCTTGCCTTAATTGTAAACATTGAGCACTGATAAGAATGAAACTCCATCCTCTGTTCTAAGGAGTTCTTACGTGTTTCCTACTTACACCGTTTTTTATCTGATTCTCCTTCACTTCTGTTCTTAGGCAGATTAATAGGCACCTGAACAGACAAATAACAGTACTACATCTCCTTCACACCCTTTTGACAGACTTTTGAGACTGCGAAATATTTTTGGAAAATTATTATTGGAAAAAAGATTACTGAATGATCAGGCGGACGGCAATTTTTCAGGCTGGAACAATTCGTTCCCCAGCACTCACATGAACACATTTGTTACTTGTATTTAAATGCTGATGGGACATTTTTTAGAATGTGATAAGTGTGAAATAACCCATAGTTTTATCAGTGTTGGTTGCTGCCCACTCCTGCAAAAAAAGTTTTATTGTGATCATTAAGTTGCAGGTAGGCAGTGCCTCTGGACTGTAAAATAGGAATGTTAGTGTGCAGTGATGAAAGCAAACTTTGCTCAACACCTGTCTATATATATTGCAGGTTTCAGTGGCTGCCCAGTTGATCTGTTCACTCTATTGTCTCGGAATTAAGTCGTGGTAAGTAAAAGCAACTAAGACTGAGTTTTCTTTTCTTCTCTTCTGAACTTTTTTAGCTTGCAAATCTAAAACTCTGCTTTTGCAGCTCAAGAAATGGCAAGGGAGAGGTAATGCGGGGTACTGGAGTGACATATGAAATGTCATTCTCTTGTTAACATTTTCACCTTGTTTTCCTTTAACTGCATTGATATTTTAAGGAAGTGATAAAAAAACATAGTTCTGAAAAAAAAACCTGTGCTTTTTTTTCTGCAATTAGCTAGGTTTATTCTTATGAAATATGATAAAGAAACAAAGTATTTTTTTAGCAGCTGCCAAAAAACCACCCCCCCAAAAAAAAAAACTGCCTATAGCAAAAGATGATATTTGTTTAACTATTATTTGAAAACAAGTGAGATTTTAAGTCATAGTAATCAGTGGTATTGGATAATGGAAAATGTCTAGGATATGATTAATGAAACATTGGAAGGAAATACGGTCAGTTCATGTGTTAGCATAGATCTCCTGTAAAGCCTGTGTGCCTCACGACGGCCGTGTCAGGCTATTCTCGGTGGAAACATTTTCTTATGCTAATTTGGTTTGATACACAGAGGTAAAAGGAATACATTAGAGTCTAATGTAGTTTGCTCAACTAATGTGGCAGTAGGCAGAAATCAACTGGTTTCTCAGTAACTTTTATTATCAGCTCTTCCATTAGATCAGTAAGTCTTTTTAATGTCATTATTTTTTTCCTTTTTTTGTTCTTTACTATGTATTTTGTCTATGGGATGGGGTAGATCTGTACTATTTTCTTGTTGGTGGGGTTATTAATTTTCTTGGCATTTTATTCTGAAAAAGTCATTGTTTTATTTAAATACCTACTAGGCATTTCAAGTAGTTCACTGGTATTTCCTGGCTCTGATTCCTCTGTGGCAGTCTCCAGTGCTTTGCTTGGTTGTGAACTCAAAAATTAATCTTTGGGATTTGTTTTCTCTCTGTACATACCTAGATATTAGTTCTCGTTTCTAGTTTGTTTTGTGTGATTTTTAGTTCTGCTATGTGTTAGATTCAGGCTTGTGAGCAATGAATCTTTCAGATCCATGGGAATAAAACTGAGCACAGTGCTCTGTTTTTCTAGCTTTTGCATATCTCTTTTTGCCTTAACTACTGCATGAGTTGAAAGTTTACATCCTGGCTAAGCCTGCTGACTTATTCAAAGAAAAAGCCCCAAGGAAGCAGCTGGGGCCAGAGCAAAGGCAAGCCTTGCTCCTAGCAAGGCTGAATCATTGCTGGTGTTTATTTAAATTGTTACTGCTTCTGTTGCACCTGGGGCTTTGTGGCTGCCATGGAACTGATTCTGGGGCAAAACTATCAGCTGATGTAAAGCTACTGAATGAATTTGTACTGGCTGAGAAGCTTTCTTTTCCTGTCTTTACATAATGTGCTTCTGTGTTGAAAATGGTACATTTTGATGGGAAAAAGGCAAACTTTGTGTAAGAAAGGCTGATATGTAGCTTGGTATTTATTCCTATGAAGTCTGTGTGATAAATATTAATATTTACTAAGTCATATATTTGGATATCAGATTAGCTAATAAATCCATTTTTAAGATAAAAACTTTAGTGCTGTGGTGAACGATAAGGAAGTGATGTAGTTTTGTAGAAAAGCTGAGACAGAAGGAGGGAGTGGGAGGGAGAGAGAATGGGGAAAGCCTGGCTGAACCCAAAATCTGATATGGAGGTGCTTAGGCAGCCTGTAGGTGCATGCATGGTCACGTTGGTGGTTGTAGTTATTTTCAGTTAGTTTTGAAATACTGCTCTTTTCTTCAGTACTTTTAATTTTATCTTGTTTAGACTGGGTCTGTTCCCCAGGAGTGAGATTTCTTTAAGGCTTACTGCTCCCTAGTTCTTATGTCAGGCACAATGTGGCCTTGCAGTGAGCTGTCACGGGTGGAGGGGTACGAACAATACCGGCCGGGCACACGCAGGTGGTAGTTCATCTAGCTGTGTTAAGTCCAGCAAAACAAACAGATTGACAGCTGTTTCTGATTTAGAACTGCAAAGCACAGAGAGTGCAGCTCTGCAACAGAGGCAAAGCTGTTGCAGCCTGGTGAGTCACTGAGGAATGCAATATAGGGCAACTGCATGACACCTAGTGTTGCTCAGATAATTCCCCAGAGACTTTAACTCTTTGAAATGCTGTAGTGAGAGAGTATGGACGTAAAAACCACAGGAGCCCACTTTGGCTCTGAGTTTGTCTCTCTCACATTTTCAGAATTTGGATGCCATTGATTTCTTTCCGTCTAACTCCCTCTTAGGAGGGGGAGGGTTTGGTTTCTTTTGAAGTTAGAAAGGATGTCACACATGGTTAGCATTTTCCAAAGGCAAGGAAAGATTATACTCACAATGAAAGAAGCACACACGATGGTGTGAGAGGATTTGCCACGAGGTTCACTGAAACGGACTGGATTACATCTTGCACAGGCATTGGTTTTCAGACCTTTGCAATATGCATAGCATATTGTGACCTGCCACTCTCAGGAGGAAATTAGCTCCCATTTCAGTACTGCTCCCAACAGGTGGATATTCAAAGAACCACTGCGTGTCCTGACGTGAGCTCCCTGACTACACCCTGGGTGCAGGCACCCTGGCTGGTGCCCTGCCAGCCAAGGTGGGAACCAGAAGCACGGCACTGAGACACCTGGGCTGGCACAGGGGTGGGCAGAGCTCATCACTCCAGCACCTCATCCAGCAATTGTGGCTCTCCTGCCTTTGGACCTGGACCGGTGCGTCCAGCTGAACACAGCAAGCTGCTGCAGTGTGCATTGTCACTGGCCTGTTCTCTAACACGTTCCTTTGCATGTAGCTGTCTCTGGTGCTCAGAAGCAAACCACTATTAGGGTGTTCATTGTCACTGATACCTTGCGTCAGCAATGTTGGGCTTTTCCACCACACCTGACGTCAGCCTTTCCAAAGGTGCGTGGGAGCAGCCAGGGAGCGATGCGGTCGCTTTGCCATCCCACTGCTCTGCTCCTCCACACCACACAGATTGTCTTCTGGGTATTTTCCCAAGGTGTTAATGTCTGTATTTGGGCCAAGGAAGAATTCTTTAAAGGGAAAACTATAGAATGTAGATTATCTTTGTAGCACAGTGATTAATTAACAGTAAGTAGCTGTGGCTAGGACTCCAGCAGAGAGTATCAGGTGTCTCTCCACTATCTTCTCAGCTGTTCCTCTTAACAAGAGCTGGGATCTGGGAAAGCTGACAACTGTGGGAGGACTTCAAGGGTATAGATGGTTCTGCCAGCATCAGTCATTGATACTACTCACACAGCTGTTCTGGTAATACCTCTGCAAACCTAAATACTCAAGGCAAATGCTGTAAAGACCTCCAGTATTCAAGTCAACCTTCTCAAATCAGAGGCTGGCTAGGGCTCATATGAATGACTTTATATACATAGCTATAGAAAACTTCCTCTACAGAGGTGATTAACTGTCATTCTATGATGTTTAATCACATAAAGCAAAAACAATAATAATACATGACGTACCTGTGGGATCCAGAGCACCACAGGAACATGGGGGATGCTTATTATGGAAAAATGCTTTGCTAAATTCTTGTTTGGGGAGAGTTTATTTAGGAGATGTAGAGGCTGTTTGTCTGCTGAAGTTTTCAAGCTCCAGTTTCTCCATTGAATGCATCAGCTCAGTTTCCATACAGTAATAATGAGGGCTGAATCCTTCATTTCCATACTAAGCGTAACAGAAGAGCTGTAGTACTGATGCCATCTCTAGGGATGTTTGTGTCCAGCATATTCTGTGTCTCCATGGTTGGAATAAATTGCAACTTCACACCTGACTTTACAATATATTTTCATGATTACATTTCACTTAAGAATCACTTGTGCAGGGCAGTTATTTTTTTAATAGCTCTTTAAATGCTGAACATATATAAATGAAACTTGTTTAACAAGATGGAGGTGTTTTTGCCTGGGTGGGGCTGGAGGTTGTTTTGGCATGGATGAAAATGCGAGAATTTGCTCCAAGCAAATGGGAACCCTTGTTGAAACAAGCAAGAACGACTTTCTTTCATCTGTTCGAAGATCTTTGTGTATCTTGGGAGCTGCTCTTGGTCTTACACCACAGATAAAGAATGTGAAACATGTAGTTTTTGCTAATGGAATTGTAGAATAACATTTTCTGGTAATGTGGAAGGGGAGATACTCTTTTCTTTGTAGAGTGCCAGAAAACAATACCCACCTGTGTTACAGTAAGACACAAGTGATTTTGTCTGTGATTTTTCCTTCCCAGCTAAAGGAGGAGGATGTGTGGCTTACTGATGTGGGCAGGGACAAAACATTTTCACCTACACATTTTCAGCTACATAAAGGATTATGATTATAAATGAATGATTAGTTGTACTCCCTTAGAGTGGCTGCTAACTGCTGGTGAACCTGGTTCATGGGAGCATGAAACCAGCTCTGATTTTTGGAGGCTGGGCACAGAGGCTCTGCTTATGTGGAGCATTGGACGCAAATTTGCTGACCAGTGTTTCAGCCATGTGGGTGCCAGATGTGTTGGTCATGGGACAGCTCTGACTGCAGCACTGGCTGGCTTGTGTGGCAGAGAGGGTGGAAGAGACAGACCTGAAGGTGAGGCTTTCCTGGACAGGGCTCACTTCTCCCATCCTTTCCAAGGAGTTTTGTGCTGGCTGATGTCACCAGTCTGTAAAGGCAGAAGCATTGTGATACATATTGGCTCATCTTTCCATAGTCACTTTCCCCCTCTTTCATGTCTCTCCCTCTGGCTTCCAATATTGGTGAAGTAAACAGGGAGGACTCTTCCAGGCTTGGCCTCCTCTTGTGCCTGGACCAGGTCTGTCACATGTGCTTGCGCTCATGCTGGCAGGATTTGGACATGTGATGTCTTACTTTTAAGGTTATTATTTATTAATATTATAGTGCATGTCAAATGTGCCCAGAAAGGGGTCAGGAAGGAAGAGGTTCAGAGAGAGGGGCTATGTGAGATGGGTGAGCTGGACATTGCTGCTACTGGCCCAGCTTCATTTGCAGCATCAGCTGTGAGTTACAGGCAAATACAGACCTGCAAATGGCCACTGCTCTCTAATTGTCCTCTTCTCCAGGCACTCAGCAACTCTGGACTCTTCTTCCACCTTGTCCAGGATTCTCTTCTTTATGTTTCCCTGGGAATGAACCACTAAAGGCAACAAGGCATTGTGTTTAGCATTCATGACCCAAACTAAGCAGGGCTTTAGGGAAGAATTTTTTTTGCTAAAACATTTCTGAGTATTGAATTACCAGGTAAAGGTCTGTGTATTGAGTTACCAGGCAATTGCTTAAATCCAGAAGGTGGAAGAAAGTAAAACAATTCTCTGACTTCTTGTTGAAAGGAGTTAAAATTAATTAAAGAGAAGAAATGCCTACCTTTTGGAAAGCAGAGGAATCTTTACTTTCATGACAGTTAAAAGTGTATGAAAATACAGTTGTGAGATGTTTAATTATTTGTGTACACGATTTTTTGTGTACAAAAATAAATAAACTATGATTTAAAAAATAATTGAGAAATCAATTTCCCAAATAGACGAATAACTCATAAGGTTTAGTAAAAATTTGTGTTCAAGGGAAAATTGCTTATATTTAATTTTCATCTCCTTTGCTCTTTATCCTTTTTGTGTTTCTCACATAGACTCTTGTAAATATTTTGACTGCACTTGCATTTCAATCAACACTACTTTGTTAGTCACAGATCATGGCTCCCTGGCCGGAGGTAGAGAAGCCTGAAACCAATAACTATATTGGGGATTCTTCCAAACAAAACCAGAACATGGCTGGGAAAGAAGGAGAAAATCACAAAGGTAATGTGCTCACTCTGAGTTATAAAAATATGTACAATTTGGGGATCCTTGGAGAAGACGGAAAGTAATTAAACAATTTTTTAAATGTCCTATTTCATTAGGCAACGTGGCTTCACTTGGAAATAAAGGGGAAATTCAACCTGCATTTTCCACAGTAGCTTTGATAGATGAGACAAGGCCAGAAGAAGAAGACCCATGGGCTCTGCCAGAACTGCAGGACACTGGGGTCAAGTGGTCAGGTAGCCATTTCTCTGTAAATAAGTTACCCACATTGTTTTCCCATCACTTGTCTCATGTTCTTCAAGAGTTAATGGGCATATTATATTCAGTCAGCTAAGAAAAATCCTGAAATCCTGCTTCTTAACCTCCTTAAAACACAAGGAGATATATGTAAAAGAGTCCAGCACTAATATAGTTTTATATCCAGGCACCTGTTGGTCTTTTTTTACTCATTAGGATGACTATAAAACCAAGGGTCAGTGTCAGATTTCAGAAGGCTTTTGTCACATACCTAAAAGTTTGGGGTTTTTTTGTGGTAAAAGTAGGTAAACAAAATACCTGATTCTGCAGTTAAAATGTGATTAAGAACATTCTTTTGGGTTTAATCACACACTGGATCCTTGTGACTGTCTTTGTCTCCACTGTCTCTGCTTGTGCACTAGAGTATTCCAGAGAAAAATTCAAACAATTCATTTATACATAATGTATTTGTTTTGCAGAACTGGATAGAAAAGGAAAAATCATTCGTGTACTCTATGGGATAGGGAAGTTCATTATGCTACTTGGATTGCTCTACATGTTTGTGTGTTCTCTGGATGTACTGAGCTCTGCTTTTCAACTGGTAGGAGGTATGAAAATATCTAAAATATCACGAATAAATGAATAAGGCAGTAAATTTTGTCTGAGACACTTAATTACAGCTACCACTCTTCAAGAACATTCTTCATATGTGATGAGACATAGATTCAGAAGGAAGTAGCTCTGATTGAACACTGACCTTCATTTGTTTGAAAGGGTCTTTCTGTCTCAGTTTCCAAAGAGCTGTTGATGTAGGGGTTATTGGCCCAAATTTCCCAGTAGCTTCCCATTACTTTAGTGACAGTTCAAAAAAATACATCTGTGCATAAATCTGTCCCATGTAAAAGACATTTCAACAAGGTGAAATACGAAAACCGTGCTCTTGACCAAAGCATCTAACACTGAAATGTCCCTCAAATCCTTCAAAGATTGATTTCAATTCAATAATTTCAAAGATTTCAAACTATTGAAATGTATTTTTTACATTTACCTCGAAGTGTTGAATTCAGGTGATGGACTCAGGAGTGGTTATCAGAGAAATATGTGCACTTCTGTGGAAGTATTTTGCAAACACAGAAAGGTACAGGAACAGAATTAATCAGTATTATTTAAAGCATTTTCCTTAATTTACTATCCAAAAATACCAAATAATAAGATTGAAATCAAGGTATGTGGGGTTTTGTGTCCTACAGTCTTTCCACTGATGGCCGTGGCATTATATGCTTCTCTGCAGAGTTCAGCAGGGCTTATAGTCACTGAAATGAGAGAATATAAAGTGTTCTCTAAAAACTGAGAAGCTGAGAGTCCAGGACATGAAGCTGGATCCCTGGCTACATTGTACTTTTTTGGGATAGCAAACACGTTTATATGTGTATCAATTAAATGGCTGAATGAAATTTAATTAAACACACTGATAATTTCTATGGACTTTACCTTGTACTTCCCTCACTCTGAGAATATTGGTTTTTTTATAGGTAAAGCAGCAGGGGACATATTTAAAGATGATTCAGTGCTCTCGAATCCTGTTGCGGGACTGGTGATTGGAGTTCTGGTGACTGTTATGGTCCAGAGCTCCAGTACTTCTTCATCCATTATAGTCAGCATGGTGTCCTCCACTTGTAAGTCTGCTTGCAGTATCTTCCTAGAGATCACTCATAAACCTTGTCTCAGGTGCAAACCTTCCCACTTGTGTTCAAATTGTAGAAGCTTTGGGTAAAAGAATAGAAGCTGTAGGAAAAGTTTTTCACAGCTGTTTCCCTGATATAAAAATCAATTTTTAAAAAGGAATAATACTGGTATTAATATTAATATTAGTAGTAGCAATAGTAGTAGTAGTAGTAATAATAATAAAACCACAGCTGCAACGAAAGTCATTGAAAGCCTTGGCACTTAATGACTTAATTTTGGAATTATCTGAATAGTTTTCTCATGTTAGGCAGTTACTGAACTTCATTGTTTCTGTGTTATCATTTCAAAATCGTGCAGTAAGTAGGCAAATGCCTGGGAAAGAAGAGGCTTTATCTTAATCTGGCCCTCTAACATGGGGTAAAAATGGATAACCATGGGCCACAGTGTCAGTGGGGATCATGGGACTATGGGAATGCCATGTTCCCAGGGGGTTTGACTAAAGCAAACCTGTTTGGGTTGGAGCAACTCATCCCACTGACATCAAGGGAAGTCAGGGTTTTACTGATAGTAAAAGAAATTTTCATTGAAGCATAGAGCTTGCTGATAATTTGGTCTTTTCATTCAGTGTTTCCTTTTCTGTTTTCCAGTGCTGACTGTTAGAGCAGCTATTCCTATCATCATGGGAGCAAATATTGGCACCTCAGTTACAAACACAATTGTGGCACTTATGCAAGCTGGGGACAGGAATGAATTTAGAAGGTATTGTACTTAAACTCTGGATCTGGAAAATTGTTTCTTTCATTTTTGTAGGTCTTCTTCTATACTCCCTATCACTACTACAGCCATTCAACCTTTCTAGATAGGAAAGTCACAACCATGGCCATGGCAAAGGTATAATGCTGCCTACATGTATGGCTTCATATGCTTGAAGAAAGACATACCATGTTCCTTTAAAAGTTTTGTGGGTTTGTAAGAATTCACCGTTTTTCATGATCTTACACAGGGATAAATTTCAAGTGTTCCCACTATACCACCCACCTTTTATTATGTCCTAGTTATGGGAGGGCTGTACAAGAAGTTAATATTACATGAGTTTGGTCTGGTTTCCTTAAAAGGGATTTCAATGTTGAAGGCTTCTTAAGTCTGCAGAAAGCCAGAGCTTGTAACTGTAGAGAAATGAAGTGTTCTGGCTGTCAGATATATACAGTGACAACTTTTAGAGTGACACTTGACACTGCCACTGAGAGAGCTCATGGAGCACTTGGAGGCTTACTGGAGATGGGCAGTAAACTTGGGAGGGATAGGAGACTTTGGTACCTTGTCATTTATGGCACACTGGGCATATTGAAATACCCTTAGCCAAAGCCTCTGAGGGAAGAGCTGTGGCTCCTCAGGCTTTGGAGGAAAAGGTGGAAGGGAGCAGCAACAGTTTGCAGAAACATGTGGGAGAGGTGCAAAGCCCTCTTGGCCCAGGAGTCAGGGAGAACAGGTCCCAGAGGCAATGATGGTTGAGGATTAAAAATGTACCAAAAACAGGTGAGAGGCAAAACAAATATAGGCTGTACAGACACTTCTTTCTTCAAAAAAGTACTCTTGGCAGCCTCGTGTTAAGGATAATTTTTGTCTTTTCTAGTTTTGCTTGTTTTATTCACCTGTCTGGCTCCTTAATTGGTCAACAGTGTGGAGCCAACCTAGCACTCCATAACAAAGTAGCTATCGCATTTGACCCCAGAAATTAAATGATTCCCACCTTGAAATGCCCTTCATCTCTACTTTTATGATTTCATACCTAATTGATGTTATACACATTTTGTTTATTTAAAAACAGCTCTGTTTTTAAATTTCTTCTTGCAGGGCCTTTGCTGCAGCAACAATCCATGATTTCTTTAACTGGCTAGCTGTGTTTGCACTGTTACCCGTTGAAGTTATTACTGGCTATCTCTTCCATCTCACCAATGTTATAGTTGAGTCCTTTCATCTTGAAAGTGGTGAGGATGCCCCAGAGCTACTAAAAGTTATCACAGACCCCTTTACAAAGCTCATCATTGAGGTAAGGTCTTTCTCACTTCAAGGAAGCTGCTTTACCTGGTTCAGTCACAGCTAATCAAAATGCTCTGAGTATGAGAAGGCTTCCACTCCTTCCTCTGTGTCCTCGGGGTAAAGTTCATTAGCAGATTAATTCTTCTCTTTATTCACATTTCATAAAGCCCCAGTTCTGTGTTTCTGATTTCTATTTCCCCCACATTTCACCTTATCAATGGCAGACCTAGGTAGGATGGCTGGGAAGGCAGTGAGGACAAATAGAGCCATGTGGGATGCATGGGAAGGCAGCCTGTTGCTTGGACATTGGCAGATAGCACTAGCAGAGACAACCTGCCACAGCCAGAGGATCAGCATAGGACCTGATGATCACACTGAAATTATGGGACATAATCATGTGCATCTAGAGGCCAGGTGGCTGCACACAACTTCTGACGTGACAATAAATACAGTCAGGCAGTTGTGTCAGAGCAGCTGACTAAACAGAAAGGGTGAGATGAGGTAGTGCATGATGTGGGGAGAACGAGACAAAGCATTTGTGCACGTAGAATTTTACCTTTTTATCTGGGAGTAACCCCCCTCCTACCTGTTGGAAAGGAGTTTCAGCATTAGAGTCATGCAGATTTTATATGGTTGAGCTTCCAAAGGGGGTTATTTGCACAGAGCTGAACAGAAGTATGTGATACAAGCTGGAAATAGTGCATTTAAAATTTTATTTTTATTCTTCTTTTTAAGCTTGATAAATCAGTAATAAATGCAATTGCTACTAATGATGAATCAGCAAAAAACAAAAGCCTGGTAAAGATCTGGTGTGTCACTGAAACCAATGTGGTGAGTATCATGTTAAATGAATCGTCATGTACCTCAGAAAATATATTACTGATCTGTAGCTGATGCTCCTTATCATAGGAATGTGAAATTAGATTTTTTAATGAGGGTGGAGTTTCTATCAGCAGAAAAAGAATGAAAAAATTTAATGCAGTTTTTGCTCCACTTAAACCAAGCATGGTGATGACCTTGACCTGGCTGCTTTCAGTACCGTGGAGGCCCTTGCCTCTCAGAACTGGTGGATTGGCGCCAGGTCTTGTACTCCTTTCAAACCCAGATGCCTTTAAACTCTGATAGTCCTACCAACTCCCTGAAAGTGGAAAAAATCTGCAACATAGGCCAGAGAAAAGATGGTTTCAGCCGCCGTTTATCTGCTGATCTAATCAGCTTTAGTTTGACGTGCGTTAGGGTGATCTGGTGGCAGCTGGCTCTTTGCAGCTTTCCTGGAAAACTGCCCTTGGAGAAAGCCTCTGTGGGGCTGTGTCCTGTTCCTCTTCACCCAAGCAGCCCTGCAGCTTGGAGGAATCTCTTGCCCACATCTACACCAATGAGTATTTTGGTAAACTATGGAGCCGAGTGTTTGGTTTGCATTGTTCAGCTAACTAGCAATTACAGCATTAAATATCCTTTGATTCTCTAATTAGAGTATTCTACTTGTTGGCACGTATAGAAAAGTAATTCCTGAAGTCCTGAGGCAGGAGATACTTCAGGACAGACGGTGGAGGTTGAAATTACGCACTCAGCTCCTATTGAATGACAGTCTGGGTGGCCAGTGAAATGCTACCTAAGGAGCCAGTGCTGGAGCAGAGCTGTGCTCACCTGAACCCTGCTCGGGTTCCCGCTCTCCGGGGCTTTCACCCGGGCAGAACCCAGCCTGGTGCCCCTGGCTGCCCTGGCAGGCACAGCCTGAGCCTCGGCGGGAGAGCTCCCAGAGTCCCACACAAGAAAGAAACTACATGGAAAGTGCAGGCTGAGGGAAATGTATATTTCTAGACGCACAATTTTTTTCTGTGTTTGCCTATATTTTGGCTGTGTACCTACTGCTCAAGCTTACAGTTGAATTACGAAAACATGTGAAACCCCCAGAATTTTGACTTGAACTTGGTGGGGGAAAAGGAAAATAATTTAAATTATTTGCGTTCCTATTGGGTTAAACTAATTTCTAGCAAAAATTATTAAACAGACTTATGGCAAGGATAAATAAATGCAGACCCCATATGTTTAAAGCAAAACAAACATTTTGATGTAGTGAAGCCGCTTTGAAACTCAGATGTTTGAAAAAATTTAAGGAAGCTGAGAAACAAGATTGTTTTGTGTTTGTAAAGGTTTACAGGATGGGGTGCCTGGAGCCCAGGCGCTCCCTGGAGATGTGGGGGCACTAGATTCACTCTCAGTTTTGCCCACCTGCATCATCTGGAGAGAGGTACAAATGCTGGTGTTAGTAGGCAGTACCCAGCAAAAAATATGATTTCTCTTTTCCCATTTCTGGAAAAGAAAATCACTCAAGCACTTTGTAAAGATACCTCGTGTTCAGGAGCATGGTTCAGAGTCCATTTGGCTGTCAGCTGCTCTCGTGTGGAAGTACAGCTCAGTCAGCAAACTCTTCCTTAATCTGCATAATGATTTATGGACCTGGTGTCAGAATGCAGTATGTCCGGGCTAGGACGGCTTATTAGGAAGGTTTTATTGTGGTATACACAGAAATTCAGTAATTTAGTAATGCTAATCATAGTGCTTGTAATGAGCTCTTAGAGAGCATTTTAACTTTGAAAATTAAAGTAGTAGCAGCACTTGCATTTCTACTGACATGGAAACTGAGGCACAGAAAATCAGCTCGAGCGCTTTGTGCTCAACCAGCAAGAGAGGCTGACTAGTGTTGTAGCATTCTGACTCGCAGTCCTGTAGTACTCATCAGACCATGAACTGCATTGAGATGTCAGTAAAGAGGTCTTTCTTTCATCAAGGAAACTGTGGCACTGGCTGGAAAAGGAATGCCACTGTCCCACAGCTGCAGCCAAACCTGAACCTCATTCCACAAAAACTGTCATCAGTAATTAAGTTCCTTAGCTATTAGTGGATTGGTGCTGTGGTTATTACAATGTAGAAGATTTTGGGGATATTTTAATCTTTAAATGATGTATTGATTGACTTGGGTAGCAGCATAATAATTTATTTTAAGAATGCAAAATGTTACCATGTCATTAATGTGGTGCCAGCTTACAATTCTGACTTTTTAGCTGATGAATCTTGGTTGTAGTAAGATTCAAAAATTCTACATGAGCTCTTAAAAAAGGATTGTAGATGACTGAACTATCTGCTTTGTCTGGCAACCTTTAGACACTGCAGAATGTCACAATTCCACCTTCCGAAAACTGCACATCTCCTGACTTTTGCTGGGCTGAGGGAAATGTGACATGGACCCTCAAGAATATAACTGAAACAGACTACATCACTAAATGTAAGTAGTAGAACTACTTCTTTGCAATATCTTTACAAAAGTCTATAGCTTTCTGATGGTGCTAACAGACCACTTTGGAGGTGTATCCAGAAGCCCTTGCCTGTGTAGGGACACATGGCACTGCTGCAGGTGCTGCCTGAGGAGCCTGAGCTCTGTTAGAGCTGCACAGCTGGAGTTACCAGCATCACCATGGTATCTGGCTGCAGATGGATCTCTTTCCATGCTGCCTGATACCAGTAATTGAGGTCTTCAGTATCATGTCACCCTCTATGTTCAGATGGCTTGGGGCTACGGTTACTTTGCTGTAATGGTTGCTAGGATATCTCCATCCCTATGCATGCCCTGCAGGACTTTCAACAGCCCTTCTCAGGCATGCAGCCACCTCTGGGAAAAGCTCACCCACCATGCAGCTTGAAGGACCACAAAATTTTCTCCTGCCTTTGTACTCCTCTCCCTTGCACATGATCACCTAGTTCCTGCCTGGCCCTTAGGGGTGCCCCCTGTGTGTTTTATGTCTATAGAAGCACCTCTCCTGCCTCACTCAGACATGGCTTTTGTGGAAGAAAGAAGGTGGCATTTTCCCTCTTTGCATCAACCCCTCAAGCTGTGTTTGTTTTGGTCCAATTTTCTTTGGGGAGTGAATGAAAATCAGAGCTGGGCTTAGGATCACAGGAAAAATGTGGGTAGGCTGATTAATTTTCCTTTTCTTTTTCAGGCAAACACATCTTTGTAAACTCAGACCTGCCTGATCTTGGCATCGGGCTCATCCTTCTGGCTTTGTCCCTGCTTGTTTTGTGCTCCTGTTTGATAATGATCGTTAAGCTATTAAACTCTGTGCTTAAAGGACAAGTGGCAAGTGTTATCAAGAAGACAATCAACACTGGTAACTATCTGCTTTTCCTGAGGATTGTTTTTAGGAATGACAAGGACAGTGAGCATGTTTATTGATGTCTCCTGTTCTGAGAGACTTTACAGAATATTTTAAAGAAAATACTATTGAATGAAAATCATGCACACTGCCCAACATTTTTTCTCCCAAGCATTTTCTTTTCTTTCATTTAAAAATCTATTAGTGAACAGCTTGATTAAGAAATGCAGCAGATTAACAGCATTAGAGACCAAAGTCCAGGCTCTGTTTCTAGATGTATAATCATTAGCTGTTAGAAATGTAGAGTTCCCATCTTCAAAAGATAGTACCAAACTGCTGAGATTGTGATTGCCTGCTCTGGCACAGGGCCTGCATATTCCTTCTAAAGTAAGTTGAAAAAAGTTTTTAGTAATTAATGATCTTATCCTGTTCTGCTGTCCAGCCCTCTCTTCAGCAGGACAAGGCAGCCTTGAATAGTGGTGTGTTTCTGTCTTTCCCTGTGCTGTCCAGGCATTTTTTTCATTGAGTGCAAATCTTATGGGTTTTTTTCACCAAGCTGCTTTTCCTTCATACTCTCTTTAATGGAGAGATTAGAAGCTGTAGCAGAGAAAAGCAGTCCTGGCACAGATCTCAGTCTGTGGTTGAAGTGAGGGTACATACTGGGAAATACAGAAGGCAACAAAGTGGTCCCCAAGCAGTCTTCTCTTCTCCTGGGCAAAGAACGCTGCCCGAATTAAAAACAAGGGATAGAAAGTAAACAGCTTACAGCTACTGCTTATTTAATTTGGGATCTGCTCTGTGTTCCTCTGTGTCTTCACAACTGATTAAGTCCTCACTTCTCAGCTCTCTCTATAAATCTGCAAACTGCAGGGGACATTTGTGCCTAGTTTCTCTAATCAGTGTAATTGGCTGTTCTCTGCAAGAGTTAACAAGTGAATTTTTCGGAGATAATCTGCTTGGAACTAGTCAGAACAAACAACTTGGTTCTCTCAGGATCTACTGATCCATGCAGTAGGTGCCTGGTTGCTGAAACCAAGGCTCTCAGAACACCCAGAAGGTTTTGCGTTGACCTCTGTAGAAACATTTCTGGTGCCTAATGGTATCACAACACATGTGCTACCCTGGCTCAGGACAAATGTCTGCCTAGTCTAGTATCCATCTCAAAGTGTACCCAGTGGTGCAAGGCTGTAGAAGGCACACAGCAAACAGGATAGACCAAAGTAGTAGAACTGACCCCAAATCGTCGTTTGAGACCCAATATGCAAACAATATAGCTACATTTTAAGTGCTTAACAGTCTTCACTGCTGTGTTACTGTTACATAGATCACTCTGTTATGCTAACAGCAGTGTTCTCCTTCTGTTTTTCAGATTTTCCATTTCCTTTTACTTGGCTTGCTGGATACCTGGCTATGCTTGCAGGGGCTGGTATGACCTTCATTGTCCAAAGCAGTTCTGTTTTCACATCTGCTATTACACCCCTTGTTGGTAAGTTGTAAATACTGTGCTCTTTATCCCCATGTTTTACCTTCTCCATGACTCTGAAACCAACTCAGTGGTGTTTCTTTTCTCATAGGCATTGGCGTTATAAGCATTGAGCGCTCTTACCCCCTCACCTTAGGAGCCAACATCGGCACAACCACAACAGCTATACTTGCAGCTTTAGCAAGTCCTGGGAGTACATTAAAATATTCATTACAGGTCAGTATAAAACAGTGATTTCTTGACTTCATTTAGAAGTTGCAACTGTTCTGAAGAAAAACCTGACAAAAGTGGCTGCCATGCAAATATGCTGTTCATGTTGTGCCTGATTTTGTGTGTGCTGTTAATAACAATGCTTTCACTTCAACCGCTAGAGCAAAAAGGTTGCATTAAAAATTCTCAGAATGTCAATATATAGTTGATCTTGCTTTCATAAATTGTCTTGATCTGCGTGAATTCAGAACTGAGACAGGGGAGGCCACCAGACCCCTGAGCATGGGGTCTTTTCTGCTTGGAGTTCAGTGCCCACATACTGAGAACCCTCTAAGGGTTACTGATTTCTGTCAGCTCTCTTCTCAGGACCCTAAATCAGTTCATGAAGTGTACAGGGACTCCTGTAAGCTAAGTGAAGGTTACACAATCCTTAAGCTGGCAAGCTCTCTATCTACCGACATTACAGTAAGCATCATGGCATCTATTTTTCTCCTCGTAAATGTATTTGAGTGGGTTTCATTGAATTCCTTTTTGCCCCAAACTATTTGAAAAGTAGGAAGCCTAGCTTTGGCCTCCCATTTTCCACCCAGTAAAGAACCTGGCAGCAGATAACATTTGAATGAATGCTTTACAATTAAGAGTGAAAAGATAATGACGTTTCCTTGGTGAATAGGATGAATGTCTTTACTAGCTAAAATAAATCAAGAAAATTACACAAGTCATTTTATTGTCCTCAGGCAACAGATGTAATCATGAGAAGATGGTATCTTGATAAAGCTCAGATTTCATGATAACATACTGGTTTTATAATGCCCTTTATAAATAAACACCTGTACTTTCATATTTACTTTAGTTTGATAACAGTTACAAAATTAAAATAGGATAAGGTGAGCAGGGAATGTACTGTTTTTTTCAATATATGCTTATTCTAAGTGACTCCTATAAGCTTTAGCAAGACTGTGCCTTTTAATGTTAATTTTTGTTTTAAAAAAATGTTGAAGTGAATCAAAGGATTGTAAAGACTCAAAGATGAAGTCCCCTTCCAGGAATCTCCTCAGTGCTCTATAAACTTATAGCTAATTTTCGTAAAATCCAAGTTTGTACCATTGAAAATTTCTCTGTACCTGTGTGCAATATCAAATTTACGTTTCCCATGTTTTCATTGAAAATTTATGGATGCAGAACCCAATCGTTCCCACACCTTATTGACAACAGTACTGTTTCCTGAGAGCTGGAAGTAATTATCATGTGGGTAGCAGCATTTAATGGTGTTTTATTTAATGAACTTCTCGAATGTTCTTGCTTTCAGATTGCCTTGTGCCACTTTTTCTTCAATGTCTCCGGGATTATTCTGTTTTATCCGATACCTTATACCCGCCTGCCAATCCGCATGAGCAAGACCTTGGGAAATATAACAGCCCAGTACAGATGGTTTGCTATATTTTATCTTCTCCTCTGTTTCTTTCTTTTGCCTTTGTTTGTATTTGCTCTGTCACTGGCAGGCTGGGCAGTCCTTTTGGGTGTTTGCCTCCCCCTGTTTATTCTTTTTATTGCTGTGGTTGTAATTAATGTTATGCAGAAAAGGCGACCACACTCACTGCCTGAGAAGCTCCAAAACTGGGATTTCTTACCTGTCTGGATGCACTCCCTAGAGCCCTGGGACAATATACTTATGGCTTCACTTGCTTTTTGTGGGAAACACTGCTGTGGCTTCTGCAAGTGTTGCAAAGTCAATGATGAACAGGAGGGTGCCAAAGACAAGCAGCTAAAAACTATGGAAGTTTATGAAAACACCATGGCAATGGCTGATGAAGAAAGAGGTGGAAGAAGGGCACCAGCTGTAGCTTGTGTTGACAAAACAGGCACAAACAACACAGCCTTATAGTATTGGATCCACGCATATTAGCAGAGATACAGCACAGGACAGCTAGGCTTATCAAAACCACCTTGGACCTTGCACTGAGGACAGAGTGAACATTTTGTTAGGTTTCTGAAGCCAGTGATACATCACTCATCAAGGAAGGGAGTCAAACAAGCTTGACAGAGTCCCTAGAAAATCCATGCTCAGTTGCAAAGCTAATGACAGATTTACTCACAGAGGATCTACTATGTGGTACCTTCCTCCAATGTTAGCAGTAGCAAACAAAAGAAATCCTGATGTAGTCCCATGAAGAGAGGGATGAAAGAAGTGGCAATCAATTCAAACTTAAAAAAAAAAATAAACAATGCACTTGTAGAACAGCCCTTCTGACCTACTGACTCAGCAGAAATTACTTCATAATACCTAAAAAGCCCTTGAAATGTAAAAAAAGAGAGAAAAAAAAGTAAAAAAAAAGGTAAAAAAAAAGTAAAAAAAAAGGAATCCTAATATTTTCATTGGCCTGTCTGCAAATGGAAAATAGTAGCTTTCCTAGAATAAACAAAGTCTATTCTATGTGTCTGAAGGAAAATGAAATGCTGGGACATCCTTCAGAACCTCTTGGAGTCTGACTCTGGCATAAGAGTACGTAAGCCCATTTGGAGCCCTCTCTGTCTCCTCTAACACTGGGGACAGGAGCTATAATCTTTTGTTATCTCAGGCTAAAGACCATAAAAATAATTGCTGCTCCCTCTGCCCACTGAATGTTAAGAACTGTGTAGGGAGACATCGGGTTGCTACCAAAGGACTGAGGACTGACTGAGGATGTGATTGTGTGGCCATTCCTCTCTCTAATGGTCCTCCTCAGTCCTGATCACCATGTAATCCCACAACTATGGACTGGTGCAGGAAGGAGGACAAGTGGCCATGGTAGGAGAGGAGAGAACTGTGCCAGCCTGGGCTGGTGCCAGGAGGTCTGTGTGCAGCTCATTTGGCTGAGCCACAAAAGGAGTTTTCAGAGTAGAATGGCTTTTTCCAGTGGAGAATGGCTTTAGACCTACAACAGAGGGAGCCTGCAGAGCAGACTGTGGCTAGCACAGGGCATCTGGTAACATTTACTGGAGAGAAGGGGGTTTTCACTACCTCTTCGTGCTCCGAACCACCCTACTTGCAAATAATGTGAATTTTACTGGCAATTGTATGTAGCAATCCAAATCCCAGATAAAATCCATAAGGACTGTAGTTACTACAATGTCTAGCAAATCCATGGGGAGTGCAATACTTGGTAGGAAGCTGCTTATGCTCAAATTTTACCTTATTGATGTTTTAGTAAATGCTTGTGAGACTGCTCTGAATCATGGGTTGACAGAAGGCATAATTTCAAAGTCAGAATAAGAACATTTCAAAGATGCACTCAGTACTTCTGGTTTTCAACAGCTTATATATTACTGAGTATGGGACAATATCTGAAGTCCAATCACTAATGTTAAAAAAAAAAAAAGATTAGGTGGCTGAGTGTAAACCAAGTGTCATTTAAAGCCCATTTAAGTGGCTGAATTAAATTAAATGTGTAATTAAAATGCTGAGAATACCCTTAGTGTAACAAAGCTACTCAGTGCTGCTAGAACACCATTACTTCTGAATAGTTGTTTTCTGCAGAGCTTGGAGTTCAGTAGGTTAAATTCAGCAATCAAATAAATACATACATTTTAGAAGCGATATAGTTTTCATTTACTTTTTTAAACTAACATTAAAACTGGCAAACTATGTATTTGCAAATTGCATTCAAACTGAGATTCTAACTGTTTCTGTAATTGTGAGCCAGTGACAAAATGCTTAGAATCAGAGTGAAATTCCAGAAACATCTAGTTTTGGCATAGTTCTGCTCTTTTGGAGCGTAGCACCAAACAGCAGAATTATGTCAAATGTTCTTTTTAAAGTTATTTTCCTTATGCTTCATATAGTTGAAATACAATTTTGTCAGCATCTAATTTTTAAAGTGGAATTTTTATATTTTCAGTACGTCTTCTTCATTTTATTCTCACAGTTCTGGATACTTTTTGAATCTGTTTCTTTCAATCCCAATGTGCATTTCCCATGCCCTGTTTCTTTGGGAAAATATGAGAAAAATATCCAGAATTGTTTTCAAGTTATCTTACGTTTCCATTGACCACCCACTGAAAGAGGAAACATTTTAGTCTGCTTTTACTCATTTCTTAAACAACATGCACCTTATTTTGCTTCTTGAAGTAAAGCCTTCAAGAACAGTGATAATAACTGTGGGAAAGCAATTCTTACAAAAGAATCAGGGTAATATTTGTCAGGCATATCAGTACTTTATTGTTCCTCTTTGTAACATCTCCCCTATGATCTCCTCTCCTTGCTCCAGGACGTACTGTGCCATTGTGTTAAGCAGATTCCAACAAATATTTCTGTTTAATACAGCATGATATGTCCTGGTACACTCACCCCCACACTCTTACTAAAAGATATTTACGCTTTATTTATAATTGTTTGAGTGTACAGAATTTTTCATAACTTATAGCGAAAAAGGCTCGTGATTGTGTTATATATTACATATTTGAAAACTATGCAATGTTTATCTATAAAATGTAAAAAGGAACTACTGTATATTTTGTAATATAACTTTTCAATTGTTTGTAACTGTGTATACTGTGTATTATGGAGACTGTTGGCTCCATCAATAGGTTACTTGAAGATAGTTAGTAATGCAGAGACAGATTTCTTGAAGATGAAAAACAACTATAGACTTTCATAATATGGCTTACTACACAAGCATATTAAACACTATGTTTCTAAAAGATTTGAATTTTCTGTAATGAGAAATTTTGGAAATACAATGTGTCTAAAATACTTTTTTAAACTTTTAAACACTTTATCTTTTAACTGTTTCAGGGACAGTATATGTCTTTATATTTTGTCATGAATGTTCATCTTGTCTGTCCTCATGCATTGAATGTAAAAATAAAGAGAAGTTTAAAAAATCTTTTCATATCTATTTATATACATATCATGGAATCTTGCAGAAAAATAAGTATTCAGACAGGTTCTAGCCTGAGCTGACGCAATGTACAAGAAATGAGAAGGTTTTTAGCACTGAGCACTAAAGGAAAGCACCTGTGTGTCCAATATTTTCATATGAATGAGAGATTTTCATATCTCTGAGAAAAATAAAAAAAAATTGCTCCGTGCAGCTCTGTGGGTAAAGATATTTCTGGCAGAGTGCTACAGACTGTCCTTAGTGAAGGCAAGCATGTAAGAGCAAAGCCAATGCTATCGTGGCAACAGGATGCATGATGAGTCACCACAAATGATCTGTGTCTCTCTACTAGGCTCAGATTCTTCCTGTATTCTCTGGCAAGCAGAGGCTCTCTGCAATGCTCCTTACACCCCGTGACCTGAGTGATGTCTGGCTTATAACTGGCAAAAATATCCATCTTACTCTTTTTTTTTTTTTTTAATCACACATGGAGCTTAAATCAGCCAGAGAGAAATAAAAAGTGCTGTTTAAAGAGTATTGAAAATGTTATTAGACTTTCTAGTTACGAGCTTAACAGTAGCTGAGGAACCAGCTCCTAAAGCACCTCTCATTCCCAATTACACCACATTTTATTGAAATGAAGATAGCAGAAGTATTTCTTGTAACACCAATATTTACGTACTGAAGTGTAAACTGGCTTCTTCTGGAAGTTCAGTAAGCACCCTAGGCCCGTGATTTAAAACTTACAGCTTCTTACACCCATGCATAAATACTGTAATTCATCACCTTGCATGACTCGCTGTCTGTTGGGAATCAAAGCACACCCAGGACACAGGCACATGTTCTGCCACCCACCTTTCAGTTTCCAAACTGCCTGGGACAAAGTTCAGCAGTGCTATCACTGTTTAACCGATAGCAGTTAAGTCATGGAGCTCTGCACTCATCAGAAGCTTTCAAAATGTGCAAACAGTGCTTCAGCTCATTGTCTGTTCTCTGTCCTCTTCCCCTGTGCTTGCAACTCAACCATGTTGTCTACAGCTCCTTTTGGTGCTCCTGTGCTTTTTTAGTCTCTGCTGAAGTGCCACATTCGCTTCCCCCAGCTTCAAACTCTTTATAACACTGCATTGAACTACACCAGGTGTGCCACTGGTTAGTTTGAAATGCTGCTTGAATGCTCCATCATCTCTTCCTTCGTCTCACCAAGTGGTGGTGGGCACCCAGCCAGCCCCTTTGGACAGCCACTCACCATGTCATTGAGAAAGGCTGTTCTCTGATTTACAGCAAATTATTTGGGGGTGCAGGCTGGTGTGGTACCACTGGCAGCAGCTGAACCAGCACACAAGAGCACAGGATCTCATCAGGTCGTTTAAAAATAAATAGTGAGCACTGTGAAGCAAAAATCCACTGTTTGAAGGACTGCATAAGGAAGGATACCACACACATACCAGGGAATGCCAGGCCATGTTTCTGTTGCATCATCTCAGTGAGCTGTGCTTCCATGCAAGCGCTTTATCTGCACTCGGAAGTTTTTTCACTATCTAATGGCCACTCCTGGAGTTGCCACATGCCAGAGGCATGACACGGGATGTGTAAACTCACAATATTTTTACAGAATATTCTTTAGATTTTACTCCCTTTATGACAATTCCACTACAAAGAAAACACATGATCCATATGAGAGAACTGAGTGTTCAGCTTGCATATTGGATAGTAATCACACTGATTTGATGGCATTGTCCCTGAGCAGGTTTCCCCTAACAACTAAGGTCTGAGTGTTTCAACAAGACATCAAGAGAAACAGAGCAAAGGCTAGAGTTAAACACTCACAAGCATTGTATCTTACTCAGCACCTGATGAAATTCCCTAATTGCCATTTACACTTTTGGTGTACCAATATTTTTACATGGCTCAACATCTAAGGACACATTACCAAGACAGAAACAATCAGGGTAATTACAGGAGCAGATATTTTGCAACCAACACCGCAGCCGATAGACTGGGGGTTTTTACACAATGCAAAATGCATAAATTATAGGACACGCAAACAATTTGTGGACCAAATGCTGACCTTGGTGAGGCAATACATGGCCATAATTGACATTAGGAAAACTGGTGCTCATGTGAGTGAGGAGAGCATTAAGCCCTATTTTAACTGACTAATGCAATGGCCTCAGACACTGGATCTCAAATGGTTGCCAGCTTGAAGTTTGGCTCTGATGTTGCTGCATAGTACAAACAAATGATACTGACTCTTGTTTCTTGCTTCCTGCTTTTATATAATCTGTAAAAATGTTCTTAAAGATACTTATCAGTGCAATTTCCCTGTCTTCCTCAAAGACTGTGCTGGAGCAGTTTCAAACACTCCCCAGCAGAGTGGGATGCATATGGCCGCTCCCACAAGGTGCAGAGCATCCTCTGGCCTGTGCTTGAGGACAGGTGTGACACAAGGAGCGTTTCTGAAGAAAATGACAGCACGATGGCTCAAATCACAGGCTTGTATGCTGGAAGTGGAAAGAAGCCGAGTCTGAGTATATCCTGGGGAAATCTACTTAGCCTGGTTGCTGCCTTTGGCCAGGTTGGGCATGTCCTCACTGCCCTCAGAGCTGACACCTCTATCCGTGGACAGAGGAAAGAAGAAATCCCAAACAGCTCATTGTGTCTCAGGTGGGACCCCATCTCTGTGCCTGTGACAGCTCTTCTTCCTTCCTCTCAAAAAGAGCAATGCTGCTAAACCAAGGTATCCCCAAGCTGATATTCACCCAGCTTGGGAAAAGGAGAGGCAGGGAAGGAATTTTTTTTTTGTCTCCTCCCTTCACCACATTGCAAGCTTGGGTGGCTGGGGAACTGAGGAATCACAGACAGAGCAGGAGTGGGGCTGGAGGAACAGAGCTCCAAAAGGCCAGGACTTCTGGGGGTGGGATGAGGTGGAATTGACACTGGGGCTGGGTGGGTGGCTGGGCCTGATGGTCCAATGACTGCATGAACATGGCAGCAGGCAGAGAGCACTTTGCATTCATCAGCAGCAATTTCAACACAACCTCGAAGCACGGGGAAAGGAATAAGTTTTGCTTCCCTTGGAGTAAAACAAAATGCCTGGTGAGCCAAGCAAGGCATCCTAAGCCCAGATGCATGGAGCTGACAGTCCTTCTCTAAGAACCTCATGGTTATGGATGTGATGGAGCAGCTCCAGTCCACCCCTCCTAGTCAGCTGACGGCCAGCCATGCATTCACAATCTCAACAAAGCCCTAAACAGAACGGACTCAAAGCATTCACTGAGGTGCTGTGAGAAAGCAGCTCAGTGTTCAGGGGCACCCCATTCCAGGGCTTCATCTTGGACACTGCCAGGAGAGGGATGGAGGAGACCTCCCTCCCTCTGCACCACAGCAGCCAGGCCACTGCGCCTCAGGTATGCACACACATGGAGTGTTGTGTGCAAGCACTTCAGGTGGGTACGCTTAGGACAGATGCCTGCAGCTGGAAGAATGACCCATGAGGGAAAGTAACCAGAAAGTTTCCTAGTTTACAGCTAGGAAAACAACACTGTTGAAACCAGTAACTGAAAAAGAGTCTGAGAGATTATTTTGTGGATCATTCAAGGTCATCATTAGTCCCTTCAGAGAATGAGAGGTCTGGTTCTTGGTGAATTTAGAGATTCTGATTAAGTGGTCTTCTACTGTTGCAATAAACTGTCCTGTGATGGATATGAACATTGCCTGAGAGAACCATAGAGTCTTCCTCTATTAGTAAAACTAACTTCCTACCAAGTCATATTCAGCTGCCCCTCTTGGATGTGAGTCAGAGGTATAATACCTGAGAGGCAGCTTTTAAAGATGTTTTAAAGACGTCTTGACCATGTGTAACAGGTAATTTGAATAAATTACATTGAGCCACAGCTTAGTGTAGAGCTTTTGGGCTTTCTTACACCATGTGCAGCAGTACCTTGGCAGGGAAGGCTTGTCACACCATATTGGCAGGAATGTTTGAAGCTACATTTACTCAGCCTTTGTCACTTTTAATTAAAACCCAGTTTCAGGACATCCCATTGGGTAACTTTTGAGCAAGAGTAATTAACGAGATTTTTGGTCAATGAAAATATTTCCACAGAGACACTATAGATGTTGTTTCAGGGGTCAAAATCTCAAGCTGGTAAGAGCTGGAAGGACCACTCAGCCAGAGCATCCACAAAGACAAAACATAACCCCTGGGTGCATTAGGGCATTTGTAGGGCAGTGAAGACTCCAAAGATGTGGCAGGATACAGTAGCCAGGTCTGCTTTTCTGGGGCTGTCCCCATACTCACCCCATCAACGTGGTGGAGCTGTTGGGTCTTGAGGACACCCTGGTTCTTGGGGTTTGGACACCAGGGCTTGGAGCTGGCTCAGACATAGGGCAGAATGTAGACAGAGATCAGTCTTTTGTTCAGTCATAGATCTAAACCAAAATGTCAAATATATGAGTTTTACAAAATGCTCTGTTCCTCACTAGATGGTGAACATGCATTGCTTTCACGTCAAATTTAGCATTTAAAAGGCTTAGCAACCTTTTAAAATTGAAAAGGGAGACTGGATGGCAGAATTCCTGTAGCAACCATAGAACATTTTAAATGAAGCAAACTCTGGTTAATGGAGAATATCACAGAGCTGAGAATGGATTCCACATCTGACCAGTAGAAAGGGCCATTCCAGCACCATCTGTTGACACATCCTGGCAATTCGAGTTGCAAATCCCAGAGGAATGTAAAATTTCCTCACCTGGGCCAGGTGCCTTGCTCACTTCAAGAGGACACATTGACCTCAGCCTCTGTAAGGCATGATTTTCAAAGCCTGCCTATGCCAGAGTGTGCATGCTGTATGATGGGCAGTTCTTAGTCTTAGGTCTTCAAATGACTAGTAGGATAACTGGTGCTGGGTAAGATGTCACAAGCAGTCAAAATTGTTGTTTATTTTTAAATAATCACATGTATTTCCATACATGGAAATAAGAAAATCAAGTAGAAATGACAAATAATGAAGTAGCCCCCAAAATGTTACTTTATATCTCTTGGATTACAAACAAATGCCATTCAAGATGGGCTGGAAAACTTTTTTCCCGCTAGAAGTTTCAAGCAGCTTTTCAGCTCAAAAAGATGAGAAAAATTGCTCTAGAAAAATAAAGTATCTGAAATAGCTAAATCAAGGTTCCTGGGGCACACCTGGGGAGGCTTAAAAGCAAAATAAAGGGATTGAAAACAGCTGAAAAGTGACTGAAGAAAAACAACTTTTGCTAGGGGCAGTCAGCTTTAGGCTTGCTGGTATGAGTCAGAAACAGCTCTGTGTTTGTGTGTCTGAAGTTTTGCTCATGGTGGGCAGGGTTGCTCCTGGAGACACATAGTCTAAAACTGTAGCTGTTTAATGAGGAGGTAAGTGTTCAATTTTATAATTTGGCACCTGTTACTTGGTCTGAATCCACAGTATTATAGCAGGAAGGAAAAAGGTTTCTATTCAGAGTACTTTCTTGAACCAGAGGAGATGTGGGGGAAAGACTTTTTTTCTTGGGCATGTCAGCAATGTTCTGAAGGATGGACTCACTGAGGATCTTTTTGGTGATTTTTATTGCAGTAGTGTTATTCTTTTCTTTCTTTTCCCCAGTCATGAGCTAACTTGTGTGGAGGTTTTAAATGCAGTCAAAACTTGCTCTGTTGGCTGTGTGGTAGGTGTGATGGGAAAATACTAGTTGATTATTTCTTATGTCTATAGAAGAGAAAAAAGTCTAATCTTTCTGCAAAAATATCCCATTCCAACAGAAACTGTCCTGCTGGTTTTGTACAATATTTCATCTGAATTCAAAGGAACAATCTAATTCTTCACTTTTTTTATTGGTGGCACACGAATCCTGAGAATACTGTTAATGTGTGCTTCTAGCAAACAGAGGTCTTAAAGAAGGATACTGAGAGACTGATTCTATGTTCTGAATCTAATGGAGGTAAAATAAATCTGTTTTGTGATGTAGATTATACACCTCATGAATTTATGCCGCCTATGCCAATAAATGTATATTGAGGTGGACTGCCCTTCAGTGGTTGAGATATATGCTGGGGCTGGTGGCACAGAAACCATGCCAAAAATATGGAAAATTTACAGGGTACAAGCAGCAGATCCTAGTCCAGCCATGTCCTGGACCAGTTATGGATGTTCAAAGTCTGAGATGCTTACTGTGGGATTGCCACTCAACATCAGCAATCTAACATGGCTTATGAACCCAAGCTGGGTTCAAGAACTGTTACAGTCTGGACTTCACCCATTATTGTTGGCTGAGAGGGGACCATTATCTCCTCACTAGAGAGTAGAGGTCAACTTTCTAATAGCATCTGGGTTAGTCCATGCAAGGATGAATCATTCTTGAACTACTTTGTCTTCTGCTACACATAAGTTTCCAGGAGAATGTTCTAAGCTCCTCTGGGCTGTTGTAAACGAAGTCACTGTAATTATCAGAGAAATGCAATCAAGACCAAGAGAACTGCTCTTCTCTTTCTGTATAGAAGAATGATGGAGTCTGTAAAAGGCTCCAGAATACTCTCAGAACTCCAGTGACTGTGGGTTTTGGGGTTTTTTTTGTGTGTCCTTTTTCTTTTTGCTTTTCCATTGCTTTCATTTATTTATTATTCACAGTCAAACAAAAATTGCTTTCTTTTACAGCTAGCCTCAATTCAAAGCACAAAACTCTGGTTTTGCTTGTCTCCTGTTTTGACTGAGTTAATTTTCTTTATAGTAGCTAGTATGGGGTCATGTTTTGGATTTTTGCAAAAAACAGTGTTGACAATATGAAAACATTTGCATTATTGCCAAGCAGTGCCTACACGGTGTAAAAGCCTTTTCTGCCCCTCACCCCATCCCACCAGTGAGGAAGCTGGGGGTGCACAATGAGTTGAGAGGTGACACAGCTGAGACAGCTGACCCAAGGGAGATTCCATCATACTGAGCACATACAGCTGGGAGAAGAAGGAAAGAGAGACATTTGGAGCAATGATGTTTGCCTCTCCGAGTCACTGTTATGTGTGATGGAACTCTGTTGTCCTGAGGGTGTCTGAACACCTCCCTGCCCATGGGATGCATGAAAGAATTCCTTGTTTTGCTTTGCCTGTATACATGGCTTTTGATTTACCTGTTAAACTGTCCTTATGTCAATACACAAATATCCTCACTTTTCTTCTTCCAACTTCCTCCTCCCACTCTGGAGGAGTGCATATCAATGCATATGAGTGCATAACCTGCTGGGGTTAAACCATGTCATGTGTGTCAAGGAGATCAAAGGTGAGATAAATATCTAAGATATTTTAGATCAATTATCCTTTAGTAAAGTACCACTAATATTGTGTATCTTGAAAAACTGCATCTTAAACTTCTTTCTCTGAGGCATGTATTTGTTAACACTTGTGTAACCATTTAAATGTTTCAAAGAAAACACTTTAATTGGAGTAAGTGAAAGAATCAATTGCAGGTATCTTATATATTTGCAGAAGGGGTCTTTATTACACCCAGACTCTCATCATCACCCCTTCAAATAGTTCTGGAGTTATATGAGGCAGGTACACAAAGCACAGTATAGATATCTAAATTTCTGCTTTCATCTGCAAGTGGTGGTGGGGTAGGTGGGTGCCTGGGGAATTCAAATGTTATGGTTTTTATAGGCAGACTTATGGCCATAAAAATTTACTGCATCACAAAAGAATCTAAATATTCCTGGCACAATGGCATTGGGGCACAAGGTAAATAGGCAGGGGAGGAGGCAGGGGTTTGCAAGATAGTCTGGTACTTTTTTTCTTGTTTTCTTTCTTTCTAACTGAATTATCACATGGGGTAACAAAGCTGTCTTGGAAGGGTGCATAGGTATTTTTTTAATTGAAATGCTGAACAAAGTGGTTTCTATTTGTCATATCAGCAACAGAGTGTAACCAACTCTGTCACGCACTATCCCTCTGAGGGGCTGATAATATCCAAGTGCCACGGATATCCTGTGCATTGGCACCAGATATTTGAGATATGAAAATGAAGCTTTTAATCTCCTTTTAGCATTGTAAAGGCACAGAGGGTATGTTTGCAGAGCACATTAATGCAGTGTCACGCAGGATAGAAGAATTTGCCCTAGGAGAGCACAAAAAACAGGCTTGGCCGCAACACTGCTGCCTGACAACCTCTGGCCCTTGGCACCAAGGGCTCACACCTGCACTCGCCATGGTTATCTCTGTATGGCTGTCACTCCTCTGGTGGGTTTTGGCCTCTGTAAGGACATGCTTTAATCAGTGCAGATAACCACTTTTAATCATCTTAATTCAAATTGGTTATCTGAAGAATGTGGCAATTACTCTAGGCCTTGGAATATTTGGATTCATGTCTCTAATCTATGGCAGCTTTTCAGGTCAGAAAATTAACTCTTAAATATTGGCCTATTAGTGCTTCTGAAGGCTGCTGGTGATATTGTAAAACATTGATTGGGGTCAGACAGAGCTGAGCAATAAAGACTTAAAAAGATCTAGAGGAAAAATTTCTGATCACAGAATGGGTAAAGTTGGAAGAGACCAGAGTTGGCTGGTTATCTGGTCCAGCCTCCCTGCTCAGGCAGGATCACCATAGAGCACATGGCACAGTATTGCATCCAGACAGCTCTTGAATATTTCCAGTGACAGAGACTCCAAGACCTCTCGGGGCAACCTGTTCCAGTGCTCCATCACTCACACAGTAGAGTTTTATGTCATGTTCAGGTGGAACTTCCTGGGCATCAGCTTCTGCCCATTGCTTCTTGTCCTGTTGCTTGTCGCCACTGAGCAGAGCCTGGCTCCATCCTCCTGCCACCCTCCCTTCAGGCACTGACAGACATTGATGGGGTCCCCTCTCAGTTGCCTCTTCTCAAGGCTGAACAGGCCCAGCTCCCTCAGCCTGTCTCATAACAGAGATGTTCCAGTCCCTTCATCATCTTTGTCCCCCTCCTCTGGACCTGTTCCAGGAGCTCCATGTCTCTCCTGTACTGAGGAGCCCAGAACTGGACACAGCACTCCAGATGAGCTTCACCAGGGCTGAGTAGAGGGGCAGGATCACCTCCCTCAACCTGCTGGCAATGCCCTTCCTAACACACCCCAGGGTACCACTGGCCCTCTTGGCCACAAGGGCACTGCTGCCTCATGGACACTTGGTATCCACCAGGCGCCCCAGGTCCTTCTTTACAGAGCTGCTTTCCAGCAGGTTATCCCCCAGCCTGTGCTGGTGCATGGGGCTACTCTTCCCCAGGTGCAGGACCTTGCATTTGTCTTTGTTGAATTTTAGATGGTTCTTCTCTCCAACCTGTTGAGGCGAGAGACAGCCTCAAAAGCCTTACTGAAGTTGAGGTAGAAAACATGCACTGCTTTCCCCTCATCCATCCAGGTAGTTGTTTCATCATAGGAGGCAAGCAGGTTGGCCAAGCATGATTTATCTTTAGTGAGTCCATGCTGACTATTCCTGATCACCTTTGTGTCATCCATGTGGATAGAGATGGTCTCCGGAATGAGGTGCTCCATCATTTCTCCAAGGATTGAGGTGAGGCTGACTGGCTGGTAGTTCTCTGTGTTCTCCTCCTTACCATTTTTGAAGACTGGGACGATATTTGCTTTCTTGCAGTCCTCAGACACCTTTCCTGGTCTCCATGACCTTTCAAACATGATCATGGGAGGCCTTGCTATGGTGTCTGTCAGCTCTCCCAGCACCTGTGGATGCATCCAGTTAGGGCCCATGGACTTGTGGATGTCAAGTTTACCTGGGTGTTCTCTAACCTAATTCTCCTTGACCAAAGGGAAGTCTTCTTTCCATCATTCCCTTACGTCGGTCTCCTGGGTCAGAGATTCCTGGGGGCTGGTCTTGTCAGTAAGGCTGATGCAAAGAAGGTGTTTGGTAACTCTGCCTTCTCTGCATCCTCTGTTACCCTGGGTGACATCCCTCTTCATTTAGTGACTGGCCCACATTATCATTTGTTTTCCTTTCATTATTGAGGTATTTGAAGAAGCTTTTCTTGTCCTTGACATCCTAGGCCAGATTTAATATCAGATGGGCCTTGACCTTCCTGCTCTGAGTCCTATGTACTCTGAAAATATCCCTATATTCATTCAGAGTGGCCCAACCCTGCTTCTGTCTCGCGTGTGTTTCCTGCTTACGCTTGAGTAAGGACGGGAGTTCTTTAAACATCCACAGAGATCCCTTCACACCTTCACCTGACTTCTTGCTCATTGGGAGGCACTGTTCTTGAGTCTGGAGGAAGTGATCCTTAGCTATCAACCAGCTCTCTTGAACCCCTTTTCCCTACAGTGCCTATTTCCATGGGATTCTTCCAAGAAAATCCCAGAAGAGGCTAAAGTTGCTCTCCTGAAGTCCACAGTTGCAATCTTGCTTCCTGCCCTGTTTCCTCCTTGCCTGATACTGAGCTCCAAATCTCATGGTCACTGCAGCCAAGGCTGCCCCCAGCTTTCACATCTCCAACCTTGGAGGCCTTCCCTGTTTGTTAGCATGAGGCTGAGAAGCACACTATTCCTTGTGGGAACTCCACTACCTGTGTCAGGAAGTTGTCATCAGTGCTTTCCAGGAACCTCCTGGCTGGACTGTGCTTCACTCTGTTGCTTCTCCAGCTGATGTTAGTGTAGTTAAACTCACTCACAGGAACTAGTGCCTGTGATTTTGAGGCTACTTACAGCTACCAGCAGAAGGCCTCACCCACTTCCTTCTCCTGATCCTCTATGACTTCTAATATTTGTTTAATGAACCAACCTAGAGTTTGGTTTCTACATTAGAGTAGGTGTATCTGCGTTTCCCCTACTAGTATTGTAACCAACTGAACTGCAAAGGTTAACTTATTTTCTGGCACTAGCATACTGTGTTTAATCCAAAAATTAAATTGGAAAGGCTGTCCATGTGCAATTGGAGCTGGCTTGGAATAGCAATGCAGGACTGATGAGAGATAGGAGCCTCTAAACTTTGTCACCTGGGTAGGACAGAAAATTGAACTGATAGGGGACACAGAAGCAGGGACAGTGTTATTGCCACTACTAAATCTGCAGAGCAGAAGGGGAAAACTACAATTTGGTCTTCATGAAGCAAGATAAAACATGAGTGTAGACTTTAATTTCTCATTCCAGTTAGTCAGTACCAGTGTTCTTTGAAAAGGCTGTCCTGTGTTCTACAAACACAGGCTAAGCACATTTCTCTCAAGAAAGCAAGTATTCAAAACAGCTCTGAACACACTGGGGCTGCTGGAAGGCTCACACTGATAAACAGGCTGCTGAAATTGGAAGGACTAATCTCAGTCATTGCTTGGGGGTGGAATGGAGCCTCATGGCCTGTGAGAGAGGCAAACAGTTTTGGTTCATCTGCATAACTAAACTGAACAAGGTCTGAAGGATATGCTTGGGCACTGGGTTGTGATTATCTCAGCTATTTGGGGGTGTGCTGCTTGACCTAGCTCAAGCCCATTTGAGAAGAATCCTCCTAGACTATGGTTGGGCACCATTTGGGGACTTTATGGACCAAGACTGGTCAAAGAAGCAGCAGATGAGGTAAATGGGTTCACAGGAAGTTTAACTTATCAGAACCAGACAGCAAAGCCTGGCCTTGGTTAGTTTATTATTACAAGCCTGTCCAGGGAAATTTGCTTGTAACTTCCACAGTTAATTGCTGTGTAAATCAATTTCTCATCACATGCTGTAATGGATAGATAGATAATGCCAAGCAGGTATCTCAGTTCCTGCCTTGGTGGACTATGAAAAAAGGGTGCTAGGTTTGCTAATGGACTTGTGCTTTTTCCTGTTCACCTGGCATAACTGATAAGAGCAAATAGCAATGCTGAGAATTAGGTGCTATCTAGACAGTTCATGAGTGATTAAGGAGAGGTCAGTGTGGACAAAATGAAAGAAACAACAGAAATCAGAAAATGCAAACTGGGGAGGGAAGCAAGGTCAAGGAATATGTTAACAGAAAGATCACTGAACACAGTTATAAACAAAGCTGTTGCAGCCAGTTTTCTTCTAAGGGGTTATTAGGATGGGATAGCCAAAGGTGGATGGGATAGCACTTGTCAAGTAACTCTAGTCCCTTAAGTCAACAGGCACTCAGCACTGTTGGTGCAATTTCAGTTTGGAACATCAGTGCTCAGAGTATCTGATCTGCTGCAGGTGATTTGGTTTCTGCTTGATTGTGTTTTTTTGGTTTGGTTTTTTTTTTTTTTCTTGCTTACTGTAACTGTTACATAAGTATATACTGCAATAATGCAAGTATCTTTTCCTTTCCATTTTGGTTACTCATTTCTCCTGATCTGGTCTGATGTTCTACTTAGGTATAGACTCACTGTTACTTTCCTTATTGCAAATATAATGAAGTCTCCTGGCATAGGAATTAAGTATTTAGATAAATAATGAGGCTGTGATGCCTTTCCAACACACCTATATTCCAGATGCTGTGGTTTATTTACAATTTTCTGTTGATTATTCAGTAATTGTCCCTGTCACTTATGTCTTAGAAGACAGCATAGGAAATTGCTCCATGCTCAGATTCCCTTTGACATTCTTTAGTTTTCTTATCCTTGGGCTTTTTCTTAAAAAACCCCCAACCTTTCATTTTTGTTCTCTTCCTACATCCTAGTCTCTTAATAAAGTTCACACATTTATGGGAAGAAGGAGAGAGTGTATGGATGGAATTCCTCTGCCAAAGTTTATTCAACTTGTTTCATGCCTTTGTGCTCTCTTTCATTCAGGAAAAGGGTCAACAGCCAGTGTTAAATGTCATAGTCCATTAGTCAATGGGGGCAGCTTACACAGACAAGAATCTGCTATAAATCAATTCTCTTCACAGATAATCCATGTTTCACGTGTGTTTTTCAAACATCATCTATGCTTTTCCAGTAGCTCAAATGAGAATACAAAAACACCAGCAAGGGATATGCTTATAACATGTAAGCAGTATACCAGGATTAATTGACAAGTGTCCCCTCTATCACTAAGTAACACTGATATTGCAAGGTATTAAAATAGAACTTTAAGTCTGTCCTCATGCTTATTTATTGGGATGCAAAGCTCTTCACTGTATGGTCTGGGAAGCAACACCATGCAGCCAGTGGTCAGTCACCCCCATATGGATGCCCCCCATGTTTGGCGCTGTCCTGCATTACCCTGCCGTGTGATTCAGAGCTGAACAAACTTCTCAGCATGGATGCAAATATTTCATAACTGGTCTGAATTGTTTCCTTTATAAAGCTGTAGATGGTAACTACTCAGAATTGCTCAACATTGACTTCTTTTTTTTAGCATGTCCTCTCCTGATTCTCCCTTCTTCCCACAGCACTTTGATACATTGCATGTAGCAACCTCTCTCCCGTCACTTTCTGTAACAGACAAATCCATTTACTTGCTGTAAACTGCATACATTTTAGATTATTTGGTGCCTGTTTTGTAAATAACCCTTCTGAAATTCTTTCTTGTCTATAATTTATTTGCTAGAGATGATTCTGAGCAGAACCAAGGGAGAAAGAAAACTGGTCATCGCTTACACTGCCTTATGTATGACCTGTGTTGTTCAGATGGCTGGACTTCTATCAAGTGTGTAAAAACAAACTGTGTGTAAAAACTATATAGAGCACTTCAGCTCTACAACTGTGATTTATTATTTCCTTATTCCCACCCTGAACACTCAATATGGGCTGCAGAAACAATAAACTTCAGTGATCATGTTTCAATTAGGAAAAATAATTCTTAATGCAGCAACTCTTTTTCCCTTCTCTCCCTGCTTTCCTTGTGGATGTAGTAGAACTGTGTAGCTGCTTTGTGTAAACAACCATTCTCTTTCTCACTGGGAACTGAGGTTGACTCTCTATGTTGTCAGCAGCCCCTTGGATCTTCTAAGAAGTGAAGGATAACAATGCAACTAATATTTTAGCCTTCAGGATTGCCAGCTTATTGTGAAGAGCTGCTTATCTTAATATACCTTGTTAGAACTTATGATATAATAGGTAACAATAAACAAAGATGGAACTATTAACTGCTGGCATCATGAAATATATTGCAGCTTCAGCAACTGCCTTCTGAAATATAGATGTTGAATTGTGTTTCTGGCAGAACTCTTCAAATTAGTTAATTACTAGAGTTCAGAACATGGGCTTCAGTGAGGAAAAGAGAGTGAGCTGGAGTGCTAACACTTAATTCTGACCTGTATGTACACACACTAAACCACTGCTGCTCGGAGAACTCCCAGATTGCAACACATGGGCTGCAATCACATGACCACTGACAAACTCCCATGGGATTAGTATTTCACCAGGGGCTTCAGTTTTGCTACGTGTGACATTTGTAGCAAAATACACCTTTAATGTGTAGCTAACTATAAGCAAGATTTGTCTTATGCACACCCAAATAGTTTTTTGTGAGCATGTAACTGTGCATGCCATTTGGTACCTAACCTAACACTGTGCCTATGCTGTGATATTTGTCTGCTTGTCTTCAAGGGCTACACCTGACTTTCTGCAATGCTCCTGGGCTTGCCATCTAAACCTGCCCATTTTAATACAGATGCAGAGTTTTCTTCTCTTACGTGACAAAAATATAGTTGAGAGGGCTCTTGAAATAGCCATATCTTTGTGTTAAGGAATTGGATATAATAAAATTTAGCTGCACAAGTTTTTGCAACTCCAAACAGACTCAAAAATAATGGGAACCATTTGCAATGGATATCAGATACACATAATCTAACCCCAGTGAGTACAACAGTTTAGTACGTAAAAGTCAAGCTCCTTTCTAACACATTAAAATAGCTACCTATACATAGAAAGAACAAAATATATATCTACAACTGTACTAAGAACAAAAAGTATTCTTTGCACATTTCTTGATTAAATAAATTAAAAACTTGGTAGTGTGGCATGCAATTTACTTTCTCAGTGAGAGGGAGAGGAGCTTCAACAGCTTCATTTTTATCCCATGACTTGACAAGGGAGCTGCTGCCTCAAAGCATCAACTCTTCTCTCAATACTTTTGAATTTTCAGTTTTTCTGCAAGTGAAATGTGCCTTGATGATGTGTGTGTATACACATTTATATATAAATATAAAAATCTCTCTTGAAAGTCAGAGCTTTTTTTCCTTTTAAATCATTCCTTTCTTACAGAAACCTCCTACACCTTGCTCTTTTGTTTTGAAAAACAAAGCAAAATATTCCAGGTTTGCTCTGTGAGAAGACTGTATTCCTCAAAGAAAGTGAAAGCTGATTGTCTCATTTGAAACTAAGAAAACAGACATGTAAATAATGATCTTGAGAGAGTGCAACAGCAAGATAGTACTGCACCCAAGAGATCCCTTAAAAGAAATTCCTCCACATACAGGCTGAATTAAAAAAATATTTTTATTTACAAGAGTAAATAATGTAGTGCAAGGCAAGTGGATTTAACCCTCAATAATGCATAGATTGATGCAATTTATAGTCTGTGATCTACATCATTTTGCAGAGGTGACTGCACACCTGCTGTAAAGGTTAGACCTTTCCTACAGTCACTTTACAGACAGCTTTAAATCAGATAGAAGGTATTTGCACTCCATACATGTTATCCATATGTCCCATCCAACATTTATCAAATAAACTGTCACTTAAATAGGTGCCTTTTAGAGCCACTATAGAACTATGAAATAAATCCTTGCCAGTGTTATCTACAGAAGAATACAAAAATAATTTTTTGTTCACTTTGTGTCACCTGATCACACTTAAATATTCTTCTATTTATTCATTGGGGAGATCCTTTCTCTAATCAGTGGCTCTTGGCAGGAAGAGAAACATTTTGTTGTGCTCACCAGGAAACGTGGATGCTTGTAAAACTTTGACTAAAACTTAGCAATCATAACTAATATGTTATGACCATATTGCAAATATTCCTGGTGTGTTTTCTTTCAAAACAAAACACTTTTCACATTGAAAAATCAGCATGGACTATAAAACACAAAAAACCTCATTGTTACCATTGCATGTACTGAAGTCCTGACTGTTTCTATGGATCTTGGAAAGTATTGGTGACTGGGTTTCACTTTTATGTAATTTCCACGATTCTGACTTGGAAAACTTTGCTAATTTCTCCAATAAATAAGCTCAAATGCAGTAAATGCAATTTAATAAGAGATTAGATGTGTAAGTAAAACTTCATTAAAACCTGTGGGATGTCTTCTTCTTTTTCAATTAGGCAAAGACTTTGCAGGTTTCCTTCCAGGTCCTTCCATGATGTACAGTATCATCGTATGTTGGGTATAGTGAGATAATCTGCATCATCTGTTTGGAGTTAAATAAATTATATGGATGGTTTTCCTCTGTAGTGGAGAAGTCAGATCAGTGAACTTCCCTACAACTTCAGCTGTTGGACTGCATTATTAATGCCACATACAGGATTGGTTGCCAGTTCTTAGATTCGTAGTTGTTCATATCCTGTCTTCCCAATGGATGTCAACCTTAAGAAAACCACACTTCAGCTGCTGACAAGAGGGTTCTGAGGGTTTGACTCCTGCTGTGATAAATTGTTTGAAAGAGTAGGTTCATCTTGCTGTACTGGTCTGGTAGCATCCTCACTGTCATTCCCTAAGGAAGAAGGGATGTTGTGTGACAATGGTTCCAATCTTCTTCCAGGAGAATTACGAGCTTCAGAAGAATGTCAAAAGAAATTATTTAAGAAAACCCCACTGTGTCTAGGAAGTCTATTGATCAATATTTAAATACTATGTGGATGTAAAATTACATATAAAGATAATATTCAAAGATTTGGAAATACTGAAAGAAGAGTATCTATATATACTTTATAAATTTGTTGCATGATTCCCAAGTTACATAAATTAATAGCTAGTAAGAAAAGAAAGCAGGATTTCAGAATTTTTCCATATTCAGCATATTATTCAGAATTACAAGTCTTAATTCAAATAATCTTTTCAGATTTAATGCTGTTGGGTTTTTTAAAATACTATTTCCTATAGATGTAGGTTGTCAATGTGAAAGTAATTTTTTCAGTATTTTATTACAGAAATATATCAGAAAACATTTATTTTCTGACATACACTTAAGCTGCCTACTAGGGTTAAAACACAACATAAGAAAAACGAATGTAGTGGAAGAAATTCTTTTAATAACTGGCAATATTCACAATTTTCTGATCAAGTCTTGTGATCTGAACTGAAACACTTAACTGAAGTCGAAAATGCTTTTTAAATTATGACTCATTATTTTTAATGGGATGGTAGGGGTTTTCTCCCCTTTACTCAGCAATGTAGTTTTGTCTCTGATACCTTTTTTAATGTGGTAGAAAATGTGATGGCAGTTTTAACAGACTGAAGTCTGGCATTTCTGTTTGTTAATATTCTTTGTCCCATCAAAAGAGACAACATAGAGCTAAACTTTGATTTAGGACAGGAGGAGTCTGCAACTCCTGACTGAATGCATTTGCTGATTTTGGTACTGGTGTTAGGAGTCTGAACTGACTCTTACTAAGTTACTCCACTGTACCAGCTCTTGGAACCTCACTTTTTCTCCCACCTTGCATCTGAAGAGATCCAATCCTATGAAACAGGAAACATGCTTGGATTGCATGTTGCAGAGACTACATAGGGAATCAAAGTCATACAATTACTGTAACAATACTGCATGTTGAGAGATGGGCAATAATCACATGCAGTTAAGGTTTTTATTAAGAATCTCCTTTATCAAGAGAAGTTCTTCAGAAACCAACAGGTTTAAGTTATGCTTTGCTTCGTCTACTTCTTTTTAATGATCAAAAAAAAAAAGACCTTTGTGTTCGAGAAGCTACTGCTCAGAAGTACTTCTATCAAATCTAGAATTTTGCTTTTATTTTTGAAGGTTTTACTGACATAAAATATCATTCCTCTTTCTTCAGTTTTACTAAGACACATACTTACCAGATAAAGACTGAAAAGACTGCACTGCAAATGCAACAAGAATTGATAAAACAAAGATTCCCATGAAGTAGATCTGTGACAATAATTTTAAAAACATAGTTAGAGCAGTGCAAAGCCAAGGTGGAGTTCCAAGCAAACTGTGCATGTAATAAAAGAGCAATACATACCAGAGTGGAGTGTAAAACATTGTTCCAGAGAACTCTCATGTAAAAATAAAGCAATGCTAATGAACATGGACTAATTGATTCTTGGTTACTATTATTCCAGCACCTACAACAAGAAGATAAAAAGAACTAATTAGTCCTCCTCCACAATATTGTGGCATTGATCATCTGGGAATCTCAAATGGGTTTGCAGAACCAGTAATCCAGATAAAGAAGCAAATATCATCACTACCTCACAGATGGTGAAGTAAAAATTCAGAAAAATACCAGCTTAAACTTATTAAGCACAGAATACCTTACCCTAGAAGTGTAACAATGGGTCTAAGCATCCAGGCTACACTTGCCAAGCAGTCACAGTTCTAGTTCTAACTAATGTGAGTCAACAGCAGAAGGACTTGATTTAAAATTAGATGTACAAAGTTTAGTTGCCTACACAGGACACTGGTGCTAAAACTCCTTTAGGGACAATCCTGTATAATAGAATGAAGTCAGAGCTTGAAGAATGTTTCAGCTGACTAGCACAAGGTACCTAACTCCTGTGAGGTGAGCTGAGCAGCTTTCTTAGTTCTATCAAAAAGGACTTCACCTACGAGGGGAGTTTAGACAGCTAAATCACAGGCATCTATTTTAAGCTTCAATTGATTATTTTCTACAAAGCTAAGGAGGGATTGGTGACATATATATAGATATAAACACTTTCTATATAAATTTTGTTACAAATATACATATAATTTAAAGTTGTAGACTGTATATGTATATATGCACATATATATATAAATATATAAAAGTATGTGCCCTTTTGGACAAAATTGTATGACGATGGGAAAACCCTTCAGCACTGTCAACTCTGGAATTACTCTCACAGCAAAGCAGGTGGATTCAGCCCAAGTGAAGGCAGAATTCAGACTCAAGCTTACAATCCCAGATGGTCCAGAACCCCTGCATATCTGACTGGTAGTTTCACGTGCAGTGGAAGTAATTTAGGGTACAAGTTCATTCTAACTACAGTGAAGAACAATTTCAGCAGATTGCTGGTGAAGAGACAAATGAGTTTTTAGTGTTGGTTTTCATTAATTTCATTTCATTAAACAAATGAATGTTTAATGTTGGTATCATCTCCACTTTTCTGGGTTCACTCAGCAGCAAACCAGATGATAAACCACACACTCGTCATTCACGGCCTCACGTATTAACCATTAGTTCCTCCTTCTTCAAATATTTGAAAGGCAAGTCCACAAATTCACCAAATATTGTGTAAGCTTCTCATTCCCCCTGTGCCTTCCAACATCTGTTGCTTTATGTGGGTAAAGGAAACCCAAGTACTGGAACCAGAGGACAGTAGGTGGTTTGTCCATGAATAGTGCTGGCACAGGTCATTCAGGCTGCAGACCTGTAACATTCTCAGATATCTAATATTCTGTGCCACAATATCTGTGCCAGCCTAGACATATTTGCAGAATCAATAGGGAGGGTTGCTGTTACCCCAGTTACACATTTTTAAGTTCTGTATTAAATCATGCTACATTTCTAATTTAAGTATTGGTTTGGACTGCATACAAATCACCAGTGCCTAACTTAGGAACTTAAATATATTGAACTGGAAAAGACTTCCTGGATTATTGAATCCAGTCCCTGCTATTTCAGGTAACCACATAATAATCTCTTTAACAGGCATAAACTGAAATATATTTAGGGAATTTAAGAATTTCAAGTATGTTGACCTTAACCTGCCTTAAATCATAAAAGTGAACAAAGTTAATAATTACAGGAGTTGCTGTCCTCCAGAGTAAATGTTACTCACGTGGAAAACCAGAAGATGCTGATTAAGGGTAAAAAAGACTCACCTGTAATACAGTTCCTGAAGAAGTGATGTATTACTAGAATGCAATGCTTGATCAATTTCCAAGTGATCCAGAATGTAGGAAGGTATGGAGTTGCCCTCTTCCATGACAAGGGCCAAATTGAAGAAACCCTAACAGTAAAAAAAAAATGCACACTTTTTAAACATTAAATTTTCATATCTGTATTTATGCACCAAGTATCTAAATAATTATAACTGTCTTCCCTAAATTTGTTTAGTATAATATGATAATCACTGAATAATTATGAGAGCCCTTTCTCCTAACCATATACTCAGGTAAATACTGAAAATGCAAAAGAAGCATTCAGATGTGACACTGTTTTATTAGCTCCTATCTTTTTCCAGATGGTTTCTTTCTTATTTTTAGTTCTTCTTTAAGCACAGTCACCATATCAAACTATCATATTTTATCTCCTAGGGAAATACAGAGTGAAAGCAGAAATGGATTTCTATTCTGTTACTGTTCAATTCCCCTTCACACAGCTCCACAGATCAATAGAATCTGAATGGTGAAATCCTCCAGACAATTTAAATCCTTAATCTTATGGTTTTGCTTATCTGGACAAATTTTAGGCAACCCTGTGTCTCTTCAGAGTCATGAAGATGAACACACATGAGACATTTTACAGGATTCCTCATCACTTTGACTTTCATACTTTAAAGTAACTATTTATGCATCTCTTCTTTCCTTTGCTAGTTTAGCAGTAATGTTTTATCCCAATAACCTCAAAACAGAACCCACCCACGCTACCTTTGATAAGTTCACATACTTGACATCGTCTGGGGATATTGCCATAGGGACAGGGAGAACAGAATATTGCACCCAGGACATTTCAGGAGGGCCTGAGAGCAGGAAACTCAGTGGTGAAACACTGCATGTCTTTGCTAATGTGACACTGTGTATTCTTTAATTATAAAGCATTTTAAGATGAAACCTTCGTTAGCAAACAAAATTCACCCTGGCATTCACTTGGTATAATATACCAAGGGAAATGGGCCAGTCTTCTAGTTTTTTATCATAAAATGGCAGAGGACAGGACTGGAATACAACCCAGCAGTCTATTAATTCTTCCTCTTGCGATAGCAAAAATACCGAGGTCACAACTAAGTCAATTGAGTCAAGGTAAGGTAGCATCAAATTAGATCATTTACCTTTAGCTTACAAAGCAGCCTAATTCTAGGACCATTAATCTATGCTAAGTTTATCTTCTATTATGAAACAGGAACTACTGACTCACAAGGTATTTTGAAATAATTGTAACTTATTCTAGCAGGTTTCTTTGGTGCAGATGAGGCCAAGCAGAAGAACCAGCCACAGCTAAATTCTCAGATTGTTGTACACTCCAATGTTTTGCCATGAGTGCAGACCCACCTGTGAATCCCCCTCCAAGGCAGCCTGGGCATACATCCGCATGGAGAGCTCCAGGTCTTTAGACTGGTTCTGGTAACCATAGTAGTAGAAATCGCCCATCTTCAAATAAGCTGTGGAAGAAACCAGCAGATCATTTAGACTATTTGTAGCAATAGAATTAACCAACTATTAATGTGATGGAGAAGTTAACAGTAATTCTGTTTAAAGCACAATATTAAAAAACAAATGCATTCATTCCCTCTGGTTGTCTCTGTGGCTACTTTATATCAGCCTCCCACTGAAAAGAATTATCCTGGATGAAATCCCTCATTGTTTCTCCTTAGTGAATGACATTGCTTTTACAAAAACTGAGGCTTGAGAGTCTTTATATTGCATTCCTTCCTCACTTGCTCAATCTGTCTTTGGACAATCTGAAGCCTTATTTAGTCAGATTAGCCCTTCTAAATTGATGAATCTTAAAACCATGCCATCTATGTGTTTGCTCTGTACCTGACACTATGGTGGCTGAACCTTTCCCAAAAGTTAGAGAACGTTGTTGCTGATAATTTTATTAGTTTCAAATCCATCTCAACCCTGGACAACAGTAGGGATACAATTTTCCTGGTCTAGAAGGGAGCAATGCCCAGCAAATATTTTACAAACATCTTTCTGTGACATTGTACCGTAGTGAAAGGCATCAAAAGAGAGGGCACTGACCCAGATAGGAGCAAGTATGATGTTGCACAAATCTGTTCTACTGAATTTAAAAACTCCTATGACTGTGTCTACACTTACCTGACCTAAGCTTTCCTCAAATGGTCTGAAACTCTTCTACACTTTGACTAGTGCATCTACAGCAGCTACCAAGAAATCCCATGTGTTTTTACAACAGTCTGAAATGGAATGACAGCCCCATTCTATGAGTCTGACCTTTAAAAGTTTTTCTAATGTAAGCTCGTACCAGTGGATCTACCAAAGGGTCAACCAAACTACACCTTGCTAAGGTGTCCCAACTCCTCAGGGAAGCTAACAGTGTTTGTCAGCTCCTCTGACTTCAGGCTACATCCACGTGGTATTCAGTTGCCACACATTTAAATTAATTAAATCCCACACTGTGTATTTAAATGAATAACATGACTTATTTTTACACTCCACTTTTCCACATGCTTGTTACAAATCACTTAAATGCTCTTGTGAGACAATCAGATCAATGTTTTCAAATATTCAGTAAAGCTTTCAGAGGCACCAAAATGACTTAGCTATTGAAGCCCAGATGTAGTAAAATTTAAGACCTGAGGAATGTAACTTATTTGCAAATAGACCTTAGAGAATCCTTTAGTTCTCCAAGCTAAGCTCTACCAATGTTGATAAACTCTGTACCCTAAGAGAAAAACTAATAATAAATTAGATAAGGAATCCCTTAGCCTTTATTAGTTTCTCATGACTCAATTATGATATGGAAGTATATTTGCTTTTGGATTTTCCCTTTGATAAACCAAACAGCATGAGCTCCTAAAGTCTACTGCTTTTTTTCCTTAAACTTTGAGTCAACTGATCACACTCCTAAATATCTAGCCCTTCCTCAGGGCTTAGCTTTTTTATTTTATTTTATTTTATTAAAATTTTATCCATTTAATGCAATAAAAAACAAATTTTCAGAAAACCTGTGCTGAAATAAAACACTTTAATTACTTTCTCTCCCCTGATATTCCTATCAAAACACGAAAAAGCAAATGTATGATTAGAAGGAATTAATCTTCCCTCAACCTGCTTACTCACATAGAAGTTGTGACAAACACAGTTTCTGAAATTAAAAAAAAGGTAAAATTAAAATTTAGAAAGCATTCCTTATACATACCAAATGATGGAGCATTGACTTGAGAAACAGAGAAATTGTAGTATCTCCAGACACAATCAGTTGCTAGGTATTGTCTTGCTAGGTCCTATAAAGAAAATAATTTATTCATTTATATCCCAGGTAAGAGACTAATGGCACACATTCTCATTAACAAAGATTCCTTTCAGGATAATGAGTTGTGAATTCATTTACTCACTGGTCTTTCTTCACAGATGTGTGCTAAATTTGACTGTGACACTTCGATCCCAGTTTCAGCTGCTAAAATGTAATGCAGCAGAGCTTCATGCCTAACGTTAAATAAAATAAATTAATGAAAAACTTACAAAAATACCATGCATTTTAGTTACAGTTAAAAAAACCCCAAAGCACTAAATAAATGTATAAAATTGCCTACAAGCAAAATTTTGGTACAAAGTTTAAGAGCAAGAGGCTGGGAAACCCATGCAACAGCGACATACACAGGCAATGCTTGGTGTAACCAGCCATGCTGGATCTCAAGAATTTGCAGCCCTTTTCCTCTTGCACTGAAGTTACTGGCTCCAGTGTGCATTTACTCTAAGTGCCAGACTGATGGGAAAGAAAAATTGATACTAAGCCCTATTCTCTATTTAAATGTTTCAGATAAAACATTCTTAAAAGATTCTACTTAAAAAAAAAAATCTATAATTAACGTAGCTGTGTATATATCTGTCTAACATTCATCTGAGTATTTCTTTGGTATGCTTTACCTTTCATTTATGTGACTTGTTTTTTCTTTTTAGAAAAAAAAAGAAAAAGAAAAAGACTTGTTTTTCTTTTTAGCTCGTTTTAGACAGAGCTTTTTGAAAAAGGATTTGTATCTCGTTATATTTGAATGTATGAATAGAAAAACAGTCTTTGTCCCTCTAAGGACTTTATGCATCTCACTGACTGTAAAGCAAGTAGTAAAATTTAATATTGCATTTGCAGTATAGCAATTCAGTATTCTGATACTAGACAAGAGCACCTCTCATATTCTCTGCCACTCATCTACTCTATATTACGAAGACTACACATTTAAAATTAGTAGGAAGTCTTTAAAATCATGTGTGTAGTTTTAAAATCCCAAGACAATGAAAAACCCCATTTGGTGTACTTTTTTCCTTCTGAAGTTTCCTATTAAAGAGTAGCGCTGCCAATGATTTTCTCCAAAACACAAAGGTAAAACCATGGCAAGTTTCAGGGTTCAATTGCTTGTTTAACTGGAAGCTAACTGGAAGATATGGTCAAATACACATTTGACTTTAAGAGTAGCTGCTTAAGCAAAGCAACTTTAAATCAAATAGTGAAAGCAGTTGTCCTTACAGAACTAGCAGGTGTAACCTCCTGTTATCCAGCTATTTCTGCATGATTACAAATTATTCCTTGTACTTGCCCTGTAAAAACATCTAGTACAAGAGAGACCTGGGACTACAAAAGGAATTCAGGGGAGAGCTGGAAAATTGGTTCATCCTTGAGTCTCAAAGGGCAACTAAGAAAAGAAATTACATTTATAGCCTTTAAATCAGTCTTTGAAGATCAAACTACCATGACAGACAGATGGGTAAAATATGTGTCTGCAAACAATCACTGAAGAACACATATAACTTGCATGGATTGGCAGTGCAACAATTTACATCTATGCAATTTACACCCTGGCAGCTCAAGTAGGACTCCAGAAGATTTTCCCTCCTAGCTGTTGAGTCCAGACTTTCTGGAACCTTAATGCTCTACCTGTCATCTACTTGTGGACTGTAAATTGAGCTGGGCAGAATCACAGCCTTGCAGAACAGAACACACTACAAAAATATCAGCAGAGTTTTTCGGTGTTCAAAAGTGGGCTGAAATCTAAGAAGAAATGTCTGTGATGGACTGAGTGAAAAGACACTTCTTCTAGGGATGGGTTACTCCAGAACAGTCCACTGACAGTTTCTTGTAGATCTCCTTAGCCTGAAGCACTAATTCAGTACTTACAGGGGGGAGCTGCAGGACTAACTGAGCCATTGTTTTAATCGCGTATGACAGTCTGATGTTTGCACACACAATATCTGATGCTCATGCCTACAGAGGCTGCTAAGATGGAGCATTAACCTGGACACTATTTTGAAACCTCTTCACTGATTCACTGGATATTACAGCCCCCTATTATACTTACACAAAAGACAACATTAACCGTACACAGAAAACCCAACAAATCTAATCCAGCAGCCAGACTCTTCACGACCCAGAAATATACAGAAGAGAGAAGGTAAAATATAAGATTTTTAACAGAGAGAATAGTTAGAAGTGAAAGGTGTTCCTCTGGTTAATCCAGTGCACACTAGACAAATATTATGGGATGAGAACCACAGTTGAAACAACTATTTCACACTACAAACTCCTTGGTTTTCACTTGATTCTGTCAGAATTGTTCAATTATATTTTGGGTCAACTCTTCCTTCCCTTTATATCAATGGATGTTTTGCAACTGATTTTTGTGGTGCTACTGCTTTTTTTTTCTTTGAGGTGATGGCCCATTATTAATTATTTTATCTTCTATAAAGGAAGTGAAAAGTAGAAAATACAGAGAACAGAAGAAACATACCATGAAAGTTCCAGATAAGCATTGAGAGCTTTTCTGATTACATGACCTAAGTAGCCATTCTTCTCTGCAATGTGTTTTGCCCAGCTGTGGAATAGAACAAACAAAAAAATGAACTGCCATGCTCCAATGATGTTATCCCAACTCACGCAGACTCAAAGAACACAAAAGGATATGGGATTGCCATCTGACTTCTTCTGTAAGACAAACTATGGGATTTAACAGTAGTCACTGCACCAGTCTTGTAACAACTGACTGAGAACATGAAGTCCATTCATCTCTATGAGTGTATTAGAGACATCCTATGTTCTTTTCTCAGCAATGTTTTTTTAAGAAAACAAACATAAGTTAATAGGTGCTATCAATAATTATCCGCCTATTTTTGATGCAAAATGCCAATTCTACCACATCACTGATATTTCTTGAAAATAAAAAAAAATAGCGAGGCTTTGTTAGATACAACCTTTCAGAGTTGTTTGATACAACCTCTCTGAGTTGCTCTGGAAGATCAAGTGTTCACCCAGATCAAGTGTTACTGCAGAAGAACCTTTTGCCACAGAGTGGCACTTTGTACTGTGAAGTACAAGGTATTTAGCCCATGGACTTAAAAATCACCAATAATCAAAATAATCACATTCGAAATATATTCTCCTTTTATAAATGGTTTCTTTGCTTACATTACAGCTTTTTCTGGATCTCTAGGGAAGTCTTCCATATTTCCTGTGATGTAATACAGAGAGCATCGCAAAGTCCCTTCTATATGTCCTCCTTGGGCAGCTTTATAGAAATAGTGTGCAGCAACTGTCTGTGAAGAAACAAGACAAAATTAGCAACTCTGCATTATTAATCTTTATTGAGATTTCTTCCTCAGGACCCTTTTCATCAAAGCAATGAAAATATATAGCTGGCTAATGAGGGTAAGATAGTTTAACTACTGTTAGTGTACTTAGATGAAATGAATTCTTTCTTCTAAATTTTGAATGGTTTAAGCTAGAAAAAGTTTTGAAAAACATATATTCGGGTAATATATGGAACATCAAACAGAAAAGTGTCTAAATGTTTAACTAACACTCGTTAACACAATAGTCTTGCATGCACTGACAAAAGTAAAATCAGTCATTCACTAGTAGGAAGATTATTAAGGCATCCTGGAGAACGGAACTTCTGCACTTGTGATGCCAAATGAAGACTGTGGAGCAGGAGCAATTCTCTGAATGTTCAGCAGACCACAACCACAGTGCTCAAATCTTTGAAACTGGTTTATAAAAGATAACACAGATTGAGTAAGTAGGGCCAGAGCTACAGAAGTGGGAAGACTCTGTGACTCCATATTTTACCCTCAGGAACAACAATCAGTAAAGTAAACCAAGTCAGGATACAACCTGAAATAATTTATTTCAGGAAATTTTTAACCATCAATATATGCTTTCTGTTAGTGAGCATGGACTACACACTTCTCTTTGCCATTGGCTTTGATGAATAAAGAAACCTGGGCACTTTCAGGTGTACTCTTAAAATCAGATCCCTCTGAAATGTGTATTTTGGTGCCTGGGGAAGGAAAATGGGTTTGTAAGATGCACATGCTGGTGAGCACTGCTGCTGTTGGCAGCAGAAATGCTCATTGTCTGGAATATATCCAGATCTCAGAACTCAAAGGCCACACTGGAAACATTTTTTAGCTCCAAGTAAGAGGTCTGCCAATATTTATTACAGTCTCCCTCACTACATTTTTGCTGCTGTTCATACACTACCAAGTTAATTAAAAGAAATATAAATAAAGTAGACCATTCCTATTAGGGGAAAAATTATTTTGCACGTATGTTAATGGGTTCTGTCACAGAAAAACAAAATAAAATACTGCTGTCTACCAGGACTGTATCAAATAGTTACATTTTCAAGTCTGGATTGGAGGCCTCTCACTGCAGTTCTGAGGCTCACAGAAGCTATGTGAACATAGCATAGCTGTTCATGAGTTCAGTGACAAGGTTGTGCTGCTTTCAGTTATTGTGGAATCCCTTCCCTATAAACTTTCCAATCCAAAACTGAGAACCTGAAAGGTCACATGATGTGACAGCACATACTATCCCTCCTGGCTGCTGCGACTGGAAGGAGTAAAACCTGCACCTGTTTTATTTCTAAATTAAAAGAATACAAACACATGCATATAATTTTGACTGAGATATTTGAGCAACATCTCTCTCCCTAAGCAATCTGACTAAATCCCCCAGTAAAAGCCTTCTTTATGATAAAAAGTATCAAAATCCAACTTAGGGTGAACAGAGCAATCTCAAGAACGAGGCAAAACCATCTAAATTGGACCTTAATATAAGAAACAGTAGCATTAAATATTTACTCACTTGATTTCTACCAGGTACTCCAGGGTAAATCCCATCTAAATACAGGACACCAAGGTTGTATGACGCATCTGGATTTCCCAATTCTTCAGCAATTAACCAGTGTTTGGCTGCTTTTCTGTAGTCTCTTTTAAAATTGTGGTAATACCATCCTAATCCATTCACTGCCTGGGGCAAGCCCTTAGGGAAGGAGAAGAACAGTCTCAGATCACACATTTGATTCTACTTTTTGTCACTTCTGGGACTAGGGGTTATAAAGCTTTTCTTTTCCCCACTATCTTTCCCTGTGGCCTTGTATATAGAATGAGGAGTAAGACTCCAGTTTCATCTTATTCTACAGAGTCTCAGCCATGTGCTGACTTTCACTTGTTGACAAGAACAAACTGTGACTATTTTTCCCCTGTCTCCTCTTCAAAGCTAAACAGGACACTTATCCTTGTGAACTCCCAGAAAATGGTTGACAGGATTAGCAATCAAAAAACCCACTTCTTTTAAACTAGAACATTTCCTTGAGAATAAATAGAAAGCAATGAACACAGAATTTTGTAATGCTGCTTTCAAAATGCATTTCACTACCATCATACAGATCTGCTTAAGATATTGCTACTTGCTATTACCAAGTTGCATCTTTGCATCTTGACTCAAGAGAAAATCTTGAGACAGTTTTTATTGTTGTTGCAATGAGTCACCACTTCCTTGCATAAACTGGTGGATCGTATGGGGCTGTAAGTATGCCAGCAGTGTTACTAACTTGCACATTAAAATGCAAAAGCCATTAAACTTTTCAATAATTATGATGTTGTTTTTGTATCAAAAATGTGCATTGGAGCATAAGAACCCAAGTATCTGAGTTCAAGGAGATTAAAGAAATTGATGTCTCTAGGAGTCTTCCAGGAAGCTGCTCCTCAGATCCTGAATCAAGAGAATTTTGATCACATCATAAAAACCCCGCAGTTTATTTAAGCCTTTCCCAAACAGACAGTAGAACAGATAGTCTCTCCTGTTTCAAAAGAATCACAGAACTGGCACAAATCTATTCTGATACTGGTCAGCAGTGAAGTCCTACTGTCATAATCAGTAATTTAATTAATTCTGGTTCTAAGAGCTAGGAATGTATTCAAGGTCTAGGTACTCTTTCATTTTTATTCTGAGGACTAGATCATAGCCTGGGTAACCTGGCTGTCCTAGACTGTTAAATTGAGTGAGGCTCCTCTGCTCTATGGTGCCTGTCAATGTTTCTCCCTACTATGGCAAAAAAACCAGGAGACTTTGGGACATCCAGGTTTTCTCCCTTAATGCTTAGGAATATGAGGCAAAAACATACTCTAGGATCAAATATTCACTCTGTAAATCACTTAACTAACATCAAGTTCCAAAAGATGTAAATAGAGAGAATGTTTTTTCTTTCACAGAAATTTTGGCTGATTTTGAGTGGTCTAGTCTCCCAACTTGGGAAAATAAGGCTTTCACCATTCATGGTGATAACACTGGAAGAAGCAAGTAGTATGACACAGAATCATGGTTACAGGTATTTTATATAAATCAGAGTTCATTGTCATTAGCACCTAGTATAGAACTACTACAATAAAATATTTATTGCATTTTACCTTGGCTGCTGCTTTCTTCATCAATTCCAATGCGAGTTTTATATTCTTTTTCACACCTTGACCCTAGGAAATGGATATGTGAAACAATCATTGTTTACAAATGCAGGCTGATAAAAATTCACTTATGCACATCCAAAAATGTCTTTCAATATTGACAATGCTACCTAGTAAGTGTTATTCAGCTTTAAAGAGTTACAAAAAACCAAGCAGCTTTGTGTTCATCCTTCCTTCACAGCTTTACAAAATCTCAGTGATTCAGTCTAGAAACAATCATTTCACCAGTGTATTCAAGTGATTTTTATGGGTAAATAATATCACAGATCTTTAATTTTGAGCAACTAAGGAAGAACAAATAGCATTCAAAGGGGCATAGGTTGTGCACAGTTTGACAGTGGGTAAAAGCTCTCAGCTCTCCTGAAAAAGGATGTTAGAGTGTCTCCTCTCTAGAGGACAGAAGGAAATACACAGATGTCATGCAGGTAAAACAGATTATGTGTGCTCAAAATTAACACAAGCAAAACTTAAGCAAGCATTTTCTAGAGAAAAACCCTCCACTGTCAAAGAAATGAGATGAAGACCTAACAGTTCCTCATCTATTTTTCTAAGCTTTAGTGCTTGAAGTTCTTACGGGTGACATCACTTAGCTGATACACCTTATTTGACTCAGGTGAGGTCATGCTTCAGTTTGGCATCTTCTGTCTACTGCTTCTAGCAGGAAAAACTAACTGCATGCAGCAATAATTTAATTCCAACTAAAAAAACCATCCTAATAAAGGGCATTCTAAGAAAGGACCAAACTTTTACCTACATCTCTACACCAAAGCCTATGCCTACTAGCTGGTTGGATTATTGAGGTGACATTTGACAGGTGACATATGACAAGACATTTAGGAAAAATTAGAATCCAGAATTTGGGTGGTATTTTGATCCTGAATATGGCTAGAAATAAAGTAGCTCGACTGTTTTTAACTTGCTCTTTTCAAAATTTTTGTGCCTCTTCTTGGTAAAAATCAACATTAGCTTCACTATTGATTGATTTTCAGAGCAAATCTAAAAGCACTTGTATACACTCTTACTGTGTGTCACTGCAGATAACTTAGAAATATGTTATAGGAATTATTATTTTGAAGTGAAAACATGAAATATGACTTACCTTAAACAACACAATGGCGTAATCATATATTAACACTGGATCTTCTGTTTCTATTGCACCCTTTGCGTACCATTCTATTGCAGCTTCAGGATTTTTTGCCACTCCTTGTTGGCCCCAAAACAGCATCTGAGCCAAACGTTGCTAAAAGAAAACAACTTAATCAGTAATGCTATAAATGCCAATATTGAAACTGGAATTGCAGGAGCAGACTTTTGCAGGCTTAGATGCATTTCAAATATGAGAAGAAACTAGTATACACTCTCAACAGTTTGAAAACATCTGGTTAACAGGAATATTCAGAGAGCTTTTCAGTGGTGGAATGTATAGCAGGCTTATTTTTACAGCTGTCAGTATCACAGAGTCTGGATTGACTTAAGTGCAGAGGTAAGTGACAGACAGATTTGATGCATGTAAATGGCTCGGTATTACAATATATTGCTACTGGTTTCAGTTCGGCAGCAGTAATTGCAATGTAGCAAATACAAAGCCAGGGAAAAGGATCAGAGAAGGAGGTTGCTAAGACTTGAAGACTCTTCCTTTCTGCCTTGCATCACTGCTATGGCTTTTGCATGGTTAGTGGATATTATTGAACAGGAACATGAGAAATAGTCCAGGCTCAGAAAAAAGAAGCAATTCTGGGTGGAAGGAGAAAATGTCTGTCTGCTCTCCTCTGCAACTTTCCTACGTGGTCTACAGATGTACTTTCCTGAGTGTGTCTAAAACCCAGAATGGGGAAATTTATTGCTTTATACCTGTGCAGCTGCGTTTCCTCTTGTTGCTTCATGTTTTAACCACATAAAGACATCACCATTCTCTTTTGTTTGAGCTTTTAGCAGTTCATCATCCATCAGTCTTATAGTTTCAACAAATGCCTGAAGAGTAGGTGAACAGAAAAAAATTAACTTCCACATGAATTTCAAAATGAATTTCTACATCTGCTACCAAAATGAAAATGTTTCCACTTCAGGTTTATCCCTAAAAATTCATAACCAGTTCTGGATTTTTAAATTCTCATCACTCCTCTGCTGGCCAGTGTGTTAAGAATTATTCTTACATCCACTGTAAAAAAATTTTACTGCTTTGTTCCAAAACTGTAAGTCCATTCTACACCAGAAAAATATGCCAAGACACCAACAAGTGAAAGAACACCCAAACAATCTTTTGGTTTTAAATGCACTTAAAAATGACAAAGAAGTGTTTTTAAGTATTTTAAGGCTTCAATATTTCTAGAGAAATTGCTTTCAAAAGATTAAAAAAGGCTGGCAGAAAGCTTGATGAAGACCTGACCCACAGTACTGTTATCTAGATAAGTCTGCCAGTTTTTAGGTCTTCAGCAATTAAAATCTCTTTATTTTTGTACAATAATCATGCATTCTGATAAGCCAGGATTCTAGCACTAACCTACCTTGACTATTCTTTACAAATAAAGTTGTGTTACCTCCTGTTTAGCAGCCTATTCTAAAATAATTTTATTGTAATTTTATCAGGTAACTATTTAACAACCAAGTAATTACATTTGATTATAGAAAAGGTTTAAGTATGGAGAGGACAAATCATCTTTGCAGGAACTTCATGATGTCTTCTATTGGAATAGCAGATCAGTTGCTTAATAAACACATCCAATTATATTAATAATTAAAAATCTGAGTGAGGATTTAGGGGCCAAGAATAAGGCTCAGACTTTTATTAATAAAAGACAGGCTTGTGGACAATTCTGAGGATTTGAGTGTGATTTTGATTTTGATTCCTCCTTCCTAAGAAACACAGTAATGATATCTACGTATAATTTGGGGGATTTTGTAACAATCACGGGATCATAGAATGACTTGAGCTGGAAGGAACTTTTAAAGGCCATTTAGTCCAGCACCCCTGCCACAGGCAGGGACATGAATCAGATAAGCTAGTATTTGTAAATCAAGACAAAAATCTTCTGGCCACATAACATGAACATGAAAAATAACTTGCACAGAAAACAAATTCAAATACAGTTATAACTCTTTTACCTGTTCCCCTTTTATATTGTGTTGATCCAGGGATGTCTTTATTGCAATATTGCTGTAATAAGCATATGACAGCTCCAAATCAAGTGGATAGTTATTAATGCCTTGGTAATGTTTATAGCCAAGATTCATCACAGAAAGTCTCTCGCTCCCCTGAGCACCAACCAGACTATACAGCAGTCCCTGGCAAAAATCAACACACATAAACAAGAGTGAATTCACTGCACATCTCACAAGTTAAGCACTTTGCAGGAGATTTATAGTGAACAGAATGTTCATACTGGTAGCTGATATCATGTAAATACAGTTACAGAAGCAAGCACAGCCATAAAGTAGACAAAATGCCTTATGTTTGCACAGAAACACTTGAAAGAAAAACTAGGCTCTAAATACTTTTCAAGTATTGCATTTATTCTGTCATCACTGAGTGTGCAGCAATTTTTTAATGTCATGTTACTAAAGTGTTGTTTATACTCTGACACTTCTATACTCAGCAGTGACTTAACTAGTCCCACTGATGCCAGCTGGAGTTTTCACACTGAATTCTGTGGAAACATATGGAAGCTACCAAACAGCATTTGAGAATCTTACCCTAGGGATCTGACAGGACTAGTAGGATGGAATCTATGGCTGATAAGTATTCAGCACAAATCTCCCTTGAGGTACATGTTAATTGGTCTATGCACCACACATTTGCCAAAAAACATTTTCAGCACTACTATTATTTTTCACCTGCATGGTAAGAAAACCAGTGGTGTCCCATCTGTGTTGGTATTAAACTGTTTGCTACACTACCCGAAGCAGATCCAATGATGAAATGACTTAGCCTCCATAATAAGCACGATATACTCTATAATTAGGGTATAAAAAAGGTTCCTGTCTAAGGTTTCCTGTTTTTGAATAATTGCAGGTGAGCTTTGTCTCTGATTGGCCACAGAACATGAACATGAAAAATAACGTGCACAGAAAACAAATCAGGGGTTCTTATGATTTAGTGTCCTGTAACCACAACAGACAGATCTGCTATTCTTTATGAGTGTTTTATAATATACTATTATATCACAATTAAATATCTGTTGGCGATTTTAGTGTTGCCTTCTTCCCCTGACATATAAACACCTTCCCTTTATTTGACCTAGAACACATTGAAACATTTCAGTTACTTGCAACCTGCCTAAGAGGTCAGGAGTTCTCAAACTCTGCAGTTGCTCAGTTGAAGCACAGTCACATTTTTTACAAAAGAAAACTGTTCTGCTTTGGTTACCCTTGCTCATTTGACCATAATATACTCAGTGTCACATTTTTGCATGCTCTAAAATCAGACTTCTTTCCTTCTTTCTTGTACTGTGCAACCTTTCCACTTCAGATTTGCCTGATCCAAGACCTTTGTCCTACCTGTCTTCAAATAACTGTGGGTACACAAGGGCTCTTACTCATCCTGGCTCCACAGTGACTAGGAAAACCAGTACTTTCTATGCTGTTAACTTTACTACCATTTTTAGGTCTTTACTGTCACTGATGTCCTTGTTCTGCTTGAGCAGGATAAAGATTCCCACCATCGGGCCTTCATATCACTGCCATCAAGGTAGTTATTAGTACCTTTACTGGAGAATCCGTTCAATCATCACCTGGATCTGAGAGCCATTTCACTTTTTTTAATTGAAAGGATCATCCAGTTTCTTAACTTGTCTTTAAAGGTAATTAATTCCACAGACATAACAGAACATGTTAAATACAGTACCTTTATACGATCCAGAGACACACCGAGCCCTGTCTCAAAAATAACTGCAAGGAAATAGGAAGCCTTATGGTATCCACAACAACTGGAATCCACCAGGAGAGGGACAGAGGAGCCCAAATTGCTGAGGCCATTGGCACTGGACAGACCTTTCACAACCTTCTCAAATATCCTCCGGCCAACTTCTATAACTGCATCATTTCCATCTTCTAACACTAAAAATAAAATATAGGACACACAGTTGTTGCAAGAGTTAAAATTAGGAACCAATTGTCCCCAGAAACTGAATAACAGACAGAATAATAAGATTCTGTTATTTCTCAAGCTGAATGGTATTCTCAATGCAGATGAAATTCCGAGAGAAACAAGGTATTATTGAATATGAAGGGTGAATAAAAATCCAAAAGACCACCTCAAAGTAACTAACCACTAAAAACATAATGATATTTCTATTATTCTTTATGCCTAATAAGCCATCCTTCCATTTGCAGCATATTGCAACATATAAGCCACATAACACTCCTTTATTAAATTAGCTAATATGAAAAAAGAAGTATAACACATTAAGTCAAATGATACTAAATTACACAACAAATATTGTTGAGTTATTTAACAACAATTTAAAAAAAGGAACATGATTACCAGCAGGACTACTGAAATCCATCTCTTGTAATAGTTTGAACAAAGTGTGGTACTTTTCCCTGAGCTCCTTTCCCCACATGAAAGCATCACATTTGGATTTTTCTCCATATTTGTGAATCAGCTCTGAATAATAGTTTTCATAGTAACCTAGAGAAAAAAACATATTTAAGACATGAAAGCTGACTGAATGTTTTCAAGACTTTTTGGTCTTGAAAACAAATTTCTGACAGAAAAAAAAAATTCTAGTAAACTAAAAATTCATGGACAAGATGAGCACACCCTTAACACAAAGCTAAAACCTCACCCAGCTAGCACAGGCCACTTACAAATACATTTAGATTTCATTTCATCTTCCATACTATGGTCACAAAGCATTCAATCAAATTCAAATTAGCAACATAAGCTAGTTTTCAGCACACCTTTAAGCTATGTCATTCTCCTTTCACCAAAGTGGACACTTTGGTAGAAACTTGTTAATTACTGAATGTTAGGCAACTGTGGCAGAAACATTCTAGCAAAATTCACCCCTTTTCCTTTAGGGTCATTTTTTTGAAATGAAATGGAAATTTTTGAAAATGAAATGGAAGAAAGGCAATTGCATAGCGTACGTGAAAGCTTGAGAATATTTCTTTGTTCCTTTACACACCTGTCTTATTAAAGAAGACATATGAAGATGATATAAGTCTTTATTCCATGACACGAAAGTATTTGCAGGGACAAAACCCCAGTTCTAGCTACCAGTAATGAGACTAAACTCTTCAAATTGCATTTTTTTCTTGTTACAGCTGAATTTAATTTTACTTTTGATATCCAGATGATTGTTAAAGGAAAGAAAACAGGTCTCCAAAGATGACAGTTTAAACTTCATGTCACAGATCAACACTTACAACTTCCGTGTGTTTTTTCGCCTTGCCTTACAATGGATCTGTAATCATAAACTATTTCTTGAATGTCCATGCATCTCTCATAGTAAAGTTCAATTTGTTCCACTGCGTCTTTGTCATGAAGAGGATTAGAAATCTGTAAAAAGGCAAATTATGGACAAATGGCATCCCCAGTATCTATTGTTGTGTATGCTCAGCTAGAAAGATGCATTGTACACAAATAACAAAAGGAAACAGATTGTTCATTACAATCAGCTTGTCTGGCACATCATATTAGTGTGTCAGACAACCCAATGCTGGCCACAGTAGACCACTGTCTATTTAAATGGTCAGCACAATCCAAAAATTACAGATGAATTTCCAAAACTGACCAAACCCATGTGACTTTTACCATCACTTTTTTCAAAACCATAGATTAATCAAATGTACTCAACTCTGTATCCTCAGAAACTCTGGGAACAAAACAATACTGAAAATATGTCTTTATTAAATACAGATTTACTAACACTGCTTTACACACTCACTTCCTGAAATATTATCTTTTAGCATTTGAAACAGTAACTAATATTGCTAGGTTTCAACAGAAAATGAGCATATATGACACATGTTCCCAGATACTATTCTGCTTCATAGCTAGTTTATCACTTGATGAGCATTCCATCTGAAAAAAAAAAAATATAGTCCTAGTTGGCTGCTAATATTTCAGCATTTCCAAGTAGTGCTTTTGCTTACCTGTTCTGTTTCCAACACATTGAGGCGATAGTATTTCACAGGTCCAAAGAATGCTTCAACACCATTTACGTACCCACTGCCTCCAAGAACGAAGTATCCAGCAGTGTCATCATAATAGAAATCTTCCCTAAAACTTGAGAACATTAAAGAGAAGTAAGCTGACTATCTAGAGGTACTGTGAAAGAAGAAAGAGAAATTAGTATTTCTCAGAATTTCTGCAACTGACAGTCTTAAGCTCATTGCAATTATCTTTTTCTTTTGTCATTTGTTTATTCTCAAAATTGACTCTGCAATTTAGTGTGATAAATTATGGAGTGAATTTAACAAATTCCTTGTCTACAAACATATTAAAACAGTAGTGTGTTTTATTTTTCTGACCTGTAAATATCTTTTGATATTTTATGCATCATTACTTAACCTCAATTCCACCTTTCCACCTCAGTTCCACCTCTCCCTTTCACTTTTCTGAAATCACCATATGAAAATTTAAGTTTTCTGTCTCCTAGAGTTATCATCTGCAACTCATCAGTTTCTGGATTTAAAGCATAGCAGAGAAGGAACAATCCTGAAGTCTGCCATGCAGTTCACTGTTACGTAGTTCCCTTATTAACAGTGGAATTTTAAAATTATTTGCAGAACAAAGAGTTCATCTTAAATTGTAGTGAAAGAGAAGAACTAAAAATCCATTTTAAAAAAATGTTCAGTTACTTAGAATAGAGGACAGAGCGTGAATACTTTTGGTAGCAATTTTGCTCTCTAACTAAGCGAAGCAAGTAACAATTTCCCTGGTGAAATACTACCTCTCACAGCAACAGTAAAACTAGACTTCAGTAAGGCCAAAAGTTCATTTGAAGACTGATCTTAATGCCACTGACCTGCCAATCAGTTTTTAGTGAGGGTTATCAGATTCTAGTACAAGATCATGCACCATGTTAACTTATGGCATTAACAAAAATATTCAGCTCATGCTTAAAGTAAGCACAGTAAAGCAAACTGAAAGCATAGTGTAGAAAAAGACGACAGACATTTTCAAAATCAATTAGAATCTCAGTAACAAACTTATGCTATCCTTCTCTCATTCTCTGTATCTGAACATATATACACATACTACTCCACAAAGGGGGAAATACTGCTTACGTAAAAGATTGATGATGATGTCTTTTCAAATTCTTCCCAACACTGCTTACTTCGATCTAAAAGAGCACAAAATATTAATTATAATAAAAGAAATGTCATAGGGTACATTTATTACAGTGTCAGGTTGCTCCAGGGGAGGTTTAAATTGCATGTTAGAAAATATTTCTTCACTGAAAGGGCTGTCAAGCACTGGAACAGGCTGCCCATGTTAATTGTGGAGTCACCATCCCTGGCAGTGTTCAGGGAACAAGTGGATGTAGCACTCAGTGCTGTGGTTTTAATTGATATGGTGGTGTTTGGTCAAAGGTTGGACTTGATAATCTTTGAGGTCTTTCCCAGCCTTAATGATTCAATGATTCTTGTTGATCCACAGCCCAAAGCCCTTCTGCCCAAGGCTGTTCTCAATCTAGCCTGCCTAGTTCTCAAACTCTGCCTAGCCCATGTTTGTGCCTGGGATTTTCCTGACCCAACCTCACAGCTGGACTTGTTGAACATCACAAAGTTCACATGGGCCACCTCTCAAGTCTGTCCATGTCCACCTGGATGGCATCCATTCCCTCCAGCATCTCGACTACACCACACAGCTTGGTGTTGTTAGAAAATACTGCTGAGGGTGCACTCAATCCAACTCAATCAATCAAAGTTGATTTTCCAAAGCTGAATGGTCTGAACACCCCCTCACAACTTCTAGGTTTAGATTTTTCATTCTTTTGCTATGTGAGCATGTACAGTTTACAGTATTTCTCTCAGCCTCAGCTATTAAGGAATTTGTCAGAGGCATAACCAAATTATACAGATCTCAGCCTTGATCCTGTAATTCAGTAGCAAGCATACCTGTCCACCCTTAAAGGACAGATCTAGTCGAAACCACTGCTTCAGAGGAAGGCTGAAGCTAGTTTTCACTGCAAGGTCATCCCCTCTCATGAGATGCATCTGAATATGCACATAACCTGAGAGCAAAAAAGGTAGAAAAAGGAAATAAACACCACAGAAACATTAACAGCAAGAACGGGTTTACCAACACATTGTTCACAGTGATTCTGTCCTCTTCATCCTATTCATCACCACCAACAGAAATCTGGGCACTCACCAAGCCATACATCAGCTCTCAGAGAGTCCCACAGACAGTGCTCCACATTTCAGTTACACATCTCAGATGCTGATGCTCAGGCTCCCACATAAAACCACACACTGAAAACCAGGATTAAACAGACTAAACAGGCTAAACCTAAGGCAAACAGGGAGGCTGTCCCAGTTGATCTCAAACATCAGAAAGCAGTTGTGACTTGCAGTAAACAGCAGAAGGGACCAGTAAACAATGGCATCCACTCAGCACTCAACTGGTGGCATGTGACTGCAATGATCAAGTACAAGATGACTCTACCCTCCACTTCTTGGACCTCCAGAAGCTATACTCATGGTCTGAGCTTTTAAGACCAGAAAAGGCTATTATGATACCAAGCAAATCTCATATTAAGCTGATAACTTCCATTTTTTTTGTTCTTCAAAAAAAAGCATCCAGTTTATAATGGATAAAATAATTATTGAAATTGGCTACATGACAGAGAAAATGAAAATGACAAAAATAACAGAGAGGAAGAGGTCAGCTGTCAAACTCACAAAGAAGGAGGAAAAAAAAAGTATTATGAGAATGCCAGGTGTGCACTTTTAAAACTCTACATGCTTATTTCCTCTGTGAGCCTGCCAGCCAGCTCCCAGTCTGCTTCTGACAAGAACAGACCCCCACTGCAAGCGTTAGTGTTGCAAGACTAAGACAATGCTACCTCTTAACTTTCTTCCGGATCAGGGAAACAGACTGGTTCTTGAACACTGCAATGTAGGCAAGACATTGAATGACTTTGACTTTTTCTGAGGCTACTTCAAATTACTAAAAATGTTCATGTTATATATATATATAGGAATTAAGATCAATTTAAAATAACACTTCAGTAATAATAAGAAAGCTTTTTCATTGAGGTGAGACTGTTTAATCTCAGTGTATGTTCCTGGTTGTAAGATTCAGGCTATTCTCCTGACAAAGCAGACATTTCCTTAAGTTAGCCAAGATTAGATGCTATGCAACTACTCAGTTTTCTCCTGTTAATTTAGTAGCTACTTTCCTACTGAGACACTATAGTCAAAAAGAAGTACTTTGCAAGGGATCAATTTCACAAAATAGGTCTGATATTATATTTTTATAAATGTTATTCCTAGGCACAGATCAATAAAGACTGTATTAGACCTCTTCTGAAAGCCATTAATAATATCCCTTACCTTCCTCATTTAGAAATACAGCAGGAGTACCATACATTTCTTTTGAATCAATAAAATAGAGTATACCACACAGATCCTTTTCACAGTGATGGAGTAGATACAGCCAGATTGAAACAGTGAACCTGTATGAGCAAAAGCAAACAAAAAATCCACTCCTGATGAGAAAGCTCTCTACATAATTTGAAATGCATGCATTTCACTTTAATTTAGCAAACCTGTGTCACACATGTAATCTTCAGAATATAACACATCCTCTGCAGTAAAAACCTTCAGGAAAACCACACTTAAGACTCTTGGATCTTTGATCTCTAACCTCAGACTTTTGTGGTGACAACAGGAGAAGACAGTAAGGAAGCGTTATCTGAATCAATTCCAGAATGCCAGGTCAGAGCTACTTCCAGATCCTACATCACCAAGGAACTGAAAACACAACTGAGACAAATTGGAGCCAACCTCCCACATACAGACTACAGTACCAAACCCCCAGATGTATGGTCTTGTCACCTTGATAGTCGAAGCCAGTAAAAATTATAAGCTCTGTCTTCTATACTAAAAGTGAACTGTGAAAATATGCTTGGGAGAAGCAGTTAAAAATGAGTCTGTCCTCTGTACAGTACAGATAGGTATGAGTAGCTGTCATAGAAGCATGACAGGACAAATAAAGGTGGAGCCTTTGCAAACTGTGAAACAGTGCAAAATAAAAAACCAAACACCAACAGCACTGTGTACTTAGAAATTTCTGTTCAAACCTGGTTGAGGCACTAAAAGCAGGATTTATACCACAATATCTAATTTTAAGGAGTTCCTCTGTGCCAGACTAAATCTGCTTCTGTGCTCTTAACAGAAATTTGATCACTTATTTCTGTAACATTGCCACAGCAGTTAGGTCAATGCTGAATGACTTTGAAAATCGTACCTCCAATGTACAATTAGCAAAGCATTATAATTATTATCATACCTGATGAAATAGTTCACTTTTCTTAGTGACTTTTAGAAAGAGAGAGTCAGTTTTTGCATTTCTATAATTAATAAAAATTGTCAATATTTGTTTATAATACTTTAGGACTGGATCAGCTTGCCTTGCTTCTCCGTTAAAAAATTGCTTAACATGAGTACCTTGTATCTTTTCCTAAACTAAACCACTATAGGTCTGAAAGCCTAATACATGCTCTCCTGCTTTAAAAAAAATGGAAGGGTGGTTAAGTTTTCCCTAATGGAAACTATGCCTTAAACAGCTAATAACATAATTTTCTCCAGAGATGGTACATGGGTGAGGTAGAAAGTGTTTGTCATTTGTAAATGACAAACACTTGTATATTGATTGCTAGGACCTACAGGCAAACGCCGTGCTTCTAGAAATACTGCTCATATGTTCATGCTCATATACTGCTCTTTTCAACTTTCATCTCTGCCAATACAGCAAACTCAAATGCCTCAATCTCCATTTAATCCTTGATTGCCAGCTCGAGACTGTGTTTGTTCTGGACCCATTTCTTGGGACAGAGTTTGGGACAATGCTGACTCATTTCATATCCCTGTTGCTGCAGAATGGCAAACAGTGTGAGCAGTCCCTTACAGTCTCAGCCTGTCCTTGCTGCAGGCTCTCCAGTGGTAGCCACCTCAAACAGCAGTTATGTATCCCGGGCTCTCTTTCTTTACAAATCCCTGACTGAAGCCAACCAAGTAATCTCAGTTAGATCCATCTACTTCTGTTGGCCTTTTGTACAATGGGGAACCACTGCTCACATACACAGAACTGAGAAACAACTGAAGAGAAGAACTCTCTTCCTCTTCTTAACAGAACTACCCCAGGCTGTCACACAACCACAACACCCCCTGAAGACATCACCTGAAGGCAAGAACTATGTGGAGCAGATAAAAAGATGCATAAATTCATGCCATATACTCTAAACCAGAGCTTAAGTGCCTCAGTCCCAGAAGCAGAATGCAACTATGCTGGTGAGCAAAGAGCAGCAGGCTGTCACCCATCCAGAAGAGACCAGGAGCTAAAAATTGCTCTGTATTTATGGCTTCAGTTATGGTTTGAGAGCTAGTAATTTGCATGCAACCTCTGCTCTCTGGCAAGTCTTTTTGGCACTCTTCTTGATGCCACAGGCCAAATGCAAACCAGCAGGCAAATTCCAGTTCCTGCAATCATTTCCCACTTCTGTAATAATGTTGCCAGTGTGAGAGCATCTGGTGGAAGGGAGGTATATCTATGTATCTCTTTTCCCCTGAAGTTGCAAAATATGACTGGAGAGTTGTGACAGTTTTGGGAAGGGGGATCAGAGTACAGCAGGATGACCGTACAAGAGAAAATTACTCTATAAGTGAATAGTGTGCAGGGGCTAAGGAGCTGTACTCCTGTCTAAATAGGAGAGTTTACACAGCAATGGTAGAAGGAAATGGAGTAAGCTCAAGCTGGAAGACTTATCTAGGCAGAGGATTTTATCACTAACAGCTTGTCAGGTGCAAAATAAACTAGAGTGTGAATTTATAGGGATAAAGCTGCTTCATGCTGCTTGCCCTTGCAAGAAATCCTGCTCTGCTCTTGGTCTGCAAACCATGTTAGAAATGCAGATCTGTTTGTAATACAGAAAATCCCAGGCTAGTTAGTCATGAGACAGCAGTATGATCATGACAGCAGGTAACAGCTAACTCACCCTCCTAACTGTACCTAACCCATTCAGTTACATCATCTCTTACACAGCATTGCACTAACATATACTGTAAGTATCTTCCTGAGATTCAGCTTAAGCCTGTCCAAAACTGGAATCAGAAGGAACTGCTAACTAGGCTCCTTTTGCATCTTTTCTCAAATTAGTAGGCAGTATTCCTTTAATTTGTGGTAAAGCCCAAGAGTTTAAGTACATTCTACAGCCTTCAAAAACCGAATACAGCCCCGTTCAGTTACTTGCCTATACTTACATGGGATAATCAATCTGATGTTGTCTGACTGTCTCAAGTTCTTTGTTTTCAAACTGTTCAAACTTCTTCACAATTCCTGTTTTTTCCCCACTGGAAGCATATATAAATTCGAGAACCTGGACACCATCTGCAAAATACAGTCTTTCTTAATCTGACAGCCAGAAAGCATAGAAACTGATTAATTAGCTCACATTCCTACAGTCAAACATTTAAATCACACAACAGTTTAAAAGTTAACACAAACTCTCAATAAGTCCTTAGACATAAGTTCACTTGCTGCTGTTAAATACATTATAGTCTTGGACCAAATAACCCACGAAAAGTGAAATTGAGCCTATTTCCAGATGGAATTAGAAGGAGGGAAAGAATAGACTTATTTAAATCTAAGATACTTAAAGAACCAGTTAGTAAACAAGAAGTCTTAATTTATGTTATTCACTTAAATCTCATCCTATCTTTGGTTATACCTATGTGATGTTTCTCCACATCTCTTGGACTTGCTCTCCATTTGTGCCTCTCTGTATTATACATACATAGACACCAATTCTGTTCTTAACTGATATGGATAATCCTGTAATAAAACTGACAAAACTGTCCCTCCTAAGAAACAGGAGAAAAATCTTCAAGGCCATGATCATCAGCTTGCCTTGAGAAACTCAAAAACCAAACAAAAAAATCACTCAGTAAAACAACAAAATAAACCAAACCCTGAGTAATTTGCTACAATATTATTTTAAGAAACAAGATTTGAATCTTATTTCCTCCTAATGTCTCTTAAACTGATTTAATCTGTAATAGAAATAGATAATACAGACAATAAGACGTTTCACAGTGTTGTCAGATATCACATGCTATCTCCAACAAGTATTTTAGACAGCCCTTAAAGGAAGCAAGATGTTCCCTGTTCTTCTTCAGAGCATTTACACGCCAATGTAGTGAAAATAAATTACATCATTATGGGATTTTCTCAGAGACAACCATTTAGAAACAAATGTTCTTTATCCTTCTAGGTTCTGCTTTGAGCACACATTGAGAGCAAAAGAATTGTCATCAAGTGTAAAGCTAGAGATAGGCAAGCAGAAAAAAAAGAACTCAAAAAACCTAGAAAGCAAAGTTGTTTCAATAATCTGTAGAGTTGGCAAGACACGATTTTTTGATTTAAATCTACTACTTTTTTCCTAAAATGCTTGTTCATAATGGTTCTAGAGGGGAAAAAAAAGGTGTTGTAAAGTTTAGCTCACTACAAAGACTTGAAAATATGTTTCTGAGTGTGAGGCCACCATCTTAAGCAGAAGGAGACTACTTGTGTGAAAATTATGTATGCATGAACTACAGAACTGATTCTGAATTAATGCAGTAAGGGATGGAGCAACTCTCTCTGAAGATAAAGGAATGATGTCCACTGACTCTGGTGGGTTTTGACTAAAATTGTTTGAATACACTTAGAAAATAGGGGCCAGGCTGCTACCAACCTCCAGGTTGGCTGTGAGGAAATGATCTGGAGAGCAGGATGGCTCCAGCAACTTGCAACTCCAACCTCATAGTTATGGAGACTACATGTTCAACAACGCTTCCCAAGTAAACCACTGTATGTAACATGTACTATTTACTACCAGTAGGCACTTTTTAACAGCTTACCAGAGATGTTATTTGTTTCCTTGGGGAAAAAAAGTGACATTGCACCTACCACTTTCATGAGGGCACTGAGGTATCCTATTGGCCTGGAGCATCCACAAATAGTCAGCACCCCACTGAAGACAAACTTTGTGATCCTTATATGGCCGTTCAAAAGGTGGAACTGCCTCTAAAAATGTGTAATTCTTGGCAACCGCAGCCTGGTAGTCTTCATTCTGCTCATCATCATAGTTGCTAGCTGATTTGTGACTAATCCATGCATACAGTATCACACTGTGCACTATTATTGAGTTTCTGATGATATAATCATCTCTGTAAACCATGATGCTCGGAAATTTCAAGTGTACTTGTCGAGTTCTGCTAACATAAAGGTTCTTCTCATCCTTCCATCTCTTTCTATACACTGGGACACCAGTCCTGAACTCAGAGGAAGCTACTGCTTCCAAACTGACAATACAAGGCTTAGAACATAAGTACTGAACTGAAACCTCAGAATTGTTAAGAACTTTCTTTTCTAAAATGTTTAAATAGATAAAATCTACATAATCCGTATTCTTCTGAAACTCTGGAGTAACTGCTGTTGTCTGTAATGTCTCCTTTCCAAAGGACAGCACAAAGTTCTGAAAGAAAACCCAAACCACAAACATGTTAACCAGAGAATCTTGGTTATAATTGGTACATAAATAATGTGATTATTTATATACTCACAGTAATAACAGAACACTGCACAAGCATGTTTATACACCATACTTTAACTTCATAATATGAGGTTTCTTTTACCCAGCAAGTAGACATGGATTACTGGAGAGCCACTATCAAGATTGGAATAGTAACAACTTCCCTACATCAAGTTCTTAAAGTTACACATGCTTCTACAAACAAGCTGTATTTACAGGGTGTATCCTGCAGCCCTTATGCAAGTGGAATCCAGTCTAAGATAGCGACTTATACGTCATGCTATTTAAACATGCTCCTAGGATCAGGCCTAAGGAGTCTACCTGAAAATGTACTGCCATATATTCATTGTGTATCATTGTTTGCTAGGATTGCCACAGCCTGACGTTTCTGTATCTTCTTAAAAAGTTAGCTAATTTTGTTACCTGTCATGCAGGTCCCTGGAGGACAAAAGGACAACAAAAGCTTCCTGAGAATGAATTAGTATTCATGAAGTGTTTCATTTTTGACATGTTCCTATCCTGAAGATGGACTTGGAAATCTGAGCAGCAAGACCAGCAGGCTGAATTTGCTCAGCTTTTGCTCTCCACAGCTATGTATGTTATATATAGTTTGAGAGTGAGTGCCTGGACATACAACAGGATTATCCCCTACTAAAGTTCTTGTCGCTAAGGCTTCAAACAGCTTATTTTCTTTCTGCCCTGCAGTCAGCATCCAGCTTGATGCACTGCCAAGGATCCTGGGGATTACTCAGCTCTGAGGGCAAGCCACCAGCACAGCAGTTCCATCAGGTTACCTGGTCTGTCTAAAATATTCAGAATTATCACTTAGGATTACCAGGGGAGATGGCCATTAAGATTACTCAACATGAGATCCGTCTTGGGTAACTTTTAACTTTGCTAAGATTAAACAAATTAAAATAAAATTTATCTTGGATACCTATCTTGGATTGATGGCTTTTTCACTGTGTTCTCCAAAATATTACAAAGGTTTGGCCTAGTCATTAGTACATTTCTAATCATAGAAATTATGTGTTGTGCACCAGGAGGACTAGACCTTGCCCACAATCCAATACGGAGATCAGTAGAAGTCCCTAATGATAAACTATTTTGCTTTTAATTTCTTAAGAATATGCTGACTTTCCTTGAGAGCTACATTGAAAAAATATCAAGCCACTAAGACCTGTGAAGGTGTAAATATTAGGAAAATTCAGAACTAGGTGCTATGCTACTTCCTTGCTCCTACAGATGAGGATTTTTTGATCACCTCTGTGATCAAATGCTATTTTTCCCCCAGTTGCCTCCTTAGAGCTGCAAAAAGCTCAAGAGCTGTTAGTGGAACACAACCATGCATAGAGGTGCTGTTTACTTCAAGACCTTGACTTTATTAAGGGCAGACACTGGAAGACATAGCTGAATGAGGGAACTTTTGGATGAAAAAGCTAGATATCATTGCAAGCAGATGGGTAGCTCTAGAGCACTAGATCTATTTAGTGTTCCTAGGGAACTTGTCACTTAAACCATTTTCCATACTTGCAACCAAATGCTCTTATCTTCTTGTATCTGACAAGAGACACTGCAAGTGAGATGTGCAGTGATGCCAAACACTGACAAACACATGTAAGCACCAAGATACACACCTTGAACAAATAAAATGCTAAAAACCCACAAAACACTATGCAGCTCCATATTTTGGCTTTCTACAATAGACAATCTCATCAGAGTGACAGCCTTCCTCTCTGTCCTATTTCCCATTCCACAAAATGCATATTGGTTAGAGCATGGTGCTAATAATGCCAAGCTTGTGGGTTTGATCCCTTTATGGGCCATTCACTTAAAGAGTTGGACTCAATGATCCTTGTGGGTCCCTTCCAACTCAGAATATTCTGTGCTTTTGTGATATTGTAAAAACTATGCAAACTGGAGGGGCTAAAAAAGGAACAGCAATAGGAGGTTGGTGTCCATTGGAACACATGGTATGGTGTCTATCATGCTGGAATAACACACATACACAAATACTGAGATAAAAGTTGATGAGAGAGCCTTGACTTTAATACTAATTTGAGTACCTTTCAGAGCTTGATTTGACAAAAGATACTATTCTTTTACATTTCCAACACAATTCTTCTTTGGTTTAAACACTTCCAAAAGCATTAAAAGCCCATAACAGCAGCAACAACTTATCCTAAACCTCTTGTACTTGACGGTTATAATTCACATCTCTTGATCTAACAAGAAAGAGACTTGTAAGTAGCTTAATCTTTGTGAAAAGGGGGCTGTGTCATGAGGAAGATGGCAATATACTATGAACACAATGTCATGTCGTTATCACAAGGTGCAAAAGTCTACCAGGTAGATAATACAAAGCATAGGGGTACTAATGTGTGCTATTACACACATGCACTTACTGTCAAAACACAGCCAGCTCTCAATTTTCTCAGTGGTTATCCAATACAGAGAGACGGGAACTAGACTCCAGCAAAGACAGCTTGGGTCATTAACAAAGATGCAGCAGTGTATGAATACATTCATCTGATTTCCAGGGAATGGCAGAAATTTTGTGGTGGGCATCCCAAAGCAGTAAGCTCTGAAACCCAAAGCCAGCTCTTTGTAGAACAATTCCCATGATGTTCCTAGAGCACTTAAGCACAATGCAACACGATTGCTGATGTCTAAGTTTAGCTTCAGCTCTGCTGATCTAGGGCCTTTCCCGTAGTGCCTGATCTGCTAAATGACTCCCCATTTTACTTTCTATTCTTTGGTCCCTGGGTATTACTTGAGGCCTGCACTGCCAAATACATGAAGTATATTTGAGTCTGCTGTTACATCCCACCTGACAAACCCTTCTGGAGGCTCATTCAGTATAGAGCATGGAGCAAAGAACCCTGAGCAACCCCACAATGATGGAGGCCTGGCAGAGACTGCAGACCATAAACTTCCAGACCACGGCTGAGTCTCTGTTACCACTTGATTGCCACTCCACAGTGCATAGAGTGTGCATCATCTAAATGTTCCCACTTGGTGACGAAGCCTCTTCCTTTCCTGTTATATCAGACCAGGCAGAGTTAAATGTGCATCACCTCTGACATAGAACAAGGACGAAAACATTACACATTGAGTGTGATTATGAGATTTAGATATAAAAGTTTCCAGCACACTAAAGAGGTCAGCTATGCTGATTCAAAATATTATCATGAACTAGGTAAAGTTCAACAAGACAAACATAAAGGCTTTGTTGTGTGGGGCAACTCAGCCATTAAAGCTGTAAATGCTGGGGTTTTTTTTTTCTTTTCTTAAATCCTGCTGAATCTGAATGAATTAGCCCAAGTCATCCCATCAGATCTTGGGATAAAAATCAATGTGGGAGGCAAATACTACAAGTGTTAGGAAGCTGAACATTTTCAGTAATGTAATAATACAGAAATGATTGAGCAAATATTCTTTCACTTGCTGGAGATCTCAACAGGACCCTCCCTGAGTTCAGCCCTGCAGAAATTCCACATAACCTCATAACTCTATGAAACCTGCACCTGTTTGCACAAAAACCTGAAGATAACCTCCGTCCTTCACCTGCAAATGCCCAACATGTCATGCTACATTTTAAAATGCGTGAAAAGAAGACATGACAAAAAAGGGTGTTGATCTGCTGCTCTCCATCAGCACCAACTTGGTACGGGTACATAAGGACTTTGACCAGAGCTAATGCTTAGCAGCAAAAAAGATGAAAAAGTAGTTTAGTAAATGGCCCTAAAACACGGTTGTTTCCATAAACCAGTGCAGCACTATGCTCCGACGTGCATCTGTAAGCAGATGTCAAAGGCGTCCTCATTTTTTCCACTCTAGAAGTTTATCGTCACCCAGGGCAGAAAGCTTAACACTTGGACGTGACGACTCGGCGTCCCCCAGCCCAGTAAGACAGGCCCTAGTTACGCTGGGGGCTGGGAAGGGGCGCGGAGCCAGGCTGGACAGCCGGGGGCTGGCTCCGAGAGGCGGCCCCGGCCCCGAGCCCCCCGCGCACCGCCGGACTCGGGCTCCCTCCGCCCTGCGGGTACGACCCGCGGCCCCGCACGGGCCGGCCCCCGCCGCGACGGCCGGTGCGGGGCCGGCGGCACTCACCGTGAGGAGGACGAGGAGCAGCGGAGGGCGGCGACGGGGCTCGCCTGGGGGCCGCATGCTGCTGCTGCTGCTGCGGCGGTGCCCAGCGCGGCAGGGACTGCGCGGCCGACCCGGCGACAAGGATGCGGCAGATCCGGCTTCCTGGAGGAGGGGCCGCCGCCCGGNTGTCCCGGAAGGCCGCGCGCCGTGTCCGCGCCGTGTCCGCCGGGCCATGGCCGCGCTGTCCCGCACCCTCGGCATCTTCGGCGCCTTCGTGGCCGTGGTGGGAGCCGCCTTTTACCCCATTTATTTCCGGCCGCTGCTGCTGCCGGAGGAGTACAGTGAGTCCGTGTGCGGGGGGAGCTGGCTGGGCCCGGCCGTGGCGCGGTCTGTGCCCGGGCTTGGGGGAACGCTGGGGCTCGGTGAGGGACTCCCGAGGGGCTTTCTGCTCGTCTAGGAGATACCTGAAAACCGAAATAATACAGCTCGCCGTTAATCTTATTTCAAGTTATTGGCCAGCACGTCATTAAGAACATCCTGAGATGCAGGTGAAGAAATTGAGATCAGAAGGATGGAGCACCTCTCCTATGCAGAAAAGCTGAGAGAGTTGGGGTTCTTCAGCCTGGAGTAGAGAAGGCTTCAGAAAAACCTTGTAGAACACTTAGAAGCTCTCCTTGTAAGAAAGCTGAGGCAGGCTTTTTAGTAGGCCCTGTTGCAATAGGGCTAGAGGTAGTGGTTTTAAAGTAAACAGAGTTAATTCAGAGTAGATAAAAGGAATACATTTTTTTGTGATGGTGAGCCACTAGAACAGATCGCCTTGAGGAGTGGTGGGTGTCCCATTCCTGGAAGCATTCAAGATCAGGTTGGACAGGGCTCTGAGCAACTTGATCTAGCTGAAGATGTCCCTGATCAGTGCACTAGAGGTGGACTGGATGATCTTTAAAGGTCCCTTCCAACCCAGAGTATTCAATGAATATATGAGCTGTTCAAGTTGTTTTCCAGCTGCAGTTGAAAATCTTAACTTAAAACTTGGCAACCAGTTGTGATGATTTGCTAGAGCTGGCCTCAGTCTGCAGAGTCTCTGAAACTGACTCCTGAGGAAAACCCCGCTTTCCTGCCGGGAAAACCTGCAAAAGCCCACAACTGACTCTGTGCAGGAAGCCCCCGAAGGCACCTGCAGCTCCAGGTGTGAAGCCTCAGTGGCTCCAGCTGGGTGCTCAGTAGGGGGAGCACCCATTACTCCTCAACTTCCATTAAATACTGCTGAAGGAAGTGGGGGAAAAGTTCTGGTGCAGCCAGCCTTGCCCCTTCACTTTAGTTTTTATGAAACTAAGCAAGCGATAACATGAAGATATATGTGGTTAATCTGCCAAGACAGCTGAAAATTTCTAGGAAGGAAAAAGAAAAAAGGATAACAAACTTACTGGTCTTATTGGAGAGGCTTTGGCCTTGCATCAAAGCTCAAGTAAAATTTAACTTGCAAGCAAGTTTTTATTCAAGGATGCTGTGTTTGTGAAACTTCTCACAATTATGGTTCCTACTCTGTGTTCCCTTTGAAAGCTTTATTACTAAATCTTTTTTGCTTATGCTATACTTTCCAAAAATACTGTATTAGAAATGTGTCTTGGCAGTAAGGAAAGGGCAGAACTAGTGGAACAATGTCAACTTTTGTACTTGTGAATTATGTGAGTAGATGTTTCCTATCAGTTTAGGGACTTTTAATCTCTATTTAGCACATAAAATGATTGATGCACTGTTAGCAAGTGTGCAAACTTGGATTTGATACCTGATTCCAAACTTATTGCCCGGTGCTGAATCTCCATCTGATATCACCTTTATTCATTTCCAGTAAGCTTTTCTTGATGCTCATCACTGCAGTATGAGAGGCACAAGCAATTGTTATCACAATACTTGAGGCAAGATTGTTGACTTATCACAGTTGTGGTGTTTGAACCCAAGTATTTAACCTTTGGGGTACAAAGGATTTTCCAAGTACAGTCTAATAAACTGTATGACAACTTCTGCAGAAGCTCCCGCCCTCTATTGGCTTGAGCTGTGGGTGAATGCTCAGTATTTCTGTGTTTGGGGATGCTGTGTCCCAAAAGTTGGGTGTTCTGATTAGCATCACATAGTAATCACGCAAAAGGCAAGGAGGAATTTTAGTTACCTGGAGTGACATTGAACTATGTAAACATGAAATGCTATGTTTTCTTCCTTCACTCTTGTTTTTCGTATGAATCTCCCAAATTTTATACAAGTGAAGTACATTAACATTCAGGAAGAAGACTTAATGCACAATTCTCAAACATCTTCAGAGAAGTTCCTAGCAATTTAACAAATAAGATGAAAACTACGTGGAAAAACTGTATGTAGTCAAATTGTTGATATGAACTGTAAATTGTGCACAAAGGCATTTGACTTAATTTCATACAAAAATGTTACAATTTTGTAGGTTTTTAGTACCTTAGTTTGTGGCTTTGCTGCTTCTATTATTTTCATGTCTGTATCTAGCTTTAAAAAAGACTGCAGTTTAGTGGCAATGATGAAACTTTAAGGCCTTCAGTACAGACTTTTTCCACATGGATTAACTAAAACAGTGGCTTGACAGCTGCTCTTTGTGACATTTTCACAGATTTCCTGATTTTCTGAATTGTGAGACTCTCTTCCTTCCCCATCCTGTGAGGTGGCTCTCCTGTCACCAAGACTGATTCTTCCTTGTCTTTTTTTGGCCTACCTGTCTTCCAAGTTGTTTGCAGGCCCCACAGCAGTATCCCTATTGACTGTTCTGTGTCCTATCTGTGTATTTATCATCTCTTATATTTTTGCACTGGTTTCTTTGCCAGACCAATTAACACCTCCTGCTGTTCAACCCAGCATTCTCAGATTGGTTCCTGGTTTTGTCCCTGCCTCTTTTCTAATCTAAGTTTCCACTCAAGACTGAATATCCTTCTCCTTCATGTCCTACAGGAAGTCTCATTCCTTGCCCTAATCTATTCTGTTCTCCCTTTGTGCGTTTTGTGCCTTTTCCTTTGAAGTTAGACAAGTCCCTGAGATTTTGTCTGCTAAAAAGGATGAAATGGAATGACCATTGGCTCAGTGAACAGAACTGGAGAATCTGGATATGCCTCTAGTGCCTGTCCCCTTGCAAGGAGAATCAATTACTGTGATATTCCTGCTAGTCTCCAGTAGCATTAGGCTTGTACCTGGACAGCCTGATTAATGTGTAGTGCCAGTGCATTCCCAGTGGGATAGGATAATGAAAAATTTCAGTTTTAAGGTGAGCTTAATTCTGGGCTTCCTTTGCAAATGTGCACCCTGCAGGTTTTTAAAGGCCTCAAAAGTTCAGTGGTGTAGACAAAAGGTTGAACTACCTGAGCTTTGACTTCCTGCTTCAGAGTACCACTGTGGTGATGAAGTGTGTACCTGGAAGTGGAAGAAAAGGAGGGGCACTTAGTAAGTGAAAATAGTATAATTTTCTCCATTTCTCTTCATGGAAGTGGTTGAATCTTTCAAAGAAAAACAAAAAGCCTGAGACAAGCCAAATGTATGGGAAAATATCCCTCAGATGCTGAATTTCACAAAGTTTACAAGCAGTAATTTTGTAGGTGCTGTCATGAAAACCGTTTCCAAGGTCTTTCAGGGCCTGAAAATGGGAATCGCCCAAAAGAAAAAAAAAATCTTATGATTAGTTTAATGTTGAGCATATGAATGACAGCTTCTAAAAGTACTAGTCATTCCTTAAGTGCTGGGATCATGGCAGCTGTTTTGCCATCTTTATTAAACAGTAGGCATTGTTTTAAGATGATTATCTTACTGTTTCTAGTCTCAAAACAGACTAGCTATCAGTTTCTCAGTGAAGTAGGAATACTACATTCGCATTCTGTAGGTAGATACTCAAACAGAATTTTACTGTGTAGCATCTAGAATTAATAAAATTTTCAAGATTATTTTATTGGATGCAATCAAGATATCTGGTATTTTCTTTTTTTTTAGTAGTGTCCTTTCTGTTCTGCTTTCCAGAGAATGAACAGTCAATAAACCGAGCTGGTATTGTTCAAGAGGATATTCAGCCTCCAGGTACACTTGATTTATGTGTCTGCATTGATTGTTTTAAAGACCATCTTGAAGTAAAGCCTGAATATTTATATGGATTTAAATAATACAGTGAAGAATACATTCAGTGAAAACATATTTAATAAACTTGCCATTAAATTATTTTTTCAGGCTAATTCCTCACTGAAAAATTACGGTTTTAATGAAACTCATCTTAAAGTGACTTAACTGGCCAAATAAGTTGCAGAATTTCTGTTGTCCTCACACTTCCTTAAATAGAGGCCAGTTTCCACTTCTGAACCAGCTTGGAGCAAGCAAGAACCACGGATAGGCTGAGCTGTAGCTATAAAGAGCAATGTTGCACACTAGTTTTGTAGAATACTGAACTCTGCTGAAACACAGTTCATCAGCACTTTGGCAGTGCTTTCTGGCCTCATGGGTGGATGGGTATGCAGAAATCCACTACATGTGAAGGAAAATTTGGAATGCAGTGCTAATAGCTTTTGAATCCTTGCTGTTGACAGTGGAAGGCTTAGAAAAGCATATGAGGGAAGTAAAATTCAAGTATAGCAGACTATCCTTGATAGTTCATTTTTTCATAATGGTAAATGGAGTGGCTGTTCATTATGCAAGGCTGGCATTGCTTGATTAAAGATGTGAGAGTGCCTGTCTTGATGAAACATGTAATATCTGACTATGTTAAAGGGTAATGTATTTTTGTTTTTGAAAAAGCCTAACATCAGCAGCAGGTGAAAATCAAATAGCATTAAAGCCATGACCTTATTACATGCATTGGTTAGATCATTAGGGCACAACTTGCTTTCCAGGGAAGTGGGGGAAATCCTGAAGAGAAGTAGGAAGGGTATTGTGAAATAGAGGTCTCGTAAACCTGTCTTTTTTTACTAAACATTCAAGAAGACTGGACTGGCTCATTTATCCAAGATGCAGGTACTTAATGAACAGTTCTTCTTAATATAAGTTCTTCTTTTCATCTGAATTTACCTGCTGATAAGTTACGAAATCCATTAGTTGAAAAGGAAACCTAAACAAATTTAAGCGCAAGGTGCAATTCTACATGATTAATCCAACAATATTAGAACACCTTACCTATGAATGTGATAGATTTTTCCATTATCTTAAGTTTAAGATCAAGATGAGGTTGTCTTTCTGTATATTTTTGCAAGTTTAAGCAGAGTTGCAAATTCAGTGCAGAAATTGTTGGCTTCTTTCATTGTTTAATACACAAATCTGGAGTAGGAGACCTGTTTTTTTTTTTCCTCCAACAGTCTAAATTATCAACTGCTGGTATTCTGATGTTTGATTTGTAGGGTTAAAAGTGTGGTCGGATCCATTTCGAAGAAAGTAATTGGCAGCTGGGTGTATTGGAGAACTGAGGATGGACCTCTTCAGCTGCTGCTTCTTTCAGTGAAGTGTGTCTTTGGGTGTCGCTGGAGGAGAATTCTGAATATGCTGTGTGGGCACATGAGGAGCAACAAAGGCTACTGGTTGGAATCCCAAGAGATAAAAACATGCTAGTTTTGAGAGAGAATGCTGGTGCATAGCTCAAAGACTGTTAGAAAGCTGAATGATTGTTGAGTGTAGAAATGAAATATGTATTTCCTTGAGAAAAGGAAAAACTGTTTTCTTCTAATCTGTAGACACTTGTAAATTATGGATAGAATAAACCATGCAGGCTGCTGCAATTTCCTCCCTAGTTTGAAAGTTACAACATGGTGAGTGTAAATTTGTACATTAAAATTTTAAAAACAATTTATGCTTTTTTTCATTGTTTTGCAAGTGTGTGTGGAAGGTACCTTGGCCACCTGCCAGGTGTCCCCCTGGCCATTCTTACTCCTGCTCCTCCACTGGACAGGGAGAGGAAAAAGAATGACAGAGCTTGTGGGTCTGGATAAACACAAAGAGATTTCTTACCAGTTACTTTTACAGGCAAAACGGACTCAACTTGGAGAAAATTAATGTAGTTAAGTAGAATTACGACACACAGCATTTTAAAGATCATTGCAGGACGCTGTATGCTTTGAAAAATGTATGTGCAGAGTGTTATTCCTAGCATTAGCAGATGTTTGTCATCTTTTTGGACCTCACACACTTTTATTGTGACAACAGATGAAAGACTTCCTGTTTACAGTGTTACTTTCCAAACTGCCATTCTGCTACTTGCTTTTCTATTTCTACCTGTCTTTGTCATTACTCTCCCACTCAGACACACCTCTCCTCCTCTGAGTTAAAAATTTAGTCTTCTATTATCACTGTAAGCATTAGAATATCTTCTGTTTGCTTGCTGGGAAAATGTGGCCGTGTTTGATTCCTTTGAGTTCTCAGGTCATTTTGCATGATGGTTGGAGCCAGAGTGTACTCATTCAGTGCAGGGATCATAGATTGGTTTGGGTTGGAAGGTACCTTAAAGCTCACCTAGTTCTAACTCCTTGAGAGGCTACCTAGAACAGAGGCTAGACAGTGTTAAAGTAGGTATTTATTAAAAGGCCTTGAAAGGACACACCTTGGGCAGTACAAGAGCCTGTCAGTGGCTCCACCCAAGATGGATGCCTGGTCCTGAGCTTTCACGCTTTTATAAGTTTTGGTCCATTTACATATTGGGGTTAATTGTCCAATTACAGCTTCAGGTTATGAAGTCCTCCAGATTGCTCTCCTCCATTTGCCATTGTTTACACTTTTTGGGCCCAAAGCTGCAACGGTGTCCTTGGTTCTCAGGCTGGAAAATGATTGTTTTGTTTAACTGAACTGTGAAGAGAACTTGCTAACACTTTATATGAAGTTCAGAGTTACATACTAATGCAGTACAGAATCTGGAAAATATGAAAGCTAAAACTTAAGGCATCAGTTCCAACCCTGCTGCCATGAGTTGGGACACCTTCCACTAGACCAGGCTGCTCAGGGCCCCATCCAGATTGGCTTAGAACGCTTCCAGGCATCTACAGCTACTCAGAGCTACTTGTTCCAGTGCATCATCACCCTCACAGTGAAGAACTTCTTCCTCATATCTCATCTAAACCCACCCTTTTTCAGTCTGAAGTTTCACTACATAGAACAGAGCAACATTCTCTTGTACATTGAACATTAGCAACAAAGCTAATTCAGTATTTTCTGTGAAAAGGAGAGTAGAGCTGAAAAAGGTTTTAATAATTTAAACCTTTCTTCAGTGAGACTGCAGAAATGAGGGAGCCTTGGTTTTTTGTTTTCTTAACAAAACATTCATGCATCAGACCATTTCAGCAAAGTCTTTTCTGAGTGGGAGAGTAATGACAAAGTAAAATACCTCTTCAGTGAAAATAAAACATTGCTGAAATGCAGATACTCCATCTACAATGGAGAAGCTGCAAACCAAAGATTTTTCAGAGAATGTGGGAATTTTTCCATTATGCAACTTCTGTCACTTGGTGACACAAATGCTTAAAAATCATATATCATGGTAGTGTGGAACCATCAGTATAAGTGATGTGATAGAGAATGTAAAATTACTTAGTTTGAGGTTAAGAGATAAGACAATCTCTGCTACTTGTTTACTTTGTGAAGTTGAGCAATTTGCTGAGTCTGCGTCTTGCCTAGAAAAATGTTAGATTGCTTCTGAATAGTGGCTGGTGGTGGCAGGTGCTGAGCCTTTTGCCTTCATATTACTTAAATTTTGCAAAACATTTGAGTACCTGAACTGAATTATTTAGCATTTATAGAACTATACATGTCTGTTGGTCATGATCACAAATTCCTTCCAGTGCAGAAAAGCTTGGTAAGTTTTGTAATTGCCAATTTCTACAGAATTTACAGCAGTTTATATCAGTTGAGTACTACTGAAGTGAATCTAAACTCTAAAAATGGTGTACATTTTTATTGTACATTGTTTTGTATTATTATACATTAATACCATTCTGTACATTATATTGTACAGAATGGTATTAATGAGCATCACTTCCCACTATGTTCCACCTAATAAAGTGGGCTGATGGACCATGGCTTTAAGGCATTAGGATAGTGAATGTCTTTTTCAAATTTTTGCTATTCTGTCTGTATAAAACTAAAGTCAACAAGGTACATACTGCAATAATTATCCAGAATTGACACTGAAATTGCTCTAGCATGTGCCAGTTGCCTGGACACTTGCCCGATCCTCACATGTTACGTTCTAGTCCTGCAGTTGGCTTTGAGACAATGCTTTGTTCTGCTCATGGATGCTTGACATAATCCTCTTCTTCCAGGTACCCAGTGACAAGTGGAGTTCAAATCTGCTCTCCAAGAGTCTTATCTTGCTCTGGAAGTAGGAGTTCTTCACTACTATCATAACCTCCAACTACTATTAATTTGGTGATTGGGACAGACTAGGCCTGTGTTCTGCAGAGCAACTAAATTTCCTAGTTTTGGTCAAGTTGTTCTGATTGTTTTGATAAAAATGCCTTCTTAGAATATTTTTAAAGCAGTTATCACTACCCTGTTACATGAATGCATTTTGCTTATGTATTGTAGCTGGATTGTGAACAGCAAATATACTTTCAGCCCTTGAAAGACTGAAGAAAAGTTTTAAACAGTGGTTTGACATCCCAACAGAAACTGGTTGTACTAGGTTTTGGCCTGTTGCATGCTGATGTTTTGAAATTATTAGAACTTGTTCCATAAAGAGCAAATACAGCATTTTGGTCTAAACACATCTTAGTTTTGAAGAACTCCAGATTGTTGATGATGCAATGAAACCCTCAAGTACAAACACTTGAGAAGGAGTAAATATGGCAAAAGATGTGGGCAAATTGCCAGATTATATACATGTGCAAGAAGGAGCAATCTCAATAAATGAGTATAATATTCAGCAAGAAAAATCCCACGGGATTTTGAAAAAATCAAGTGGGATTATTCTTGCTGAATATTGTCATTATTTACTGAGATTATTCCATATGATGAGAGGGAATTTTTCATCTGTGATACTCAAAGCACATAATGGAGCCTCCAGTTATCATGAATTTTAGTCTTTGTATGCCCTCTTATGAAAAAACAGCCCAGAAGAAGCAGTACTCATGATTTGCTCTTTTCTAAACCAAATTAAAGCATGTGTTTTCCCTTCGTGCAGTCTAGCAATAATTAACTATTCATTTTCTCTGTATTGTGTACACTCCTACTGACCTTCGTGTTAACATGCAGATGCAGCAGTAAATGAAAAGCTGTATTGGCTTTTTCTGTTGTGCCACACAACCCAAAAACTATGTTTGCTAGTGGAAGGAAATTATTCTCCAGCTTCTGAGAAAGTGCTGTGGAATATGCACTGTTTCTATGTGGACAAGGTACAACAGGTGAGAGCAAAACACAAAGTTCAGGTCAAAGCTTAGGTCAGACCTGTGATCTGAGGTCTCTTTCTCTATAGTGCAGACTGTGTGGGCCTTGCAAGAAAAATGGTGCAGTGTTTAAGACACTGTCTTGGAAAATAGGACTGTTGTAGTCAGTTCCATATTCCACCACGCTTTTGTCTGGCAGCAGGTAAGTAATTTAGCCTTTGAGCTTCAGTTCCATCTGTAAAATAGCCATAAGTAGTGCTCCCCTTCTTTGCAATTTAAGGTAAATACAGGAGTGTGGGGTTTTTTGATGCTCTAGAAAGCATTTTCTTTCTTGTCTGAGAAGTTTCCTTCAAGGTTAGGAAAAATTGGTCTGAATTTGTGTGAGAATCAGATATTTTGGTTCCAGGAATTTAAAATGTTTGGAAGAATCTTTTCCAAAAGAAAATAACAATGAAATTTCCCAGATCTTCATACTGCTGAAATACTATGTTCTGAAAATTTTATATTTTGGGAGGCAAACAGAAAACTCATCTGGTTTTCACAATACTAATATTTTTTGGAAGAACTGCTAATATAAGTAAGTTGAAATTCACCCCAACATGAATGTTTTGTACAGTTGTACAAAAAAAGCAAAAAATTGGTCAGCTTTTTTTGGTGGCCCAGGTGCCTCAGCAATTTTTTGAGACTCAGCAATTTTTACTATTTTGAGTTGCTATTTCCCTTACTTTCTGTGACAATGGATCCTCCCTTCTGACCTTGGCATGCCAAAAAAGCAACTGAAAGCCTTCTGAGAGTTACAGGTGCTAAGGAGGGGACACTGGGGCACAGTGAAAGGGGGTGAGAAAGAACTTGAGATACTGCTGGGAAGAGTGTTTCTCCTGTAGCCCTGGAGGAACACTTGGAAGTGGAGTGGTGACTATGAAGAGGAGACAGCATTCAGTTGAGTGGGAGCATGGGGAACATAGGACATAAATCCATTGGCATATGCAGCCTTTGTAGGCTCAGCAGCTCGCAGAGCAAATTGGGATACCTCTTGACCCCTTTTCTGTTTCCTCCCCAGCAGATTGGAAGTAAACCTTTCTAAAGAAAGTGCCTAGGCAAGACAAAGGTTATCATGAGAAGAGAGCATCTGAGGAGGAATTGTATAGCTGTCCTTTGCTGTAGCCTACCTTAAGAGGCTAAACATCACAGAATTATTTGTGCTGGAAAGGAACTCATGCTGAAAAGTGTCTTTCAGGCCCAGGTCACAGGGAAAGGTGCCTCCTATCAGCTTCTTTCCATAATTCAGAAGGGTGAGTATCAGCAATGCCAGTCAAGGTAGGGGAGGAAAGTGTTCCCTTGGCTTCAGAAATTCCTGTAGGAGGAGTTCTCAGCGACCCACAAGTGGATGGCTCAGGCACAGTGTAGGAATGCATTCTTCCACTCTGAATGAAGAGAAACCACTATGGATATTAACCAGAAGTATTTGCTCCCTTATCTATTCTACATGAATTTTTGGGTGCCAGTGATTGTGGCAGGCTAGCTCTAGACCCATAAGTCCTCACATCTATAGATATGACGAAGGTTCATACAAGAACTGTAACTTGTGCTATTTCTGGCTGAGCTGTACCATTAGGAGTCTTCTGAAGCCTGGAAAGAGTTAATCTTAGTATCTTCACTCTCTGCTTCTGTCTTCCTCTGGTTCTTACAGTTATCCTGTGAGTGGGTGATGTGGACTTGCTGGATGTTCCATATAACAAAGAATTTCTTATAGTTCAATCCAAAATCCCATGTCCCACCTAAGAACATTTGAGACATTTCTACTTCTTCCATTTCCTGTATGTTTTTAACATGGGTTGTGTGATTTTGTGGCCTCTGCTGCCTGCCTGCCTACCTCTATGCTTCTGGATCAAAGCAACAGTGCCAGCAACACCACTAAATGAAGGAGCCTGTGAGGAACTGTGAGGATCTGAGGGACACATTCCCATACATGAAGTCTAGCAATCCTAGCAATATGTCTCAGAGTTCCTCCTGGTTGCTTTCAGTTGACAAGCTTTTGGTTAATTGCAAAAACTTGTTATTCCTTATTGCACTTAGCAGTTCAATTTTGTCCCATAGCTACCATTCCAGCTATTCTTTTGCTCTGACATTGCCTCTCAAGTTGCTTAATCAGAAAATTTCATTGGTATACTTTGATTTTTGTGCCAAACAATTATGTTAAATTTGTCCTGGGACAGTCTTTTGAGGAATGCCACCAGTAAAATCCATCCAGGCAATGACATCCCGTTTGTCATTTCCACTTTCAGCTACTTTCCTGCTTACCGTTCTTGCAGCTGCTAATTGTTTCCCATGTGACATGATTCCAAATGCTTTGCTAAAGTCTAGAGGGAATATATCCCCTGAATTTTTGTCAGGTTGACAAGCTGATCAGGTTACCTGATCAGGTAGTAAAATTAATACTTTGACATATTCTACTTTGGGACTTACCACTGTCCCCACTTTTCTTAATGTCACAGTTTGCTATGATTCTTGTGTGCTTTTCTGGAAAGAAGAACAGGTAGACAGATGTTTTCCAAGGAAGTACCTGGACATTCTCATACTCCATCTGTTTGAATGCATTGTGATGCACATAAAATTAATCATTCTGTTAGAAGTACCTAAACATCAGAGAGTGACCTGCCTCCCTAGTCCAGGCAGGAAGATGTTTGCTGCTATCAGTTTATTTCAAAAGCTCAGAAGTTAATAATAATTCTGTCTTTTGTCACTGATTATTGACTCGTAAGAACCAGACTTGGCTAATAGAAAATTGCCATAAATAGTACAAGAACACAAGGATGGATTTATTTAGGCAGAAAAACCATCACTCATCAGACTTGGAGAAGCGGAAAGGCAGTGAGCAAGTCCAACTGACAAAAAGTGATTAAGTGAATTGTCACATCTGCATTCATTAGCAAAATTATTTAGGGCAGGTGCAAAAGGGTTCACACCTAGTTCTGGTTTCCACAGGTCATTGGGTGCTTATTGCTTAGAAAGGCTCCTGACAAGGCAGGCATGACAACCAGATAATGACTGCTTTGAAGAACATAAGAAGTTCCCCTTTGCTTCAATCCTTTGGAATCACAGAAGAGATACAGATAAAGGTAAAAATATAATTTTTCAATTGTGCCACCAATTTTAGTTGAGTGATGCTGATGGCACTTTGTGATTAATTTGTGAAGTGTCACATCCTTTGGGAGCTACTTGGATTATGATCTGTATGCCCTGTTGGATCCTAGAAACTCTAAGGATGTCTTTATCCCATTTTGTGTCCTATTTGCCATCAGTCACTCTGCCCATCCTTTTTCAGGAATATTCCTGTGATAGCATGGTCTAGCTAAAATTGTGATCATCTCCAAGTCTCAGAAGAGCAAAAGATGTTTTCTTCCTGTTATTTTCTGTCTTCCAAGATAAAATACGTTGGCATGCAACTTTCTGTTGAAGCTACCATGAATCTTCACAAGCAGATTCTAATTCTAACCCTAAATCTATGGAAAGTTTCTCATCTCCTAGATGATTTTTTCTACCTATGTCTGCAGGCAGACAGTTCCAGTACCAGAAGTGTCCATGTTAAGTGTTCTGCTGGTAGTACAGAAATGCATAACCACAAAATCAGTTTCATTCCAAAGAGACATTTAGGACTGCCTTGCTTAGGAACATGGCTCTTAGGGCAAATATCTACAACAGATAGGAGGCTTCAACCATTAATTCTTTCAGGATTCAGCAATTTTGTCTCCTCTGCAGTTTTTGAGATAAATCAAGGAAAAAAATTGTAGTTCCTACTTACAGGATAGCAATCTTCTTCACTCTGTCCTGAAATAGATCCCAAGCAGGGCTGTCAGATCCCAACTATCTGAAAACAACTTCTGGAATTTTCAAGACTGTGTTCTGGGTAAATAGCCTCCTTTGTGTATGAAACACTTATGAAATCATACTTCTACTGTATACAAAAGGTATGATAATATTTATGTCTGCTTTGCTAATTTTTCCTGGATGGACATAGGAGTGATACCTTCTGTTCTCTAGTGTTAGTTAATATGTTTATTATCCTGTTACCATTAAACTTCTCGTCCTGAAACACAGCAGAGGACAGCCCTTAAAATCATCTGCGTATTCCAAATGTGTATTCTTTATGGACAGCTTGTTATGAATATTTCTGTGTTGAATGCTGGCTGTTATGTTGAAAGTCTTCCTCATCATTCTAATGGCTTTACCATCTTGCATCATTGTAGAAAACATCACAGTGATACTTCATATACAATAAGGAATATATACACTTATATTTGCAGATTCTGGATATGTGGGGAAATATTATGTTTAGTACAATGTTGGTGTATATTTGCTGTTGTAGAAAGTGACAGGGAGTTTCTGAAGAGGAATTATGCACAGGAAGGGATATCCTTGCCTCAAATGAAGTGAAAGCATAATCACACAAGTTTTCTCTGAATGTTAGGCATCTGTCCAGTGTTTTTCCACTGTGTTTGCATTTCATTGAAGGGTCATCAAGAATCTTTGCCAGGATTATGTTAATTCTAATTGAACCCCCAATCCCAAATCTGAGGTCTTTCCATTGTTCCTTCACAGATGTGCTGTCTCAAAAGCAGTCGTACCACAAAATCATGGGCTATTCACTGGAAATGACACTTGGAGGTCATCTAATCCAATTCCCTGCTCAAAGCAGGGCTAGCTCCAGAGTCAGATCAAGGTGCTAAGGATTATTCAGTGTGAAGGTGTCTCAGGTATATGTGCTGTCTTGTAGCTAGTTCCTCAAGCTTAGGTAAGTCAGTACACAAGATCATTATCTCTGGGAGCACTGCAGAATCAGTACCTACTTGTCTGAAGTGTAGGTGGAACTATCATCATGTGTGTTGCTGCAAAGCTTGTTAGAATATACCAGGGACTATGGTATTGATATCTCTGGATTTAACATGCCTGCCCTGGAGAAAAAACATCCTTACAGCGATTCAAGGATTCACTTTGTCCCTTTTCTGTGCATTACTTAGATGACATAATAAACAAGTGCTAGTGTAAGTCTCTATTCTCTCTTGAGGGCACCAGCACTGGGCTCTGCATACAGGTGACCGGATTCATCTGTCTTGCCAGAGACAAGAGGCTCTACCCATCCTGCAGTATTTTTAAGGAAGTGGAAGGATATTGTGAAGTCTCAGTCTTTACCTGGGCAGGGCCTGTTCAATGAATGCTGCCATTCAAAGCAAGGAAAATCTAGAGAGCTCTATTTCCTTTTCCCACCACAGATGAAGGGATAGGCTCCTAGTGAAAGTATGGATGGAACAGGCGTTTGAAGAGGGGAGATGAGGAGCTCTTTCTCGGTGAACTGCTCAGCCATACTCCATTTTGAAGCCTCACTGACAGAAGGGCTTTGGCAGTGGGAAGGCAACCATGCAGTGGGGCACAAGTGGTAGTCACATCTCTCTCCACACAGCAAAGCAAGAGCCACAGTCACGTTTGTGCAACCTTACCAGCAAAGGAACGGGGGGTGCTCAGCCCAGCCCAGTCCACAACAAGAAGAGAATCATCCCTCCAGTACACCTCAAACAGTCCACACCATCTATTACTCTTCAGCCTAGTCAGTATTTCTAGTTCTCTAAAGGAGGGCTACTAACATTTGGAAAGTCTCTACACACAAGGTCTTTCCAAACACTCCTCTCTCATTTCCCTTGGGCTGGAAATCATTTTAGATGTGCCAGCTGGTACTCAGCCCCTGGGCTGATTGCAGCACCTGTGCCTAGTTTTATGTCAAAGTGAGCTGGCTGAGCCTGTGGGACATTAGAGTGTGCCCTGATGCAGGTGGTGCTTGGAAGGGTGCTGCCTGACTTCTGCAAGGAGGTGGAAAGCAGCAGTGTCCGAGCTGAGTGGTGGCAAAGCAGTGATTTCCAGTTCCTTCTGATGTTTTTTTCCTGGTGAGTGACATGTTTAAGAATATTTTTAATGCTTGTGGTAGTAGCAAGGACTGATACACTAGTTGCTTTGCATGTTTCTTTTGTCTTGAATTTTTAGTATGTCTGTTGCTAAAGACATAGTTACCCCTGTGCTCCAGAAGAATCCCCAAAACAGGGACTAGTCAGCTGGATAATTGCCTACTCCCAAGTGTCTAGATGTAGAGTGAAACTTCTCATTTGGCATTTTCTTGACTACTTATTTTCCAGTGAAATAAATTTCCTTTTGATATAAAATATGTGATTCAGTCTCTAGAGAATCCTGTCTTTTATTCTTCTTGTGCATTATTCTTATTACTAAACAAAAAAAAAATGAAACAAAACCCCCCAAACAGAGCAGTAACCTAAGTTCACAGCTGAAGAATGTAGACCTTTTTTCCCAGGAAAAAGTTAAAAGGGAAGACAAATTGTATTTAGTTCTGTTATGTAACCAAGAAAATTCTTTTAAAGAACTGTGCTATGTTTTCCCCCTCAAAGGTACTGTACATAACCAACATAATTGATTATACAGTTATTCACAATGAGGAACAAGTATGTTTCATTCACCTTGTTTTACAAAAAGAAAAGAAAAGGGTCCTCAGTCTGTCATGTGCAATGTAAATAAGAATTGAGGATTGTTTCTGAACACTGAAAATGGGGTAGAGATGGGAAGTTGTGGGGTAAGGATTGTCTCATCTACGTTAATTGCAGCAGTGAAAGAAAGAATAAATGGTTTATTTGCAGTCGTTATAGCTTTCAGTTAGAGCCTGGTTTATATTCAAAGCTCTTGCCAAACATTTGCTTTTGCCAGTTTCAGGATTATTTATCAGTTTGGATTGACCAAATAAGATTTGGGCTCATGATGTAAGTCAGATGTCTAAATCTGATTTTGCATAGAGAATAGAGTGGATTTTCCCAGCCTAATAAGCCAGAACTTGGTCTGTCAAAGGTGTCTGCCATGAGAGACTAGAGAATTAATGAAGTCTGACTCTTGTTTGTGGAGGCTGTTTTTGAGAGCAGTACTAGTCTGTGGCCATTAAAAATGGGCCAGCATCCTTTCAGTGTCTTTCTTCAGCAGGGTTGCCTCTTTCACAGCTGTCTGCTGTGACTCCTTTTCTAGTAACTTCCACATGACCAGCTGCTCTCAGGGGCACAAAAGGATTGCAGCTCAGGCAGCTAAATGTTGTGCATCCTCTCAGGAGAGAGGAATCCTGAGCTATTGGGAGTTATATTTCTCTGGGTGGGTCTTCATGCAGGGAGAGCTGTGCATGAATTCACAAGCCCAGGCAGAGTTGGCACCTATTTTCTCAGGTGTTAAGTACTGGCCTTTCTTCTACGCAGTGTTTTATAGGCTGAATAATTTAAGTACTCTGAAGTGGTGCTACTTGTCCCATGCAGATGAGGAATTATTGAGGAAGTCAGGTGAGCTTAGATACAGGACTCCCAAAAACACCTGCTCTTGAGGAAACCAACTTACACTGCAGGCAGTTCTGGGCACTGCCTGTAGTCCTCATCTCTGTGCACTGTCCCAAGTGACACCTTAGCTGTCAGCTGTTTGCTTCCCCTGATGTCTAGTGCAAGTATGCCAAGTGGTTGTGTGCCTGCGAGGAACTCTCAGCAGGGTTGTGATGCTCAGAGAACTCAGGCTCAGAGAGCCCTCAGGACCTGCCTTCAGTGGGTTTTCCTTGTGGATATTTCTGGACATTGACAGTATTTCTTTTACCTCAGTCCCTAGATAACTGAGGTGTTAGATGTTACATGCTTCAGCTGAAAAATCTCTTGGCCCTTTTTGTGACCTCTAGGAATGTCATCTAGAAATGCTGAGTCCCAGCTTACACTGTAATTGTGAGGCTGTGCAAGCATTTGCACCAAGGCACTGTTGTCCATTTTTTTGTGTGTGTGTGTGTTATAGAGTTTGGACTCAACTGATTTCTGAAACATTTGACCATCCCCTTAAGGATTCTCATCCTGAAATATACTTCTGGAAGGAGGCTAAGCAATTCTTTTGTGATGATCCTCAGAGTAGTGCGTGTACTTTATGAAATTTCATGTACAACCCATCATTTGGTTTACCAGCAGGTCTAGATCTACTGCCAATGATTTCTTTCCCTGCCTGCTATAGAAATGATATATTTAACTGTAGTCATAATTGCTGCTCAGATTTATCCCCTGAGTTGAATAACCCTCAGTGGGGATGGGATGCTGTTCCCTCTCCTCCTTTACAGTCTATTCCCTGCTGTGGCCAGTTTATTCTTAGAGATTTTCTTGGGTAACTAGGGTCATACCTCCTTGAACAGAGGGTTTGCACCTGTACTTCCTGAAGACAATGTTGAGCTCTGCTTGCTGAAGAAGATGGTTCATCATTCTCTGTTGTGGTGTGACAGTAGCTCCTCTCTAAGCAGAAACAAGACTATCAGCATGTCTATCTAGGCCCAGGCATGTAAGTTCAGAATCTACAAGACCCAGAAGTCCTTTGAGCAGGAGGCTTGTGTGCCTTGCAGGATGTATAGTTGCATACTGAGTATCTGCCTAAGCAGACTGTCAGAGGCTTGCTGGGGTCACACGGAGAGAGGATGGCTGTGTGTGAGATCTCATGCTGAGTCAGCTTGCAGGTATATTGGGTTACCCGGTGGGAAGCTTGCTGCCAGGGTATTTGATGGTCTTTCCCTTGGCTGCAGCTTTTCTCCAGGTACATCTGATTGAACCTGCAACCAGCATGGGAGGTCATGGAGCAGAGGGATGCTACAGTACTAGCACAGGCACTGCCCTTGAAGAACATGATGAGAGTGAGGCATGTGGTAAAAGAGAGAAATCCAGCAAGTCTTCCTCCTAGGGCAGTGTAAAAGGTCTCATCATGTGCACCCAAACTTTGTTTTCCCTTTAGACATCAAGACATTTTTCCTCAAAGGAATAGACCCGCTTCAGAAGGATGGATTCACTGCATGCAGAGAAGAAAAATATAAGGTCAACAGGCCTTTAGGGAACCTAACTTGCTATCTAAGTATTTGTTAAACAAATACTTATTTTAAAAATCCATAAGATGGCATGGTAACCTTGTGATGACCTTACTGAGCTGCAGTATATATGGCTGCTTTGTGACAAGGGTTCTGCAGGCTGCTATCTTATAGCATTAATTTACCTTGGCCCACTTCAGAACAAAAGAAGGCATATTTATTTATTTTTTCAAGATTGACAAACTAGTGTTACTGAATAGACTGCCCTAGTATTTCCTTTGAAAAGAATACATTTTTCTCTTTGTTTGTTATTTCTATTTCTGCCATGCTAAATAATTGGCCTCAGGCTCCAGTTCGGTAGAGCACTTATGTGCTCAGTACCCTCAGTGGCACTTATGCATGTGTTTAAATTTAGAATTGATAACCTGAGAATTGATAACCTGACTGAATTGTGGCCTCGGTGGTAATGCTTTTAATTGCAGTGTAAATCCAGTGTTCCCAATGGCCAGTAGATGGGGCAAGTAGGCCTCCTTATAGTTATGGTCAAATTTTTTTGGGTTTTTTTTTTTGGATGCAAGGTTAAAATGTAGCTGTCGTTGGCTCTTAGTTCAACAGTCTAGTTTGAAGGCTCTTTACCTTTGTACTGTAAGGGTAAATTACGAGCTTTGACGTAACTGCACTATTTTCTTTACAAACATGTGTCGTAAACAATCGTTCTGTTCCTTGAAATTCTGAGATTTAAAATTATGTTCCTTTCTTTACACAGGGATGAAAACAAATCTTTTGAAGGTTTTGTTGTGCAAAGATATGGAAATGTGTGTTCCCTCCCCAAAACTAGCCAATAGTTAGGTGTTTACAACACTCATGGGGATGCAAGGGATCCAAGTTTTAGTCCCTGGGAGTCTTCCATGTGCCTGTAGAGTGTACCAATGACAAGATCACCTTACTTGCCTTTGGGCAATCAGTTCTCTCCTGCTAATGCTGTTGTCACTTCTACGCATTTATTGGTGCACCAGACTTGTACAGACTACACGAGTGGTTGCTGGCCATATTCGCTCTCTGCCCACAGTTCTTGCTTCCTGTTAACACTTCATGTTATGTAATTATTTAAAGAGAGGGTGATCCTCAAATCAATCACTGAATACTGCCTTAAAAGGAGTAAGAGCTTTTTCTTGAACGCATAGGTACACATAGGAATGGAGAGAACTCAGTTGCCCTTTAGCCACAATCACACTTCTGTTTGTTGTTTGTCACATCAGCTCCTTAAGTGTGCTCTGCTTTGTCCCTGCTTCTTGGAGCTCAGCTTGGTAGTGTGAATTTTGGAGCAGGCTGTGTTCTTACAGGCAGTGTGGTGCAGGTGCAAGAACTGTTTTCTGCATTACACTGAGGCAAACAACTCCTCAGGTGCAGAGCCCAGCGAGGATGTGGAGCTTCTGCTCGTCACATAGACCAGATATGGTTTGCCTAGTTGAGTGTACCTTGCCCTTGTGGAAGCAGCTCCTACTGTTCAACCTTGAATAAAAGGTAGTGATATTTCTGTTCTGTTTTATTTTAGAGTGGGGCAAGCTGTCTGAGATAGTTTGGTGGGGGGAGGGGGGTGTGAAGAAACCTGTATCTATACTAAACTGGCCAGCCAGATGCAGCATGTTAAAATTAAAGAAAAAAGGTCAGCTAAAGATTAAAAAAAATAAACAATCATCAACACCCAGCTCTTTCTCGTCAAACTTTCAAAAGCTGAAATGGAGGAATAGATGTGAGCCTACCTTCTCAGACATATAGGGAGACCCTCAGCAGCTGGACTTTAGTGTATCACAGGGGTCTCTGTGTGCCACCATCTGTCATTATCTGTTTGTGATATCCAAAACTTCTCTGAGTGGGATGGAGCACAGAGGAATTCCTGTCTGGATTGGCATGACTTTGTGCTCTTTGTTGAAGCTGTTACATGGTTAAATCTAAGATGGGTAATACTGAGTGCAGAGTAGGGTACAAGGCTTAAGCTGGTGTAAACTGAGAGCAGCTCTTTTGCAGACAGTAAAAGTAACCAAACTACAGATGTCTAAATCAGTAAGAGTCTGGTTCACTTTCTCCAGAAGTACATTATACAGAATCTAGGCATTACCTTAACCTGATCCCTATTCTGGAGGAGCAATTTGTGTTGTCTGTTTCAAAGGTTACTCCAGCTTCTCTCTCTTTTGCAGCTTCATGATGCCCTCAGACCTCATCTCTAACACTGCCCCTGTGTGGTGAGCAGCATGATTCAGACAGGACTTCTGGCAGCCAAATTCCTACAGCCTGCAGCAGTCCTGCTTTCTTTACTTTCCATCCAGTCCTCTGACAGTCCTACAGAAAAATTCCTTTGGCTCCTGCCATAGCTACCTTTGCCTTTGAATATTTTTATTGGCTTACTGTGTTTTGAATGAAATATAAATTCCTCAGTGCTTTTCCAGCCAGTGTTTGCATTTTGTTCATTGTGTATGTCTTGACTGTCCAGCACCCTTTGATTTCCTTGTGGTCTTCCTCTATTTATAATTTTCTTGATATCCTTCCCTGTTCTCAAAGAGATGTTCTCCTCATAAGATGAGCAGTGTTACAAACTCTCAAAGCCTCTGCTCCTACCCTACTTCAGGCCTTCCCTGAAAAGCTGGTCATTTCTCTCTAAATTTTCTGGTTTGTGATATGGAAAGAACTGCTTTAAAATGAACATATTGCTCCTGGGGTAGGTATAAAACATGGCTCAGACTGCACAGGTTCCTCAGGAACATGGGTTTTGACACAAATACCTCATGAGGCAGCTGGAAACACCTACAGCATGCGGTATTTTGGAGTAAACCAACTGTTTGGTGACATGCTGGCCTCTGAGGAAAGCTATGCATGCTGCTAGCCAGAGGTATATCAGGAGGACTGAGAGTCCGTCTGCTATTTGGCTCCTTGCAGACAGCAGCTGTTCCACAAGAAGGTGAAACATGCAATAAATGAAAGCATTTACTTGAAGCAAATCAGAGCTCAAACAAAGGCAGTGGTCCAGCCAAGTATGTTTACTGCTCTGGGAATGCTTTTGTGCTGATGCAGCATCTTTCATCCCAAATCCCTGAACATTTTGAAAACATTAAGAAAGATAGCTAATGCCTGTGCTTGCAGATGTATTTCAGCCAGGTTTTGGATGCTGCCATCCATATAGCCTACACTGAGTTTGGTACTGCTGTGGCTGCTTGGCCAACCATTTCCTGAACTGCATAGATGGTTTCTGTAGCTGGTGCCAAGCTCATGCTGATGCAGTTACTTTGGTAACAGGACCTGAGCAGGCCACTGCATGGCTAGCTCAGGTAGGTACACATAGGCTGTGGTCACTTGAGTGTAAAAATACATTTGTCTTATTTTTAGGAGGCAAGAAGATCTGTGAGCTGGACTGAAGACAAAAGATAGTCCCAAAGATACATTTCTCTTTTCTAATGCTGCTTTTGAGGGGAGAGCAACGGGAAGAGTGAAATATTGTGTAGATTATCACTAGTGAGAATAGGTTCAGGCTAGGTTGTGCCACGTCCCACTGCTGAGTGAATGTTCATGATAATGTCTAATACAGGAAAATATCCAGTGACCCAGAAGGGAGAGAGGTAGTCTCTTCATGTGTGTGCATATTTTCCTCATGGACCAGCAGATACATCTTTGGATGCTTCTTTTGAGATGCAGAGGTCACCTGTTGATCTGCAATGGCATACAGAAAAGGGCTGTATCTTTAGCCAACAGGAGGGTGTTAATGCAACAATTTTATGTTGTTTTTCAAGAAAAGAACATGCTGCCAAATAAATATCACCTGCTTATGAGTATGTGCCAGGAGTTTGGTGATGGGTTAAGAGCCAGAAGAACTGCACTGCCCTGAACTATTTCCAGCAGAGCCCTGGAGGCTGATAGCTCCAGAATGATTGGAAGATGGCTCTTCCTTGCCAGACTATCCCCAGACAACTGGGGTGAGTGGCTCCTCCCTGACGGTCTGGTGGTCCTCTACTCACTTTTCTTCAACATACAAAAGGGGGCAATCTGAAAATTCTTGGAATAGACAACCAGTTCCCTCCAACTTACCCACGTTTTACTGAGAAACTTGCTTGTTCCCTTCTCATTTGCTTAGCTCACTCCTGGTGGTTTTCTGCAGATATTTCCTCCAGATGACTTTGCTAGAACCACAGTGAAACTGAAGGCTCTACCCGTGTTCTACTCTGAGTCCCTTAACTAAAAATGTTTTCAGTCTGTGGAGAGGGTTTTTTCCTGTCTCTTTCATTCTCTTTGCTCCTTAGCTTCCCACAGTGACAGCCGTATCTGTTTGATTTGAGAGAAGCTTTGCATGTGCTGTGAGTGGCTCCTTCTGCTAACAATTTGTCCTCTGGAGCCTGTTGCTGTACAGTATAAATAAATTTCACTGTTTAGTACTTTCCCATTTTGTTCCTCTGCTGCTGGCAGTGAGTTGACCTACCCTTTGTTTTTCAAATTTATCTTTCTTTGCCCTTCTTACATGAGACAAAGTCACAAGATTAAATTAACAAGGATGCATTATTGATGCATACTTTTTTGTTGGTTTGTGCTGCACTAAAAGTTCTGCATAAAATGGGATTTAAAATGCAGATTACGTTCTGGAATAGTATTCAATTTGGTCTTAGGACGAGGAATAAGACTTTATCCCACTTCAAAAAGTCTAATGATACTGCAGACATATAAAAAGCATTTTCCAGTCATCCTGCCACATAAACTCAATGTTTTTATAAACAGTCTTCATTTGGCCCATTCCATGCACGTATGCTGCTAGAATGACCAGGATGTTTAGCACATCAGACCTCGCTCTGCAGTGCTGAATGCAGGTACTGGAAGTTCTCCAATTGTAGTACTATGCCTGCCCCTGCAACCTCCTGCTCAGAATATGGTAAATATTTAGAGTGGCTGAGCCCAGTTTGGGCTCTGTGCTGTTTTAACTAGATTGTTCCTGCCTGCTTAGGCATTTATGCACCACACCAGAATCACTGTGGATTACATGTACCCCTAATTGGGTATGATGAAGGCCACAGTCATGTTTTCCATGGTTCCAAGCCTGAAGCTTAGAGCGCTTGAGGTTGTTTTTACTGTGTGAATGTGACTGCATGTGGATTTTAATACAGGGAAAAACCCACTGTGACCAGCTAATGAAGTCAGTAAAGTGGTTACATTTGCCTACTTTCTCGGAAATTATCATAATTCCTGTCTTTCTTGGGATGAATAAAAGAAATCTATCAATGTAGACAATATTATTTTTGTCTATTTTTGTATCTTATTATAGCATAAATAGGTTTTGAATAATATAAATCAAGTGGTTTTTGTTTTCTCTTCCACTGACTTCTAAGCAAAGGACGTCACCATGCACAGGGTAAAAAAGGCAAATAGAAACTAACCCATTACCATTTGCATTTTACAAACCAGATCTTAACAAAAATACTTGAAGGAGGGGAAATTTGTCACCTTAACATTGCAAATTATGTGAAACCAGTACGTCCTCCCACTACAGCATATGTTTGTGGTGGGTGGGCGGGGGAGATGCAGGGAAGAGGTGATGGTATAAAAATACCTTGTAAAAACAAATGTTTGGCTAGGGGAGAGAGTTTGTCACTTCAGCTAGACTCGAGGGGGAAACCAGACAGACAGGGGGCGGATGGGGGAGTGGGGGGAGGAACTTAAGTCACTTCAGCGAGGTAAATAACTTGACAGTGTCTCAGAAATAGCAGTCAACTAATTAGCTGGAGAAGATCAGATATTAAACAAGAAGGTAGCCTAGAAAGTTAAGGAGTAAAAGCTATTTAAATGAAAAATTAGGACCTTAGGTGAGTTAAGCATGTGACAAATACCAAGCAGAAGGGTGACAGAAGATAAAACGCACAGTCTTGCTAGCAGCCACTCTTCCTGCACTTTCATGAATGGAGAAGTAGGATTTCTCTCATTTATCCTTCTAACAGGCATGCTAAGACAAATACAGACCAGGGGCTCTATATGGTAACATCAATGCAGCTTTGCAATGCACTGCTAGCATGGCTCTCTCCCTCCACGTGCCATGTGGAACAGTTTGTACACTCCACAGCATCCAGGACTGTGTAAATGCGAGCAGACACCAACATGACCACCCACAGTGGCAGCCAGGGTGGAAAATGACAGTTGCCTTGTCATGCTTGTGGGCAGTTCGTGTGCTGTGGTGGGAGACTGACATCCCCACATCGTGGGACCTGGAGGATGCAGGAGCTGGTGGGAGGGAGGGCCAGGAGAGACAACAGTCAGTGCCTTGTGCAGTCCCATTTGGAAGTAGTAGCTGTCCGAGTCTCCTTCCTACCTGTGATAATTATAGTTTAGATTTGGTTTTAAATTACTTGTCTCAGTGGAAAGCAGGTGCCCAGCCTAAGGAAGAGTGGGTGAGTGTGTGAGAGAAAGAGACGTGAGGAGAGAGCAGGCTGGTGAGGTGCCCTTTACATCCACTGATCTGTTACCCACACGTATCCTGTTTTATGGACAGCTTCAGATGCTGCTTTCCTTTCTACTTATTCCCTGTTGCTTTAATCTAGGGAAATTTAAAAGTGATTTGAATGGACATCTCCATGAAGAGAAGGTGTTTTGCTAAGTCAGACAAAATCTGCTCACCTGCTTCCTCTCTTCTTTCACTTGGAAGTATGCCTTTCTCCTGCCTTGGTGGGTGACTTTTGGGGGTAGGTCAACTTCCTCCCCCATGGTGTGGGACCTCCAGGGTATTTCAGCTGAGTAAGCAAGGTTCTGTTGCTGTGAGGGCTTATGCCAACCAACTTTGTGCTGACAGACTGGCCTGTGAGGCTTCCGAGTGACAGGCATGGGATTGCTATAAGTGCAGGACAGATTTCAAGGTTGGCATATGCTGTGGGAGCTCCTTGCTTCTCAATTGCAGTCAAGGACAGAAGAAGATTCAGCTCTCTTCTCCTCCTCTGACCTAAAACATATTGCTGGGGTCTGTTCTGCAGGGTGAAACTTTCCGCTAGTAGGTGTTCACACAAATTTGGCTATATCTGGCTATCTTCATATGTTGGTATACAGTCATTTCATACTTACATTCCTCTGAAAAGCAATGTGTATTTCCCTCCTTCGGTGAATTTCAAAGAAAATACTCCAATAAAACATTGATAGAGAAATTTTGCATACTTCAGTTAGGAAACTGAAACCTAGAATACCTTCTGAGCCCCTGTCTGTGCAGCTGTGCTGTTGCTTTGTCCTTCAGGGTTGACTTAGGGTGGCTGTGGGGATTAGTAGTCTGAATTCCCTGACTTACATGCATGTAATATTAATGAAATATTTTGGTGGAAATCTAGCTTTTGCATTTCAGATTTGTTTCATTGCACCAGTTGGTGGATTGAAACTGCCATCACAGCAGCTGCCTGAATATCATGTAACACAACATGCCTTGATGCCTTGTCATATTTCAGTGTTTGGTCACAGCATGAACAGTCCCAAGCATTGTGTTGGTTTTTTACGAAGGTCCAGAGTTAGTGAAATAGAGAGGATCTTTTTTCCTTTGCTTTCTCACAACCCCCCAGGGTCTCATGCCTTTTCACTATCCCTTTCACTGATTTAGTGATCCACCCTTTACTGTGCAAGTGCTTGGGGATGCTTGCACTGTGATAAGCAGTGCAGTACAGGAAACCTTTGCAGATGCTTCTGCAGGTGGCTTCCTGACCATACTGAGGTCTTCTGCATATGGTGAACAGGTAACACTATAATAGCTGAAGGGTGGATAGTATAACAGTCAAAGCTATGAGGTTTACAATTAGTCAAGAACTTTTTTTGCTGGGGATCTTAACACTGAACCCTAAAATTTTGCATGGAAATTCGGTGCTTGTGATGCAACTCTTTGGGGAGTTTCTTAGGTGTAGAATGCAATTTCTCATAAAAAGGAGAGAAAGAGAAGTATATTGTAGAGTGTTCAATAACTTGATCATCAGGTGATCACTGAGATGTACAGGACCAAGTTGTAAGTTCTCTGGATGAATAAGATGAAACAGCAATATCAGTTAATCTTCCCAGTACTGTAGATAAACGTCTTAGCTGTCGGGCTTTTGAGGAGGATGCATGAGTCCGACTCCTGTGACTTGTTGTGTGAAAACTCTCAAAGTCTTTATCCAGTTCTAAAATTCCTTTTTCTTTTTTTGCTGGTACTAAAAATTTATGGTTACGCAAAATGAAAACCTTGTTATCCAGACAGATAAAATAATAAAAGTTGTAGGTGTCTTGTGAACGTGAAGCAAAGAGGAAGAAAATGTGTTAATTTATTGGCTCTCTGTGAGAGGAAAGTCTGGGCTTCATTTAAAAGTCAAATGCAAATATCTTTTTTCTAACTTTGGCTTGTGACAGATCAAGATTTGACATATTCTCATTTTTCCTAGCAAGCTGCTAAGGATTCAGACCAACTTGATGGAAATATACCTTTGACAGATGACAGCAGGATTTCATGGGTGATTTCAATCTCAAGGCGACTGCCCCTTTTCCACAGCCAGCAAGTAGCAATAGCATTTTAAGCTGTTCAGAGAGCAGCTTGGTTTTCTCAGTTGTCATCATTATTTGTTTCTCTCCTGGCCAAACCACCAGAAGCAGGTTAAGGATGACACGAGCTAGCAACAAATCACAGGGTGGAGGACAGAGCATGTGACAATGCCCTGGCTATGGTGCAAACATTTGAGCTACGTTTCGAAAGCCTGGATTTGTGTTCAGCAGAGTTCATGAGTGAAAAATAAAAGTCTCTGACGATAACAGTCAACAACCTCAATCTCATTAGTGTCTACTCTTCAGAGAAGAGGCTGGAGTGGATCCCATCAAGCTGTGATTTGGTTCAGTGCACTGGGGAAGGTTCCTAGAAGCATTACCCCAGCTTCTTTACACTGTGCACTGAAGGGAAAAAAACAACATTTGGCAATTTGTTGTCAATATTTGTATAACTCCTGATGCCACTAAAACTGCATATGTAGGCTTTAAACTAACAAAAACAAAGCCATGGCCAAGCTGGAGAGCTGGATTTGTTTCCATGCACAATTAGGTTTATTTGTTTAGGTCTCATTTTATTTGCTTTCAGATGACTCAGATAGGAGTATTGCAATCCTTTCAAAGTGAAGTAGTGTTCTGTGTATTTTGGGCATTGGGCTTAGCCAAATGTGGAAAGAATTGGCTGCTCAATAGTATTTTCCTATCCAGAGGTTTTTTCCAAACTTTTGAGAGGAACTGAAGGAATGTCCCTTCCATGCCAGGCTTTCCCCTCCTTCCCCTTCACAGCGTCTCTCTGCATTATTGTTAAAGAGCACAGGAATTTTAAAACACTCCTCTGTTGTGCAACTGTTAGCAACTGCTCTTATTAATTACTTTACCATTATGCTGCATATTTAAATTCTCGCTGGTGTCACCCATAACATGCTGCTGTGAGTGTCTTTTAACCCATTCCAATCGAATATATCAGTGGGGCCTTGCTCAGAATCTCCCATCCTGCTAGGCCAGCTCTGGGTTTGCTGAAAATGATTTCCTGCATACATGAAGGGATATGTACATTTTGGCAAGTGGCCAAGTTTTCTGTTGGGAATTAGTCACTAAGGGTAGATTATTTTCCAGTGGGCATTCTGGCACGCTATCAGTGTTAAGAGAATTGTCTTAAATCTCAGCACCACGATGTTTCCTTTATCCCCCAGCCCTCCAAAAGACAAAAGAAAACAAAAATGCCAGGGGTTTTTTGTCTCTTCTGTCTTATATGTGTAGGAGGCAATGGCTTTTAATAAGTGCTTTAGGCACCACTGTATTTTTGGGGTTTCTTTTCCCTTTGTTTTCTTCTGATAATTTTGCTTCTAGAAATACTACCTCGGATGATGTTTAAAATGTAGACAATATTAATAGATCCACATTTATTTCTATTTCTATGAAACATAAAGGATTTCCTGCACTCACCAGAAGTATGCATTTGATTTATAGCCTTCCTTAATGCTCTTCCCGCTCACACTCATAAAAGAAATATAGTAACAAAGGCTATTAGGCAATCTATTTTAAAGTTTGCCCTGATAAAACCAAACTGGAACTTTATTTAGTCTTAAATGTCAATTCTAAAATTTGGGATGTTTTTCTAATCAAGAGCAATAAACGTGGAAAGTGTCTCTGTGGAACAGAGCCGCAGCTCAGCACGCTGCTGGCCCGGTGCTGCACACACACTTCAGGGGCAGATGGGGTTTGCACATCACAGAGTCCTCCTCATGCAATGGCTTGCTCTGCAAGACTGCTTGACCCTGGGAGGAACTGAACAATGCTTATGATATGGGATTTGTTGGTTTTTTTTGCTTTTTAGAGGGTAGGAACCCAAAATATATCTATGACAAATGACCACCTTGAGGAGGAACATAAATCTTCAACTACGATAAAGAAGAAAGAAATAATATAAATTTCCAAGCCTGTATTAAAAAAACCCAAAAACCAGAAGAAATAATAAGGTGGGCAAACTGGATGGTGCCTAGAGATCTGCTCCATATGACACTTTGTTTCCCTCTCTCTAGCTGTGGAGAACTGAGACTGTGAGAATACATCAAACCCATTTAGTGGCCTTACTTAACATGGTATCACTTTATACCACCTTCAGGACATGTCAGCGTTGTGCCTGGAAAGCTGTCAGACAACAGAGTCCAGTGTGCAGGCTGCAGCTCTCCTGCCCTTTCCCCACACACACCATTTTGCTGTCTGCAGTTCTTTAAATTTAATCCAAGGCTGAATGGGACTGTGGGTTTTACTGGAAGCTGAGGAGGCTGGATCAGGACCTGTCAGAGCTTATATTCTATGGGCTAGTGTTAAACATGTAATTTGATTATCAAAGTATGGTTTTGATGCAGGATGCTGAATTAGTTTGACTTCTATTGACTAATAAGTATACAATTAATTTTTATATGCTGAAAATGTGTAACCATTCCAGATGCATATCCTTCAAGTGCATAGGAAAATATAAAGACAGTACATTGTATTATAGGTCCCTCATCAGATAAGAGACTTCCTATATTAAACAGTTTCTTACAGTATTTGGGCTCCCTTTGTTGCTATGTACAATCAAGTGGTAAGACAGAGACTTCTTTTGGCAAGTTATATGCATCTTTTGCATTTTTACTTACAACACACTGTGAGCCACAGCCAGGCAGGTTGTGATTTCCATCTAAGGTGGTTTCACCCCTTCCTTCCTGCAGATGTGTAGTTGTGTGTAGGCAGATACTTGCTGATGCCTGGCTAGTAATTCAAGTATTGGGACTTGTGGTCTTACCACCACTTCCTGATGTGCTTTACAGGTAAGCCTGAAAGAGGAAAGAGACTCTGGGGAGGAGAATTAGAAGAAAAGAAGTTAAAGATTTAAAGCATTAGCCTTGAAGCTACAAGGCAGTCAGGACATGGAAGGAATCACAAAAAGCAGACTGTACTTTCTCTTCCATGTGATGAGGGACCTGAACAGTTTAAGAATAGTAAAAACTTATGGCTGTGACAAGCACAAGTAAGATAATGCACATGTTAATCCTATGTTATCCTATCCCTCTCTTCCCTAAGACAGAAGTAAATCTGTATCTAAATGCCTGCTGCTGTTTAACTTCAGGGTAAAGTAAAATACCTCACCCTGAAACATCTCTGGGGCATGTAAGTAAATCATAGTCCAGACAAGACATACATGCTTTTCATCTGTTGAGAAGTATTACATCTTAGCTGAGGGTGGGAAGGAGTAGCTATCAGCCATGAAGGAGTAATTTAAGTCACCTGACATTAAACATATCCTAATCACTAATGACAGCACCAAATGCTGGGAAACATGAGGAGAAAGAAGGGTGGAGTAAGATGAACCACCAACAAAGCTTTGAGATCTAAACATGGCAGAATCCAGGAAGGCTCCAAAGGCTCAGAGGATACTTTGCCTGTTATCCTCTGAAACTGGATTTTTTTCTCCATATCTGAGGCTTGGTACATATAGTCTGATTTAATCTAATAGAAGAGGATAAACTGCAGTCTGCTTTGATGCACAGGTCCTACTTGTCAAAGAACACTTTTTTCCCCCACTAATGCAGATCCAGCTGTCATTGAAAAATCAGTTATTTTGATAACCGAGCTTTTTTGTCATGTTTCACTTTCCACTGATAGTCTTTATTACCTTGCCCTGTTCATTTTAAACAGGACCTTCAGTCTTCCATGATTAATAACCTTATTACAGTGATACATGTTTATTTCCTCATTGCTGGATTTCATAAAGTTGAATTTCCCATCTTTGAACTTCATCAAAGTGAAACATACCAGGTATCTTCATTCCAGCAAATTTTTGTGTGTTACTTTTCTTATTGTTACTCACTTCCTTATATTGTATCTATAGCTGTGTGGTCACTCACCAGCAGATAGGAGCTTCCTCTGTATGTGCTCTCAGCTGTGCCTGTAATTAGCAGGTTGCAAAGCCCAACTCATAAACTTGCAGCTGTGGCTTAACACTTCTCTAAAATGGCCACGTAGCTTCCAGTTGGCCCTGAGTGCCAAAACATCTGTCTGCAATGGACCTTATAATAAACTCTGTGAGTCAGTGTATTGGCTTCCTAGACAGAGGAGTGCTGGTGTGCAGTTAAGCAGCCTATTCATGCCAAGATGGCACGGGCTTGAGTTAGAAGACTAGTGAAGCTAAAAGTCATGCAGGCAGGTCAAGTGAACAGAGTAGTATGTGCAGTGCTGAACAATAAGGCACAGGTGAAGGTAAAACTGCAGGCTGTGAGATCATAGGATTGCAACTTGGGACAAACCAACAGATATGAATGAGGAGAAAATGGCACTGTGTAGGAGGGGAAATCCTTTTCTAACTTTTCTGAACTTACATGCAAAGCAGACTTGCTGGAGACTACTCTGATTCATGGTATTTGCCCTTTCTTCTCTCCTTTCTTCTCTCTACTATCACTCAGAAAAGTGTGGGTAGGGACTAAACCACTGTGGAAGTACCCATGCCATTACAATATCTGCTAGCCATGTGGAGAAAAGCCAGTGTGCCAGAGAGCAGTACAGGTCTGTGGTACAAAACATGCTTGTATGAGTGGGTGAATCTGGGGGATATGAAACTCCATGACAATATTTGACCATGCATGCCCAAGCTCTCACTTCCACATGGAAGGAGGAAACCTCTGTGTTTGTACATCAAGACAAAAACCCATCTTTTCACCCTGCTTTAATTCAGCCCTTGTTAAGCTTTATGACCAAGAGTCTGATGTGTCTCCTCTTTGTCTCGTGCTTTGTTTCTTCTTCCCAAGCACCCCACTGAGGAACCATGCAGGGTCTGAACAGTGCTGCCAGAAGCTGTAGTGCTCCTTGGGAGTGGATGCTGTGTCTTTTGCTTGCTCTGTGCAAATACTGTCTAAGCCCAACCTTGCACCTTGTTTAAATGCCCATGTGCTTGTTAAGGGCCCAGCTTTCCAGAGGACTATGTATGACAGCTTTGTGTTGCTCTTGGAATCAGACATTCTCTCACTATGTTTCAAGGGGACAGGCACTCCCATAAGTGTTGTTCCCAAACTGACACTTTGCTGCAAGGTTTCCACTGGGATGACATCTGCTGATTTCATGCAGGGGTGCTGGCCCAGGCACCATGGACCATGACCACTAGAATGGCCATTTTCAGCAAACTCTTAACCAGACCCTCTGAAATATCCAAGTTTCCAGCTAAAGCAGAAACTGAGCTGTTTGCAGTGAAATGTACCCCTTGCATAGTAATGGCTGCATGTAAGGACATTCTGAGAAATAAATGAAAGCCATGCTGGTAGCTGTCGGCGCTTTACAGCAGCTCCAAGAGCTCTTTCTGTTTTCCTCAGCTAAAATGGTGCCAGGATGCTTTTGTTGCCTGATGGGCTGCTGGCAAGAGCCCCCCTTTTGGACAGTGCTGGTTGTAGTGTTGCTTACTGCTGTGAGCCTGGCAGCCAGGCTGTGTCCCACCGCCCCTGCCAGGAGCAGGCAGCCTGGGGGGCACCAGCCCTGGGCACCAGGGACAGGCTGAGGCTGGACCAGGACATGGTGCCTGTGGCCAGGCAGGGCAGGGCTATGGGGAGCTGGAGACTGGTCCTGCTGCGGTGTTGCTGAGGCAGGGACCAATGACCCCAGAGGATAATGAAATGGGGTCCTGGACAGGGTGAAATGTGGGAGCCCTGGGGGATGGCAGTGCCCCCAGCCTGTGCAGGCAGCCTGCTGGCAGCTGCTGTCTGGCTCTGGGCCTGGGGATGGACACACCTGCCTGCTCCATGCTGAGGCCTCCCCAAGGGCCTGCTCTGGGTCATAAACCAGGAATTTAATCGAATACCGGATGGTAATGCTTCTGCCAGAAGAGGGTGGCTGCTGGAGTCTGGCTGTGCTCCTGGACAGCTAGAGATGCTTCAGGAACGCTGATGTCCCTTGGGTGCAACCAGACGAAATTATCATCTGGCCAGGCAGCAAACAGAGCTATTTGTTAAAAGTGAGTGCAAACCCTCAGCACCAGCCTGGCCTTCTGGATATATCAAAATGCTTATGCTGGTTTGAATTGAGGTCTCCCTGCAAACCCAGACTGAATTTGCCCCTCAGCAGAGCAAATTTAAATGGAAAACCAAGGAGAATGTCGAGCACTCAGTATGTGAAAAGTGATCTCACAGAGAGCTAAACATCTGTAGACAGGTAAAAGGATCCCAATGCCATGGTTAGGTAAGTAGGACCTGAGAATAACCTGCTGCTTAAGAACTGCTAAGGAAAAGACGGCAGGGTGGGAGAGGCTTCAAGCTGTTTCGGGGGCCTTTCACCTCTGTGCTCATGGCAATATTCTTCATTTGTACAATATTTTTCACCCGATAAACAATGCTGTTAAAGACGAAATGATACTGCTGATGAACTATTTGGTATTAGCTTTCCAGTCAGAAAAGTGAAAGGGTGATGCATTTGTCATACTGAAATGATGTCACTTTGGGAAGGGAATGTTTTTGTACTACAAGATAATTAATGTCTTCTATCCCTGAGGGTTTGATTAAACTATCAAGTACCAAGTGACATCTTTGTCAGATGACACTTCTTTGGAAACCATAAGTGCCAGAACAGCATTTCAGTGTATACTTTGGCTAACATAGAGCCACTGCTCCTCCCCAGGGCTGAATTTGTCATGACTCCTGGGCAGTGAGGAACCTTTGGTCTCTTGAAATAGGTTATTTCCTTTTTTGGAGAGAAATAAGAAGACAAAGGCAAGGGATTCATAAATTTTTAGGTAGAATTCCTGCAGCAAGGAAGTGTGGTCAATATGAAAAAGCAGTAGTACCGAGACCTTGGGCATTGTTGCTCGGGAGAAATATTTTGCATTTCACAATAGGCACAAAGGGAGATACTATTAATATTACTTTTCTGTAGATGTTTTTTAAATACAGTTAACTAATGCTGGCACCAGTAAAGTTACTTGTATTGAAGGCATTACACTGATATAATGTGAGGAATGCCCATCTGAGACCAAGGTTAGGTAAAGAAAAGGAAGCAAAAAGGAGAAGGACATACAGATGACAGAAATAAAATATCACACAAATATGAGACAAAGCAATTGTTAGGAAATAAATCTAGGAATTACCCCAACACACTGGAAATCTCTGGGCCCTGGTGGTCTGGTAAATTACACTGTCCTAGCTGCTACCACTTCACTTTTAAAATGTGAAATCTGTCCTGATCCTCAAATGTCTTCAGCCATTATGTTCAAGTTCTTGCAAGTGCTGTGCAAGAAAAATTCATGCATGCCTGTTCTAACAGAGCAGTGAATACAGCAGGTAAAAAAATAGAAAGCTAATTAAAACTAAATCTTAAAATCCTGTTGCAATTCCATCATGGAGCTTGACATTAAATGAATTTTCATGTAAAAAAAGGGGCAAATATTTGGTTTTGTATTCTTCTTTCCTCCTTTTAAGAAAGCGTACCACAAAATTTTATAATGTCCAGTTATCATCACATACAAAGAGCTCACTTCCTGTTCTATAACATCATGACTATCAAGGGCACCACAGTCACGATGCTTTGTTGCTCCCTAGGTTTCCCAACTGAAAGGAAGTTTGTTGAGTAAGTTAAACAATAGACATGAAAAAAGTAAAGGAAGAAACATCCCCATAAACTCTACTAAATTTCTTAAATTCCATAGCAGGATGAAATGAGCAAAAACCCAAATGAAATTCCACTTGAAATCTTTTGTTGGATTTTGTTTTAAAACTTTCTGTGAAAAGATTCAATAGGTATTTTAACTCAATCCCTAAACATCTTTTGGATGAATCTCGGTTTTTAAGATCCAGACATTTTACTGGCAGTAATGTTTAGTTGGTGTTAAAAGACTTCAACCTTGGGTTCCTCAGATTATTTCATTCACCTATGTCAGCCAAAATGCCAGTGAAACAATTTGGGTGTGCAGGACTGAAATGGGAAGATTTTGAATTGTTGCCCCATCATTCAGAAACTGAAGCTCAGGATATATTTCCTTCTTTTTCACATGCAGTAGAAATTGTCTCCAATTTCACTGACCTTGAATAAAAATTATTTTGCTGTCACAATGTGGAAAGCTGAGAAAATGTGAAGCAAAAGGTGTTGAGTACAAACACATAGTTAACTGACCAAGGTACTACAAAACTCCCTAAGAATCTCAGATTTATTTGTTTTATTAAAGAATTATGTAACTTTATGTCTCTTCACTTATTTGTGCTAAGGATTTGTGTGTTTCTTAGCTTGCAAGGGCATGGGACTGGAATCTCTCATGGCTTCAAGAAAGGAAGTAGTTTTTTTCTGGGGTAGATTTCCTTGCTTGGTAGAAAATATTTGTATATTCTCTCCTTAAGTGAACTTATTTGTGTTGAAAAATACAAATACTTGTATTTTTGTTGAAAAATTAACTATTGTGGCTTTGGCTAGAGATATGAACTCATACTATTAGACAAGGAGCAAGAGCCATCTTTACTCAGTTGTCCCTGTAATTTATGTCCCTGTCCTTTGTAACTATATTGCATTATTCTCTAGGAAACTGGTTCTTAGTCCTTCAAACAGCTCCCTGAAACTGCAATTTATGGTAGGTCCCAGAAGATTTCAGAAAATCTAAGAACAAAGTCCCACCATTTTCTGGAGGTAGACTGAGGGTAATATCTTCCACTAAACAAAGGCTAAACCTTAAGTTTAGTGTTGACAGAAGTTGACTTTCTTGCAAGATGGCTGTGATTGAAGCAAGTTTTTATACAGTACCTGCTGAGACTCAGTAACACATAGGAGAAAGTGATGATGCCACTTTGGTGGCACTGGTGTCATCATTCTAAGAACAAGAAGACCCTTGTGCACCAATGGAAGGAAAAATTAAAGTTCACCTGTGGAGCAGCTTTTGACTTTCTCTTATGACTGTCATTAGGAAGGACTGAATTGTTTTGGAAGTTTGAAAGAGTAACTCAGATGTGAGACATCAAAAACAATGAGGAGTTGTTTGTATACTTATGTGCTGAACTAATCCTGTTATTGCTGTGGGTGAGTTATCTGACTTTTCATAAGAAAAAGAGAGTGATAATTTGGATTCTTTTTGAGATTGATTTATTTTTCAGTGTTAAAGAGCTAAGAGATGGCAGTTTTCACCTCTGGGTATCTTAGATTGTGACAATATGCAATGTTTTGTAGAAATCTTCATGGTTGTCTCCAGGCAGCCTGTTGGAGATCAATGAAACATTTTGAATTATCTGAGTTATTGAAATAGGAAAGAATTATTTGAAGTAGTGAGATGTCACTTTTGCACTTTGTAGGCTTACCTTAGTAAAGCAGAAGTGAAATGCGCATTGCCAGAATTTTTAAGAGCTCTGAACTTGTCAGGATCAACCAGGTATTTGTTCTACACATATGGTAGACCTGAGGTGTGTCTGTGTCTGCTTTTGCACTACTGAAAACATTCCTAGACTTCACAATCACCTGGTCTGTAATGTTCTCAGCAGAGGGCAGACAGTGGGATCTGATGTTCCACAGTCTATTTGCTACGATCTGTTACTGCTGGCAACTGTGTATGTGGGATTTATAGGTGAATGTCCTACTCAGAGCTTTGGGAATTCGATCTTCTCATGCTTTTTTTAATAAACTGTCTTTTGCTGAAAAAATTTATAGCAGTATGGATTCTTATTGCTGGTATATTGAAGAGCGCTCAGGCTTTTGAAAAGGACCCACATATTTTATTAAGTGATGAAGAAGAGAGTGCATAGACAGCTGGTGTGGAAACTGAGGCTAAAATTATACCACATTTGAATTTTTTTTTTTTTTGTGAGGCTTCTTGTGCCCTTTGCTGAAACCTTTCCTGCTGGACACTTAAATGGAAGTGTTCTGGCCTAAATGGACCTTGGGTCTAAGTGAGTCTGGCAATTCCTATATTAAACCATTTCTAGAATGGTTTAATACAAATAAAGGAGCTGATCGTTTATAGAATTCTATTTAACTTATATCCATTTCTTCCCACAATTCTTTAAACATGTGGAAATGAGGATACAGGTATTCACAAAGTTCATAGTTTATTTCATTCTGATTCATTATTATATTGGAAAGACAAGTTACTGAGTCACTGTTATAATTTTCTTCCTTACCTGCTGATAATTTCTTGATCACGTTGGTTTTGGGAATTTTTATTCTTCAGTTTATTCTCACAATATGAGAATTTTTCTCATGTTCCAAATTTTGGTCTCAGGCTGTCTTGTTTCTAGAAAGTGTTGCCTTGCTTTGATTTATTCCTCAGAATGATGAGTGATGTTGAAGTTCTCCTTGTGGGGCATCTCACCATAGCCCTGGTGTGCCTGTATTCTTGCGCCACCACACTGGAATATAAGAAATGATAGAACCATAACTCAAATACTTATGTGTTGCTAATTGATACACAAAATAATATGCTGAAGAAAGAATTTTGGCCCCTTTTTTTTAAAGATCTGGGATTTTAGCCAGCCATGCCACTACCACTAGAATTAGGTAGGATCATAAGATATCATAACACCAGATTTTTCAGTTGACTGGATGCAGCTCATGTTGGCAGCTAATTTCTAAACTGTTGATAGAATCTGCTTTCCTTTATTAGTTGTGTTGCAACAAAGCATACTATATGTTCATCACAGAGCAACTGGAGGCCTGGACAGAGGGTCAGGAAAACAGATGTGACTTTGTAGATGCAGGTTAGAAGTTCATTCAAGTGGGAGGGAAAATAGCTATGTGTCCCAATAGGATGCCGGAAACTAGGAAATGGGCAGCAAGTGATACATGTCTCCAGAAGGCCTTGCATCTCTAGGATGCAGCTCTCTCAGAAGGGTGGCCTTCTGCTATTCTGAATCTCCAAAAGGCACAGAAAGCATTAATCTGAAACATGAAACCAGGCCCAAGGTCCTAAGCCACACTGAAATAGCAGTGCTGTTTCTTTTTCCAGATGAGTAATTACTCTTTGGAGCCAGGGAGGAGGGGCTTGGAATATAACTTGAAATTACTTCCCCACACACACACCTCCACATTTTTTTAAAGACTTTCCATGCAATGAAGTCAGTGCTTAATTCTTAGGAGCACAGAATTGGTGATTAGTACACAGTACAGGAGGAGAACCTCTTGAGAACTGCTGGGGAACTGTTTAAAAAAAATAGATGGAAAAGAGGAAAGGTCAGCTTAGATTCCAGGTTGTTAAATCATGGAGACACATTCAAGGTCCATTCCAGCCATTCTGTATCACTGGAATAGCAGAAGAATGTCCCATTCACTCTGGCCCAGATATACAGGCTGTTGCTCTTCTATTTTTATTGTTAGGATGATCCATGTTAAAAGTGATACAAACTATCCAGGTTTCCTAGTGGAAACATAGAATTCCATTATACCTGCCACAAAATTGAGCAGTATTTAGGACACTCAGCTGAGAAACCCATCTTCATAAGCTTGTGCCTCTGCCTTTCTGTTCTTGACCACCTTCTTTCCACAAGAGTAAAAAAAGTTTTCCTTTTCCTTCAGCTTCTCCCGTGTTTATTCTGCTGTTCTTGTTAGCATCACTCTTTTGCTTGACTGCCTATATTCCTGTTTTCATTCCTCCTCAATATTGAGCTTGGCTACTTATGGCATCAGTATCACTGTCTAGTACCATGATGTGCAAATGCTATCTCTAAAAACTATCAAAGTGCCTAGTAAATGTCATGGTACATTGCCAGACTAATTAGAAAACCCTAAGTGCTCAGGGTAGAGTTCTTTGCAGGGCTGTAAGTTCATTTGGGTTTTATTTGAGATGAGATCCATGATGGGGAAGAAGGTTTTGATGTATTGATTGCATTGGCCCAGAGAATAAAGCAACTGCAGTGGCTTGTTAACCAGGATTAATTCTCGTTTCTGGAGTTCAGTCTGTCAACTGCTTTAGAAGTTAGGAGCAAGTTTTCAAACCAGCTTCCAGTTTTCAAAGCAGTTTCCACAGCTTTTGGAAGGACATCTTGACACAGGGGTCTGGGTCCATGAGGAAGAGGACACAGGAAGTGTGTCAGTGCTTAAAAGTTGTATTTGTTTTGCTACAGCAATTGGAGATGCCTGATTTTTGATCTGACCAAGGTATGGGTTGATCTTCACTAAGCAGTAAGGAACAAGTTTTCCAGCAGACCAAAGGAGGGAAGAGATGCTTTCTAGCCATCCACACCTATGAGAGCATCTGTCAGTACCCTGTTTTACCCTATGGCTGTGATAGCTCTTAAAGTTTCAGGAGTATTTTCAGGCCCTTAAAGTATTTTTCCCAGTCTGACAAACACTGACTCAGTCTTGTTGGAGTTCAGCATGAGCCAGTCAGCCCTACTTTACCAAAGAGCTGAGTTCCTGTTGGTGTTTTGTCTTTTCAATAATAGTAACAGCTGTAACTGTTGAGAATGAGTGTCCTTGCAATGTTATCAGCTATGCCTCTGTCACCTTGGAGTATGCACCAGAGATTAACAAAAAGGGGATGTGTGACCCTGCAGGTGAAGGCCTGGACAGAAGATACAATTACACACCATTCTGAGCTCTGCTTCAAACAAGACACTGCAGGTACCACAACCAGGGTCACCTTTTTCTGAATCCAGCATTTTCACGGCTTATTGCACTCCTACATATGGGTCTATATGGGAGTATAGGGTTTTTTCTATATTAGTGATGGCCAGAGTGGCAATAAAGACAGTCTCCATTCTGTGTCCTGATGTGAACCCTGACTGTGAGGCCTCCAGAAAGCTGGCATTGAATGCTGTTGGCATTTTCTGATTACTGTGTTTTTAATCATTTTGCCCAGAAATGAGATGGCAATTGCAGACATCTACAGGGATAATGTTTCCTTCCTAAGGAGTGGAAAAACTACTTACTTTTCAAAGAGCTTGATAGGTGAATCTCTCTGACTGAGGCACTAACTATTTCCATCTTTGGCAGACAAACTTCTTCTGCTTTGTTACCAATACAGAAAGCCACAAAATTGATTCATATTTTATTTGAACCATATTTTATGGTTCTAATTTTTTAGCACTTTTCTTAAGCTTTGCCGATGGGATGAAACAGATAATGGCATCTGTTGAAAGATGAAGCATTTATTCCCTGGATATGGGCTTACATTTTAAATGTGGATTTACTGGATCTTACCAGCCCTGTATCTTTATGATTCTTCACAGGTTCCAGGGCTTCAGTCTAATACTGTAATTAAACTGCCTGGCTTGATGAGCTGTTTTCTCTAGTGAACTTCCTATTCTAGTTTTAACTGTGCAACACTTTTAAAAGAATGATTTCTGTCTGTCTGATTCATTGGTCTTGAGCCACCTCTGAACTATGGTGAATTTCAGTGTACACGGGTTGGAATTTACATGTTGATGACAATAAACATCAAGTCATTGGGCTGCTGGTTAAGGCATTATTTGTACTCTGTGAGTGAACTTTCCAGTGATGAGATTCTTTTCTGAAGCAGACCTGTTTGGTGAGAAAACTCCAAAGCACTGAGAAAGCAGCAGTGAAACTTTGGCTTGGTAGCATCCTAGTCAAACCAGAAAAATGGTATGCTGATTTCATTCCTATCAGCAACTCCAAAATGTTCTGTCCTATGCATAAGATCTGTAGTGCACATACCTTGTTCAGCCAGTGTGCTTTCTCTGTTTGACCACTTTCAGTGAAAATCTTACAGATACTACTTTCTTACTGGTCTCTGGCCCATTAGAAGATTCTGGTTTGAAACAGCTATGCAGCAACCCTCTATTGGTTCATTTGGTGATTTGCTCTCAGAGACAAAGAGTTGTGTAGACTCAAAAATTATCAGAAAATGTCCTGGACAAGGATGTCTAGTCCTTACTCACCACTCAAGCTCCCTACATATCTACGACCACTGTTAGAGTAATAATAAGGATTTAGTTCTTGTGCTTCATATACTACAATTTAGCTTTAGGGTTGGGGGAATTGGTTGCTTTATTTGTTGAGTGGGTTTTTTTTGTTTTGTTTTATTTTAAATGAGAACTCTGACTCTATTTCTGGAATGTCTGAAACTCATTTCTCTTTGTTGTCATTCATAATCAATTCCAGACCTATCAAGTATTTCATAAAATGGTAGCTGCAGATTTTTTCCTATATCAACCACTGGGACTAAAAAATAAATGCACATAACAGGGCCAGAATCTCAAGACACATGTGACACTTTATTAAGCCTGTGAACATCATAGTTTACAGCTTCAGAAAGTTCTTGTTCTTTTCTTTGATTATATTCTCAACTACTGTTCCATTCAAGTGTAGCCAAAGACATGTAGTTCTTGTTCTAATTCCTATGAACAAAGCACACATCTTTTAGGTTTCATTCTTGGCCTCATTAACAATGATAATGCAAAATTACAAAACAAAATTACAAAACAAAAAAAAGCGAAGAACCTCTAGGTGATTGTCAAAGTTCCACTTGAGGATACACATTTCAGGAACCCCATATATTCAGCTTCTCTGACAACCAACCAGTTATTTCATGACTCATTTCAAACTGCTGGAAAAGGTAATGAGAAGCATTTCCCAAGTGAAGTGAAAAAAATAAGGTTTTACCTACCAAAAATCTCCAAACACTAGTTACTCAGTACCCATATGGCTGTGAATCTCTCTCTAAAATATGTGTGCCTGAGAAAGGAACCCAGTGGTATTCTGGGCCAGCAAAGGCTACTTAAGACTCAATAGGTGCACTTTTTTGACCATTCCAGAAGAAGTTCAAGACACACTGGTTCTGAAGCCTACAGCCTTTCTTCCTTTTCCTTATTCCATCACATTTTTTGTGTATGTAAACACAAAATGCTGTTAAGTACTGCTTCCAGAGACAGCTTTCAGGTTAGTGAAAGCATGCCCAGTACAAACTAGTTTGCTTACCTCCAGTGTGAGCTTATAGGTGTGGGGAAAAGATATAAATGGAAAATGCCATCCTGACTATTCTAGTCTATTTTTGTTGTATTTTGAAATGTTTACATATGAGCCTTTAAACATAATTATTGTGAGTAACGGAGCCAGAGAGTTGTTCCTTCTTATGGCATTAATTCTCATTGTCACTACTGTACATATTATCTTCTAAAACTGGACTTAATCTGTGGTTTGGATTTGTGGGAGCTGCTTTTTTTGGCTTTGTTATGTAACCACACTTACAACTGTGCCAAACAGCTTGCTTGTTTCAATAGGATGATAATTTGTTAAAGCAGGAGGGAGGAGAGAGGGACTGAAGTGCCACGTCTGCTTGGCTTTGCAAATATGGTACCTCATACCCACAAAGCATTTGCAAACATATAGTCAGCAGTGTAGGTGGAAGCTGTGTAGCATACTTTAGGAATTACCTCTTTTCAAAGTCTAAGAAATCTTGTAGGCTCAAAATATTCATCAGCATACTGATGTTTAATAAGTTGCCATCTGTCAGCTGAAATGTGGTAAATCCAGTGTGGATGCTTTTAGCCCACAGAAAATGTAAGGCAATTTGGTGTAGCTTTGCCTGCAGGGAAAGATGGCTAAACTAAGCCATACTACCCTGCATTTGGCCAAACTAAAAGTGTGCAGCCAGGTATTTCCAGGGCCTCAGCTGATTTACAATAACTTGACCCATGATTGAGAGTCCTTCTGCACCTCCATTTGCAGCCAGATGATACTCAGAAACTGAGATCTGGAGGGATGCCTAAATTTAGCTATTTTTAAATTTAATTCAACTACTTTGGCATCAGAAAGCCTTTCAGAATTTGCTCTGGCCAGGATGCATGGAAAGTACGTGGTCTGACAATGTAACACTGATTATTTTACGGATTTCTACAGTTCAATATTGTGAGCATCCAGGAGCTAACCCCCTCCCCCTGCCCCTGCCAAAATCTTTCAAGGGATTTTGTAGAGAAAGGTTGCAGAGAAAAACTCAAGAAAAAGGAGCCATGTGCTTGGGTTTTGCTACCTATCACTGACTATTCTTGAAAAATTGCAGGGGGATTTGTGGGTTACAAGTGTACAACTCATACTACACAGTCTGTTACTAAGTACAGTACTGTCTTGCAGGAAGTAAGGTTTGAATGTTACTCTTGGGCTTTGAATACATTGTAGTGGGAAATGAACAGGAATTACCATTTCATCCCGCATCAACTGACAGTTTGCTTTGAAAATTCAACTTCTACTTGACTGCCATACTCTTAAGGCTGGAAGAGAAATTATAATCTCCTTTACTTGTCCTTCCATGTGACAAAACTTGCAAAAATAAAAAAATCTACATTAACAGTTCGCAATTGAACCAAGCCTAGAACTCAAACAGGCTCAACACTGCAAGTATTTAAACGTCCATTTCTAAGTCAGCTGGAAACCTCAAACTGCAACACATTCTATCTTTAGAGGAAAATGAATTTGATTTAGATATGAACCTTGTGCCTTGGCCTTGACTCAGTTTTTTTCTAAGTAAAATTAGTATCTGGCAAAAATACTCCAACCCCCTTGCTTATTGGGTAATATAGTTCACTGGTCATTTAAAGAAGTGTAAAAAGATATACCTGGGAGACTGCATTCCTTTGGAAGGATGCAGAGTACCTGAAATGCACAATAGCCTTCGCTTGGGTATGAAGTGCAGAAAAAAGCAACTGATTACAAAAATTCTTGATCAAAATCAAGATCCAAATAGTACTCATCTATTCAATCTGCACTGAAGTAATGACCCATTTGGAAATAAAAAAAAAAGTTTGGATTTCACTTCTATTTTTTATTTAATGACCAAGTGTAGACACTAAAGAAGGGAATTGACTGTTTTTACGAGCTGATTCCCTTTCCTTCCTCCTTGGCTCATGTGTCTCTCTGGTGACTAATGGGGAGGTTGCTTCTCTGGAACACAAGGGGAAAGTTTCAGTAAATTGCAAAAGCATGTTTGTTACTTGGAAGTCTTTTGGCACATTTTTGAGCAAAGTTCATGGAAACCGTAAAACTATTCTGAAGAAAGACTTAGAGACCACATTGTCAAAAAATGCACCTACGCACAGGGACCTGCTTGTGAAAAGTTCATTGCAGTGGTCAGATCAAGAATCTGAGCTCTTGTGCAGTCAAACAGGTGTGCATAAAACACACAACTGCATCTGCAAATGAGGCAGTTTCCCTGTCATGGAAATACACAACTCTCAGATTTGCATGGTTGTCTCTATGTTTTATAAGGGTGAATTAAGTCCTAATTTTATCTGACAACTAAACTCTTTCCTAACCTCTTTCCTTGACCCTTCTGTTTTCCATGTGCAGAAGATAAAAGTTTCCCATGCAGAACAATCTAAAGCTTCTAAAATGTTCTGCCCTCAGAGAAGGCACTATATGAAACAAAATTACTAATAATGTTATATTGGAGACTGGTTTGTTCTTACAGTAACTTGAGCTCAGTAAGCCTTCTAAGTCTTCCTACCAGTAACTTGAGTTTTATTTTCTTATGTGAGGAAAACCATCAGAATCTATGGAATTGTAGGGAAAATAAACATATCTGCAAGACAAGGAGAGGGAGAGGGAGAAGGAGAAGGAGAAGGAGAAGGAGAAGGAGAAGGAGAAGGAGAAGGAGAAGGAGAAGGAGAAGGAGAAGGAGAAGGAGAAGGAGAAGGAGAAGGAGAAGGAGAAGGAGAAGAGAGGGTGTCCTCTGGCAGGCTTTGAGTTCTGGAAGAATAAGCTCACACTAGTCTTTTGGCTGCCTGGATTACATCTGCAGCTGTTCATGTGCTCTCTTTTTTTATAATGTCTACTTGCTGGCTTTAGTAGTCATATTCAAAAATCCAATAGATTTTTCTTTTCTTAAAATGCCCATTAAAAATGGATATTGCAGTCATGAAAGTTGTTAAGTAAGCATGCTGAGACACTTGGGAGACATACATAGGACAGGAATATTTTTTGTGTTTCACTACCAATATCTTTCCAACTCAACCTGGAGCAAACAACTCTAATAGGAAAAGGAAGCTTCATTTTCCATAGTCCCTTAGGTCTTGGCTTCCCCAACAAGGAAGTCATATTAACATCTTCTCTGATGATGATTTAGGTGATGAAAATAAGCCTTTGCTGAGAATGGAACTGAAACTACATCTTCATTTCATACAACCCATAAAAACATTATATAGGTCATCATTGGCGAGGTTTTAATTGGAGGCTAACATAATTTTCCTGAGCTCCTTGTAGTTGTTTGAACTTGCACTTTCTCACTAGTCCTGTACCCATCTTGGAGCAGTCTGCAGTGTGTCCAACAGGAATGCGTTTGCATGTTTGCTACTGACTTTAAAACACCTTGCTGGTATGGCTGTTGGCAGCAGCTTGCTCTACCTTCCTTTGTCCTTTGCTTGTATATTCACATAACCTGAGACACACTGGGAGGTTTTCCATTTCATTTGTGATTTACCTAAAATTCTTTCCTTTGGTTCTTACAAGTCATGTCAGACATATCCACATGGAGTTTCTCTTCTGCAATACACTCTCTTAAAAGGCGAGTGTGCACACACACAGAGAAGCTGCTGAAAATCAATAGATGTAACTTAAATACTGGGAGTGTATAAAAACATAAACCACAATTCATCATTCAAAATGTATTAGCAAATGAGAGCCATGGGGAAAGCTGACATAAGCAATCTGCCCAACATACAAAGTGTTAATTTTCTGGAAATGCCCCATATGTGCTGACTATAACTACCTAAGCCTAAAAACATTCATAGACAAGATTTTAAAATAACTATTCATAAGAGTAACAACTCTGACACTGGGTGTTGTCTGAGAATTAATGACTGCCCACAACTAATGGCCCTCAACTGCGTTTGAGCCATTAGCTCCTCTCAGCTAGTCATTAGTCCCTACACACAGTTCTCAAACTCCTGTTGTCCATTCAGTATTGGAGCAGATGAAAATACATTGTCTCCAAACACTGAAAAAGCTTGTAGCGATGTAAACTTTTAGCAACCCTACTGCTTGCTTGACAAGGTTTGCACTAGGGAAATTTCTATGTTGAGTTTGGTCCTAAATTATATCTTTTACATATCTTTTGATTCCCACAATTAATCACCGCACAGCACCATAGGGAAAGAAGACTTCCATATGCTGTAGTAATGAGAAGCCTCCAAGAAATGTGACTAATAGAGGAAATGTGCAGCTTAAGCTGTGAATTAATAATTTATGTGAATTGCAAACAAGAGTTTGCATATGGTGCAAGTATGATTACAGATGAAGCTGTTCATGCAAATAAAAGGATCTGAGAAATAGTTGCACAGCTCAGGACCCAACTCCCTTTAAGACCAGGTCATAATAACTCTTATGACTTGGAAAATGCAGGGCTTGGTTACACAGAATATAAAATCTGGGGCTGTGACTTCGGCTTTAGAGTGTGATTCTGATCTGAAGAGACACCTCCAAAAATATGGCATGCTCATTTTATGAAATCTTCCTAATCCTGTACTCAGAATCATACCTGCTAACCTTGGAGACATAAATCCAGTACTGAAAAGCAACCGTAAGTAATGCAAGAAGTGGCACTGGGGCTAGGAGCGAGAGGGAAGGAATCACCCACACAGTTCCTTGCTTTGGGACAGAAATGAGTTAAAAGCTGAGATTTCCCTGTTATGGAAAATATTGTCACTTTGCAAATTGCTCTCCTTCAGAATGAAAACAGTTTGAAACTTCCTGTGGAATGGAAATTCTGTTGAAATACTCTGTAAAAAAATGTGTCACAGTACAAACAGAAGGCTTCTCAGTCTGTACAGTAAAGGGTTTCTCCCTTGACTTGGACACAGCTGTCCACTTATAAAATAAAACATGAGAATCAGCTCATAGAATATTGACATATTACACATCCTTTTAGACAGCATTGCTACACTACTGCATGAAATGTCAATAACAATATGTTTAAATCCCAAAAAAGAAATTACTTTTCATAACAGATTTCATTTTTGAATGTTTGTAGATTGTCTGGATTTGGTTTCAGGGCAATTTGAAGTCTTGTCAAAATTTTGGCTTCAGATTAAAAAAAATTCTTTTTTAATCTCTTAAAGACCAGTGCTTAGAAAAGATAAAGCCATGTCAATCCCATGCAGAGTTGCAGCGCTGGTACCTCACGCAAACCAGCGCACCCACATTCCCGAACAAAGCGCCGTGGATCTGGTTTGAATTGGCTCCTGTCGGGACGTCCATCATAATGGTGTCTGTAAGTCTGAGAATGTAAAGCTACTTGCTTTGTGGCCAACCTCTAACTACTAATAAGAGTTAGGGAGAAAGTTTCCTTGGAGGCGGTTCATCCCCTAACTGCTTGCAGTTCATCCCCTAGGCGGTTCATCCCCTAACTGCTTGCACAGATTCTCTGAAGCCCTTCTCAGATCAAGCTGGCATTAAGTCCTGTCAGGGCCAAGGGTTTATCCCACAAGGAGAGCAGCAGCTCCTACACCCCCACAGCCAGGGCTGCCAGTGCTCCAGGGCCCACGCTCCAGTGACAGCTGGGGGGCTCTGGAGACAGCATTGTTTGCAGAGGGCTTCAGTCAGGGCCAGGTGCCAGCACAGGCAGAGCAGAGCCTTGTCAAGGGTGACAGATATCTAGTGACAGCAAAAAAGGCTCTGCAGCTTCCTCAGTCTGTTGGAGGTCTTGCTGCTTGGCTTGTCACTATGGTCTCTGGCAGGGATGAGCAGGAGGGCAGAGTTGTTGAGCTTAGGGCCTCTTCCAATGTCAGGACGAGTAATGAGGGCTCTACCCTTAGTCTTTGTCACACCTCTGCCTTTTGCCCTCCCCTCCAACGACAAAGAGCTCTCATCCAAAGGGAGGCAAAATGCATTTTTGTCTTCTCTGTTGAGGATCCATGAGTCCGTTCTGATGCCGTGACCTACAGCTCCTTTTACTAAAGAAGGGGACTGAGGGGAAGTGAATTTGTGAATAAGGAAAAATAGGGACCTACTATTTGTGAGATGCATAATTATTACACTGAGTGGTTTGACAATTACCATACCTGCCTGGAGATGGGGAATATACTGAACATATGAGCAGTGGCTGAAGTCACTTGGTTTGTTCAGCCTGGAGAAGAGTTTGAGGGGCAACATAGCAGTCTACAACTTCCTCACAAGGGGAAGTGTAGGGGCAGACACTGATCTCCTCTCTGGTGACCAGTGACAGGACCCAAGGGAATGGGCTGAAACTGTCAGGAGAGGTTTATGTTACATATCAGGAAAAGGTTCTTCCCCCTAGGGTGGTTAGGCACTGGAACAGGCTCCCCAGGGAAGTGGTCACAGAACCAGCCAGACAGACTCGAAGAAGCATTTGGACAATGCTCTCAGGCATACGGTGTAATTCTTGGGGCTGTCCTCTGCAGGGCTAAGAGGTGGACTCAATGATCATTGTTGGGTCCCTTCCAACTTAGAATATGCCATGGTTCTATGATTCTATGAATATTTGCAGGTGTCTTTGTGCTGGTTTAGGCAGCCCAAGAGTCCTTTGATCTAACTGAAATGCCCAGGCTCCTACCTGAAAGCCCTGGCCCATGCTAACACAGGGCATCTCAGCTTGGACATGGTTGTCTGGCTTGCAGACCACAGCTGCCCCACAGCTGGCCAAGTTGGAATATGAGAAGGATGGGCTAAGGTTTCCCTGAGTTCAGCTACCCTGGGCATGAGTCTATCAGATCTCTGGGACAGCTAAACAAAAGCCCAGAGAATACCAGGTGGCAAGCCTGTTGTAGACATCTTTTTTACCTAGTCTTTTATCATGCCTACTGTCTGGATTTTTTGTTCCCCTGTCACCAGACCTGCTGCTCACATAAATCCTAGGTAAGACATAGTCAAATAAATGAAGGTCTTAACTATGGGGTTTGGTAGTGTCTTCTAAACCCAGTATTTCAAAGCTTTTCACTGACATTACGAAGGTCTACAGAAGTGTCATTTCACAAATGATGAAACTGAAGGAGGCAGATGTTTGATGATTGGTCCAAGGCAGCATACCAAGAATGAGTGTGAGAATACAGATGTAATTGCCACATGGTTTGGGTCCTAACCAGAGGATCATAGGGAGATGCTGTAACCCCTTTAGATGGTGATATCAATTTATTTCTACTTGCATATCAGAAAGGTTACTATCATAATACACACTAGGACTACTGCAATAGTACTGTAGTAGTAATTGTTATATTACAGTCAGTTAATAAAAAAGGCAGCATTCTAAAGATCTGGATGGCAGCCTTTGTTGTCACACAGTTTGGGTGACAGTGGTTGGGAATCGGCAGTGTCAGACCAAGAAGGTTTTCAAAGCTGAATGCCTGAACTGGCAGAAAGTGTACATAACAAGAAGAAGAAACAAGAAGAAATCCTTTTGCAGTGAGAGAATGTAATTATTCCTGTGAGATCTTTCTTAAAAAAATCTCACTGTGAGCACAGTTAAATAAAGTAACTGGTAGCTACCTTCAGCATAAAGTCATTCACTGTTTATTAACAACAATTCTAATTAATCTAAAGTCAGATCAATCTAAAAAAAAAATAAGTTGCAATCAAGTCTTTGAAGTATTCTGGAGCATCTGGTAGACTCTTCCTTCTGAAATATTCACATCTGATTATGAGGCTAGAATTAGTTGTGAGCTTCCCAAAACAAACTGTGTTTTCTGTAATGACAGATCAATATGCATAGAAATTTACAAGATGACATGAGAAGACTGCAAAGTAGCACGAAATATTTCCTTTCTGAACTTTGATACATAATCAATAAATCAAGGCAAATGTAAAAGAGGTGCATGGGGGGGTGAATGGTCTCTTTATGGTGATGCTCTGTATAAGAAGGAGCGTGTAGGCTCAAGCAACCTCAGCGAGGTGGGATTAGTGGGCTGGGATTCCGTGAGCCTAGGGGCATGATGCTACCCACTAGGAAGTCAGAAGTTACTAGGAGTACTAGTGCTGGAAGTGGTTTCATTCCCATTCAACTGGCCCAGGTATGTGCAATAAGGAAGATATATCTGATGTATCTTAGATACCTAAGAACTGATTTCCAGTGGAGAAAGGAAGCTCTTACCTAGGTATTGTAGAAATGGCTTGGTAGAAATAACTTGGACCTCAAACTGCCCAGCACGGATGCAGGATCAGGTATCCATACACATTCCTGACAGGTAATTTTTAACTTGTCATTATAGACCTCATGTGAAGGAGATTTTATATTTTTTCCAAGGATCTTACTACAGTATTTCACATCTTCAACTGAAAGCTGCATTAACACCTTCAACCCAACAGCATGCAAATACAGAACTGCTTTGGGGATCCAAAGTAGTAACTGCCCAGACCTGGCCCCCATAGCTCAACTCTTCCCTGGACCGTGCTGCACTGTTCCCTGTATTGTAGACATATGGCCCAGGACAGACAGAGGAAGAGGCTGGATCTGACCTGCTAGCCTTTCCCCAGAGGCCAAAGGAGTGGATATCTGACAGCAGAGCAGATCTCAAACAGCTGCCAAACACTTCTGGTGCCTGTGAACCCTGTGCAGTGAGCTGCAGAACTGCAGGGGTTTGTGCTGCCAGTGGGAAGGGCAGGATGGGAAGGTGCCTCTCTGCATGTCCCTGGCATGGTGCCATAGGCACACACCTCAACCCTGCCCAGGAGAGCAAAACTGGGACCTACCCCAGCTGCTGCACAGGATACCAGTCCCTCAAGTGAAAGCAAGGTCAATCAGCCAAATTAAGTTTTCCAAAATATTTGAAAGTTCAAAAAAGCTTATTTGATTACAATGAAGTCAATTCAATTCTAACATTATCTCAGTGTGCTAGTTTAAAAAACCCAGTGGAAAATTAAACTCCACTTAAGATGGTCTCTTCCCCACCCTCTCCTGGTGAGAGCGACACTAAAAGCAGAGGTTCTGAGTTGAGATAAGAACCATTTACTTAAAAAAACTGGGCCCTGCAGTACTTGGGAAGCTGCTTAGTCTGGACAGGAGTCGTGCTTCTGGGAAACGGTGGCTTTGCTGGCTGCAGCAGTAGTCCTGATGCAGGGGGTTCCCTTCCCGAAGGCAGCAGCAGCAGCAGCAGCAGTAGCAGTCACCCCTCCATGGCTTCAGCAGCAGTTACAGCTTGTGTGTGTTCAAGGAACCAGTCCATCTTTCCCCACCACTGAGGTAAGACTGACTCTCCTGCTTCCAGCAGCTCAGCATTTTCTGCTGAAATGGCACTGCCCCCGCCATGACATGGGTGGTATGGAATTTAACAGTGCTAGAAACCTCCACCCCTCTTTTTCTTCTGTGCCTAGGTACAACACTCAGTTTTCCTCTGCAAACAATCCCAGAATGCACAAATCTGGAAGGCAGGAGACTGAGAGAGTACCATATGTTATGTGAACTAAATTGTCACTCTTTCTTAGACAAGGTTGATGTTGGCCAATGCATCCTTCTCAGAAAGCAAGAAAGACATACAGTTCTTCCTCAGCTTGACCAGTTACGAGGAGGTTTATTGTAAAACTGCTACTGGAGAGAGTTCAGTGAAGGACTATGGATTTGAGCATGTATCCTGTGAGGAAAAGCTGAGAGAGCTGGGACTGTTCAGCCTGAAGACAAGGCATGTAGGGTTCTCATCATTGTATATAAATATATGATGGGAGGCTGCTAAGAGTATGACACCAGGTTCTTTTCAATTCTGCCTACTGACAGGACTACAGACAGCTGGCACAAACCTTCTGAATGTCAGGAAATACTGTTTCACTGGCACAGTTTGCCCTGAGGTTGTGGAGTCTCGATCCTTGGAGATATTCAAATGCCATCTGGACATGGTCCTGGACAACTGGCCCAGCCTTGAGGAGGTGGGTTGGACCAGATGACCTCTGGAGATTCCTTCCAACGTCAAACCTTGTGACTGTGTGACCTCGACGAATACATAAAGTCTGTGTGTGATGCAGAAGGATCTACAACACTGAAATGAAGCATGACAATATTTTTTGTTGTTTGACGTGCTGTGTTGTACCTGTTTATTCAGGACTCCATTTGTCTTAGTAACTGATCAAACAACTGCACTGGCTCCTTACAAGGAAAACCTCAAATCACAGTGTCATGCTAGGGTATAAACTTTGGTATCACATCTCAGTTTAAATCAAAATTAAAAAAAAAAGGAAGCTGCTACATAAGTAGAGAAGAAGTTTCTTGCATGGCTACTCCGAACTGACTCAGCTGGGACTGCCACCCTCTGGAAAGGGCCTTCTGAACCATTTTGAAATAGAGCCTGGCATGAAGTGGCATAAAGGCCTTGAGATTTAATTTGAGATAGATCGCCCTGAAGATCTCTTTCATTTTCATTCTGTCATTTTACTGTCTCCTGAAGCATTTTATCAAAATCATATGGTAGCTGTGATTGTGATGGTTCCCCGTCTACTTCCTCTCTCTTTAAGTAACTAATTAGAAAGAGACCTTTAGTAAAGTTACTGCCTTTAGCTGCATGGCTTTCTTTGTTATTTCCTTATCATTCAAAAATCTCTTGCCCTGCCTAAATGAAATTTTTTCTTATGTGGAAACTTATTGTGCCAGAATACTATATTACTCCTGACTGTGACCTATTTATATTCATGATGCATAAGCCCACACATATATTTTTGTTGTAAGTAATGATTTTCCCTGTTCTCTGTTCTTTTGTTTTCTGTGGAATTAACAATAAATATTTTCTGTCACTGTGCATCACTGCAGAGGATTCTTCAGCTAGACAATAACTACATGGAGTCTTGCCTTTAGGAACTCCTTCTTACCTAGAACTGAGAGGAGTGTGGAAATTAAGGACATGATTTATGCCACTGATGGCTCCTAGTCTTCCTTGTGCGAGCGTGCTTGTTTTAAAGGACTCGTGTAGAAAGTTTACTGCACTCAAAAACAACAAAGATGGGCCAGAGTGTATTTTTCCAGTGCTATTTTAAACATGTGGTTATGGCTCTGAGAGACAGGGTTTCACCAGCCACACCCTTCTCCATTTCCCAGCTTCCTCAAACGGTTCCTCAGTGCTAGGACAGATTCGCTTCACTTGGAGCAGTTGTGCAATCTTACATCATTCCTCACTCTTTGCCTCTCCATTTTTCTTATCTGTCATGAAAAATGTTGCTCCAATACACTCAAGACTTAAGCAGAGCATTTTTAATAGAAGATCCTAAAATAGGCATTGCTATAATCCATTTTCAGGTTTCCTACCTGTTAAGTGACCAAAAGTTTCATGTCTAACATATCTGAATTTCACATTGGACACATATGGCTGAAAATCAAATTTTCAGCCATACATTTACCACCGGCAAAGATTGTTGAAAGATACAAAGTTTTGTGGGATTATTTCCTTATATGATACTTATTTTCTTATATAAATAGTCTTTGATGATCCTGTACTGTGATTTTTTTTTTTCATTTCATTTGTATCCACAACATGTTGAAAGAAATAGTAAAAAAAAATATTCTGATAAAAGACTGTCTAGACAAAGACAGTGTTTTTGTAATGTTCTCTTGGGAATTAAGCATAAAATGAATAAGTTTACCCATGGAGTATTAGCATAGGTCTGCAGAAAATGTGGAAGGGCCTGAAGTTAGGAGAAAATTACAAGTAAGGATACAGAGAGCTTTCATTCTGACATTTTCCTAATAGCCATTTTACAGTTTTTATTGCCACTGTACCTGCTCATTAATACGTGTGTTTTAATAGACACTCCTGTGCTACTAGGAAATAATTGTTTCATAGATGAGGAGTTAAGAAGCAGAGATTAAGCAATTTATAAGAAGTCACACAGGAAGCATGTGGCTATCCCTACATCTCTTGAATGGCAGTCTGGTGGTGCAACTACAGCAGCAGCTCTCAGCTTGCAAAAAAAATCAGTGAGTTGTGCTACAGCCCTACATTTTTTATTGTATAAGATCAAGATGATTATTAACTTTTAACATATTATTCATGATACAGTCTATAGCCCTTTATCTAGTATCTATGAAGCCTGATTTATCTATGAATCCTGATCCTTAAGTTCTACCAGTTATTACAAAAATTGCTGCTGCTTGGAACACAGGATTTCACAACGTCTATGAACGCTGACACATTATTATGGAGAGAAGTGAATGAATGATACTTGTTCTATTTATGTGATTAAAATTATTTCCTTCCTACCATTGCAAAATGCAATCCTGTAGAAAGATGCTTAACTCCAACTTAATTCCAGTCCCCAGCTGTGGTTAACGTGTGTTTGTGAGCACCCACTGGTGCACAGTGTCCAGATTACCTCTGTATACAGTACCTCATATTTCTCTAACACTCTTGAATGTGTTTCAGAAATATGCTGATAGAACAGAAAATTATTGCTATTAAAAGATAATTTTCAATGGCTTTAGACAGATTGTGTTGCTAAATTCAGTTGAGAAAATACAGTTGCTCATACAGCTTTTTTAGATTTAGCATGTATCTTTGATATTATATGAAAATGCTTCTATAATGGCACAGCTTCCTCAAACGGAATTTGTGTGGGCCCCCTGACACATCCTTCCTGTGGCAGCTGGAAGACCCCAATGTTCAAGCATGTTGAGTTCTCCAGGTGGCAGTCCCTCCTAAAGCTCCTTCAAAACATCTTAATCAGGTTTTGGGTTCAGTTTTCTCCTTGTCTTTTTCTTTACATGCTGCAACACAAGACCAATTAAGTTTTAGGGTACCTTGCCTTTGATTTCCTCTGCTATGTTTCAGTTGCTCTGTCACTGCCTCAGGAGGGGATGCCTGCTGGGGATACTGTGCACCTGAGAAAACCTACACCTGCATTCTAAGTGGAAAAAGCAGAACAGCAAAGACAGAATTGGAAGTTATTTTTTCTTTTTATCTTTTTGCTAAGTTCTTAAAATTTACTGATGGAAGAATCCAAAGACTAGGGACCTCTTGACTAAGAAGAGGGAGACCAAAGTCTAGTCCCTGACTAAAATTCTTTGGATGTTGGAGTAATTTGAATTTTTCGTTACCTGTGACTGGGCTGAGGTAAACTGCTTGAGGCTTAATCTGGCACAAAGGGACAGGAGTGGTAAACTGACGGACCTTAATTTGTCCACTTGTTTAATAAAATGCTAAATAGGCATTGCAAGGACAGGCCAGATCCAGGACTTGCTGATTCTTATTTTCCACTGGGAGAGTCCTTACTTTGGATGCAATTCTTATGGAGCTGCCACCCCAGAATCATCCTGCATCTAATGGAGGAGTAATGAGAAGAGCTAAAATGGATAGCTGAAGCAAAGATATGTATGAGTTTGGTACTGTAGACTAAGTATTAATATTTTTTTGTCCAACAAAAGAATACATTTTAAATTGTGAAAGTTCTACGAAGTCCTCTGGAAAATTGATCAAAGAGTTGTGAGGCTAATCATACATGTTGTGAGAAGGAAATTCTGCAGTTTACCAAAACCTCAGGAGACTCTAGCAAACTTACTAGTTTCTTGCTTCTACAAGACCAAATAAAACTACAGCATATTGTCAAGTCCTTGAAATCTGTCTTTTCCACTGAAAATGGATGTTAGCCCTAATTAAAAACCTAGTGATTAGTCAAGGACTTAAAATATGTCCTCTTAGATTGGCTGGGTCAAGCAGGTTCTCTATTTCATCACAGGAGCAGGACACAGTTTAAAAAAGGTTGCTCTTGAAGTACTGCAAGCAAGACTGAATAACAGTAGTAAATGAACATAGGACATGATAAGGGATACTAAATTGTGTTTACATTTTCCACTCTAAAAAACGGAGGAAAAAAAGGAAGGGTGGTGGCTGGAGAAATTCAATGTTTATAAAATTTGTCCATGTGATCAAAACATGTAGCTAGTATTTCAGCTGCTGCTATAATAATTGATGGCTTTAAGTGGGGCTACATTATATAGTTCATTTCTAAATTATGTAGTTTATTCAAACAAATCTTTCCAAAATCTGTCAATTAGATTAGCTCAGCACATCAATCAGCAGCATTCAAAATTGTGCTGACTTCAGTTTTTGTGGTGTCTTCTTTGCAGTATTGTTGCCCTTATAAAAATTTTGTCTATGATCCTTTCAGATTTGCAAAGTTGGCTGCCTCCAAATTCTTTTAGCAGTGGACATTTTGGGTAGTGAGAGATAACTATTTCCAAAACCACATTTAATTTATTTATTACCTCATCCCAGAACTTATTTCACTCTAGGGCACAACCAAAACATATGTAACTAATTATCCTGAGAATGTCCACAGCTCCAGTAAGTATGATTTTATTTCTTTTTCATCCTGCTATTTTTCATTCTTCCTGGTGTCCGTAAAGTCCTACCGAGACATTTCTGCTGGATAAATTCAGCTTTGAGTTCATGTGCAAATTTGTTTATATTTCAGAATAGTCTGTTTCATCTTTTGCTGTTCAAGTAATCATCTAAATCTTGGCCCACAAAGTTTTAAGTCTCTGTCAAACACTTCAGGGATATCAAAAAAGAAAGTCACAAAATGAAGGCACCAGGGCCCAGATTTATTCAGTTATATTCAACTAACATCCCCATGGCTGGTGATTCCTCTTGGCTACACACAGCTGAAGATGCAGGGCCAGCCAGAAGGAAACATCAGGCAAGAGAAATAAATAGGAATTTAGCCAATATAAATCAGATTTTGTGTATCTGATTTTGATTAACAAAAAACCCCAAACCATAAAAACTCTGAATTCTTCAGGATAGAAAGCAGTCTTATGAGCCTGAAGTTTGTTTAAATGCAGATTTTTTCACTATCTTTCTTCCAAAAGAGGGAAAGAATAAATGCAAAATAATTATTGAACTTCAGTGGAGTCATAGCAGGAATAAATTCAGGCCACTCTGATTAGGACTATGATACAAAGTGTTTAAAAAATAAAAAAACAAACCCAAAAGTCTATAGTAGAGTTTGGAAAAACTTTCAGGCAGATGGCTGCTACAGCTCTCTCAGGTATACAGATTTTCTTCATTGCCACAGAACAGACTCTTCCAACTTGCTCATGGGAGTCAGGAGAGTTGCATATTAAAAGTATGCTGGCCCCAGTTCAATGCACTGTAAAAAACCAAACCTGTTCAGTCTAAATATTAGAAGCAGCTCAATTCTCACAGAGAGGAATTCCACCTATGCTAATTCATCTTTCCAGGAAGCCTGGTAAATTAGCCCCAAGCAGCCATCACACACTGTCTAAAAATTGAATGTGCACAATAATATAGAGGAGGTACTTTTGGGTATCATTTTCTTTGCTGAAGATGTGGGAGCTCAACGCATTTAATATTCAGGCTCTTGACTAAAGGTAAAATTCCTGCCTTGGTGAAGGCAACAGCAGAACTCGCCTGAGTTCAGTGAGGCAAGATTAGCCTGACTGGGCTGATAAAGGACAGCTACTTCTTCAACACAGGAGCTGTTTGACTGCAGCACTTGGGGTACCTGACAACAGAAAGTGACTCTACAGCTGAAACACGTGGAGTTTCCTGGTAGCCTTGCCATGTGGGAGCGAGTTCTCATTGGAAATATTTGGTTTTAATCCTGAAAGCAAGAGTTTAATATCTGCAGATAATAAAAGCAGAATTTAATATCTGCTGCTCTACATTTATAAACTCCCTCATAGCTGTTTTTTTTAATTGCTGTTACAAGAAATAATGTAGATGCCTGCTTTTTTTTAATTAGTCAAATTGCAACAGTATGCCTGGTTCCATAGAAGACTTTTAAGTCAGTGTGCCCCCTGAAATATTAATCCTCCAGACAAACATAGCAAAAGCAGGTTTAATGGAAGACATAGAAAAAATAAGAACTGCTCCATGTTTCTTAACTGATTTTGATGCTGAGCTTTTATTTATTGTTTTTGCTGGACTTTTGAGGGACAATTTTCTTTGGAATGTGAACTATATTTGAGACATTTTATACAGAACCATGTCCTGCATGGTCTTACTCTGCCTGTGCATGTGTCATGTGTTTTTCTTGTTGCCCATTGAAGCTAATGAGCCTATCCACAAGAGTAAACATAAGATGATCAAAATTTCCCCATTCAGACCCTAACTCACATCTTGAGATGTGTGACCAAATGTCGGACATTCCACTCAGAAGTCCAGATGAGCTCATCTCAGATAACTCACTGTGTTTCCATCTGGTTCAAATTTGAAGAAAACTATTTAGCTGGAAGAAGAAAAATACATTTTGTATCATTTTAATGCTGAACAGATTTAGTGACATACTTGCTTATTTAATCTACGGCTTTGGAGAGTCTAATGAACTGAGTAAGATACATATCTTGGCTCCAGTTCTGTTCTAGGATACACCAGAGAAGCCCCAAATGACTTAAATGGAACAGCATCTTTGTTAACGAGTGCAAAATATATTCTAGTGAAAAAAAGTCTACAAGCATAGTATGAATATAAGTATTTCAAACTATTGCAAATTACTTAACAGTTCATCTGCATTTATGTCTTTATTTATGTCTTGTGTGTTTTTTTAGAGGAGCAATACTGTTTAGTCAATAAAATAATCTATTTTTTTAGTATGAGGAATTTAAGCATGTAAGTCCCACTCCCAATACCTGAAGGAATAATGGGTATGTGGATTGTCCGAATTCTGATGGGAGAATGAAATCCAGCATTGTGCTGCACATCCCATTCTGCAGTGTGTGTGCCAGAGGTTACCTTTGATACAATACAGCCCAGCCTGGGGGGTGCCAAGCATCTATGAAAGAGTTCAGGGCCATCTGCTCCATTTCAGGGAGATGGGTGTTCTCAGGATGGTCCAAATATGCTTCCTTTTTGTTGTAGTGAAAAGACAGAGGAGCAATTGTCATAAAAAACAGATCTCCCCATAACCCAAATTTTATAGGGAAATTATTGGCTCCTGGTGACCTTACCTGGAGAAACTACCAGGTAGCAGCAAATGCTGTAATTCTGCTTAAAATTACATCGCCATTGCAATGAAAAATTTTGTTCTTTCCATCTCCAGCACCTTACTCATTCCCTGTTCTGATCCATCCCTTTTTCCTATCACATGTGATGGAAGAGATCAAGGGAGAAGAACAGCTAAAGCTATCCTGTTCTTTGTGTGGGAAGGGTCATATAGAAAAGAGAGGGTGGGAAAGAGAAGACAAAGGGAAAGTGCATCAAGGGTGAGATCCATGTTTTCAGTGGCAGTTCCATTTTATGCTGATTAAAGCATGTCACAGTACACTTCAGGGTACATTTTCTGCTCTCAGAGGTGGACAGGCCATATTACCAGTTCAACAACAATAAGATCTCATTTTACTGTCTCTGCCCCAAGCATCACCTACAGCTCAGTTGTTCACTTTTTTTTTCCATGCTAAATTATGCATATAAAACCCAAGTATTCTGCAAGTATTACTGCAGAAAAATAAATAAAAAAGGATTCAGAAAAAGAGTGAGTCTAAATTTTGTTTATGAGTTGGGCTTGTTGTAGAATTCAGTTTTCTTAAATGTTATGTTGACAATTTCTTTTTCTACATTTGTGTTGTCATCAGAGTTGTGGCATAAAAGGCTTGCTTCTTAAGCACCAAGACTGGAGTGCTGTTTTCAGTGCAACTGATGAGAGAAAAGTTTAGAGGGCTGCTTCTTTTCTCAAAAGATTATGCAGTAATGAATCGTAGAGAGAACGTTTTTTGGGCACTCAACTATAAAATATTAAGAGTCTTTTGACAGTTCTTTTTTTGTCCGAAAATGTCATTTTGTTGCAGCAGTCAAACATTGAAATGTCAGTTCACCAAAATTTGGCAAAGTAGCTTCTCCAGATGATCTATGGAGGGAAGGAGAGACAAGCTAAGAGAAAGGCCTTGGCTTTCTCCCAGCTATGGAAAACCAACTTTCCAACCCCAGTCTGGTTAGTGAAAGCTCTCCAGAGGAGTCTCGTCCTTTCCTGGGGAGTGCAGCCACAGTGAACCTTCTCTGGGGGCTTTGTCACAGAGTAGTGCTTTGTTTTCAGTGGAAAGGTCATGGATTGCATTCGTATGAATACAGAAACAAATTTTGAAACTAGAAGCAGTTTAATGAAACGGAATTCCAATTTTCCAGTCAGCCTTCCTTGCTTCGTTTTGTCATCAGCAGAACTCGATGAAAAAGTAAGTAAAATGAAGTGCTTGCTAAAAGGAAACAGACTCAAGGGAACATATTTGAAACAGGTATAAATGCCAAATTTCCATTGCCATAAAATGCCACTTAGTGGCTGAAAAGTTCTGTCCGCTTCATCATGGACAATCTGAGGGTGAGAAATTTTCTTATGAAGATGCCAGAGCATTTAACTGCCTTTTAAAATATCATATTGAGGCAGAAGCATGCATTCTGCCATGTGCACTGGTTGCAGCAATAACAGGCAGTCAATTAAGAAGGCAGAAGCAGAGGAGGGACATTTGCTCTGAGTTATTTTCAATGAAGCACTTGGGCATAGAGATTCACAGGTGTTAACATAATCTTCGCTTTTATGATGTGATGATAAACAGTACCACTAATAATCACTTGGACATTTTTGGAGACCTGGGCAAAGAAGGAAATGGAGTTAACCCTCCTTCTTTTTTCCTTTCCATTTAGCTGCAGCAAGTTCTTGTGAACATTTCTTTACTCCCTTTTCCTGAATTTTTATGGTGTTAACAGTCTCTTTGGTAGAACAGAAAAGAGATAGTTTTTTGACTCTTACTTGAAACTGACTCCTAGTTTCCTGAAGACAACACAAGACAAAAAAAGTCCTATGAAGAGAGGGAGAATAGGACAACAAAACAGCAACAGAGTGCTTTTCTTATTCTTCTTCCTCCAAGCTTGCTGCTAGACAAAGAAAAAAATGTAGCAGAAAGATTTATCAGCCACTCTGAGACCTGGCAAATTTACACTAGTGTTGAGCTGCCAAAGGCAGCTTTTAGTTATCTTGCTGGTTGCAGGATTGCAGCAGTGATGCAAAAGAAACAGTTTAGGACAGACTAACTAAACAGATAGCAAAAATAGAGAAAGATTAACTGAATTAAAGAAGGAAAAAGAGATAGCAGGGAGAGCCTGGGAACAGTAACCTGATCCTGACATGCTGGGTGTCATTCAGAAGTGAACAGAAACGAGTAGAAATGGGGTTAGCTTTTGCATCCTTCCCATCAACTCTGTCTGCCCACACCATCTCTTAGCATTAAGAAAATTAAGGCTCAATAATGCCATAAAGAACCCCCAAGTCTCTGCATATAGTGGGCATTTTGTGCTGCAAAGGTACATCTCACTCCTTTCAGCCTTCTTGGAATCAAATGATGGACACAGAAGTGCAATAAGCAAAATAGGATTATTCTTTTGTTGTTTGCCAAATAAGCCAAATTTACTCCTCACCAGTTTTGAAACATTTCTCCATTTTTTAAAATGTAATCTCACCAGCATTTCACTCAGCAAGCATTTGTCTTTAAACTTTTAAAGTCCTTTTGTCTATAATCTTTCCTGACTTTTATATAACAGGGAGAGGGAGACTTTTGTTATTTGGACATTGATATGTCCACACAATATATCTTGTCAGGTTTGGATTAGTGGTTTTGTTCCAATGAATTAGTCATTATCAGCTTCCCTGAAAAAGAAATAAACTATTATTTTACAAAGCATATTTCATTGTCTTCTAAAACATCTAATATTGTCAATTATCAGGAAGGGCCGTTGAATGCTGATATGCCAGCAACCCTACAGCTTCTGGGTCTGTCAGTTTTTAAAGGCCTCTATTCCTCTCTCAAATATGCCTTGCAAAATATCTTGAGGCCATCTGATGGAAGTGGTGTCAGTGTGGAAGCGTCCCTGTGCTATGTGCCTGTCTCCTCAAAGATTTCTGATAAGCAGAAATAACTTAAGGATATATTCAGACAGTAGTCTCAACAGAATCAATTTTAAGACTCAGCAGTGTATCCAGTGCTCACAAAAATGAATATGTGGTACAAAAGGGTTCATCCTGGGCACTAGGAACTACCTGGAGCCCTGGCTAAAAACCGTGCAATTGTGTCCTCAGTCTCCATGCTGTTCTGCTCTCTGCAGGAAAGCAAGCATGGGCACACCAAGGCTTGCAGCAACCAGTTCTTTCTGCCATCATGTTAAAAAAGGAGTAGAAATGAGAACATGAGTTATGCAAAGAACACTACAGGGAACACTAAGCAAAAATTGTTCTTCAGTTGGAAAAATGTCATCAGCAGATTTCCTCTTTCTGCTTCTGTAAATTGCAGCACTAGGAGAAGGAGGGGAGGGAGAAGGAGCGAAGCGGGCTTATGGCCAAATTTTTATTGGCCATGTAAATGGTAGTCCAAACATATACTAGGAAGTCTTCTGTTAAGACACTTTTTTTTTCAGAGTTGTCTCAAGTTTATCAAAGTTTAATCTTGGTTTTATTACATTATTTGCCTCAGTAAAAAAATTCTGAAATTAAAATAGCTACCCTCTAGTGCATATTATCCCTTCATGGTGCAAAGAACAACCCTGATACAAGAAAACATTAAGAAGAAAAAGAAAAAATCCTTGTGTGACTTCAGTTTGGATTTGCAAGGTATCTAATGCTGAACTCTAAAGAGAATCTAAAAGTAAGAACGAGCTTTTAAAAACAGAAAGCCTTGCCCCCAGGAGGAGTGACTTGAAATGGTAGTTCTATTTTAAATCTTACAGAGGAAGAGAAAGGCTCTACAACTTTCTTACCCTATGCAATCAGAATACTGCATGAAATGATTAAAGGAAAAGAGTGGACCAATTCTCAAAACCCTAAGTAACTAGACATAGTTACTCAGGAACCTAAACTTGAAAACTTAATGAAAATTGGGAATTCTTCAAGGACCTACTGCTGCTTTGTCTATCTTTGTCCTCTTCAAGGACCTTATGCTGCTTTATGCACAGCACAAAGGAGAAATAAATGGAAAAAAGACTAAGTTACAATTCAACATACAGAGGTGACAAATCCAAGTCAAAAGAATAAACAGCCTGCTTATATACAAGTCCGTTCTGTGTTTGCCATGGAGCAAGAACACATTCTTTTGGCTGGGCACCAAAGAGTGTCACGCTGTACCATCAGCTGCCAGTGCACAGATGTGTGAGTGCCCTCAGCACAGCATGTCAGTCACAGGGACTGAGGCACGAGTCTGGCATCTGCTGAGGTTATGGGAGGAAATCTGAAAACTACATTTCAATCCAACAGGCCTGATTAACTTGGGTCGTATTTACAGTCCTGTCACTGCAAGATACCTACCTATGTATCTGTCTAGCTAGATTGCTTGCCACCTTTCTACTCTCTTCTCTTGCACCAGTAAAGGTGAAATGGAAGGAGAACGAGGGAAAAAAACACAAACCAGAAAAAAACTTGAGAATCCAAAAGCTGTTGCAGAAGGGAGATTATTTTGAAATGTTTTCTATGAAAATATTAACACTTTTCACTGGCTCTAGTGAGTGCACGAAACAGAACTGCTGTGTTCTGGTGATTCCTACTCCATTCAGCTTGCAGCCAAGGACAAGTGTAGGTGGCTTTTTCTGCTTATGGATTTTTTGACAGGTTCTGTCTTCATCTTTTTATTTCCATTAGAAATCCACACAGAGCAAACCTTAAAATTTCTAAGCATTTCCTTAGTAACTGACATTTAGAACACAAAAATCTTAACACCAAACTCATTACTTGCTCTCTGCCCTCCCAAACTCCCAAAGATACAGAAGATTCCAAGAAAAGGAAGTGGAATGTGCTAGGTATGGTCCAAGAGATGGATCAGCTCCATGAAGATGTAAATTTAGGAAAGAAGCTGATCAAATGAAGGTCTAGCAGAGGAGCTGTCTCTCAGCTGCTGTATCCATGCTGTTGAGAACACCACTTCTCTCATTGCAACAAAGCTCTAATAACAGTACTATCTAACTTCCACTTTTTGTGTTTTCATTGGAGAAAAGAAAATGCCAAAAGGAAATTCTTTTGCTTAGGGCCAACTAGTGTTATTCAAAAATCCTGTGTTAGAAGAGAGTTGCTGAAATCCCTTTGGAACCTCCCTTGTGCAGTGTTTCTGCACAATGTTCAGCACAGCTTTATGTTAAATCACCATGGCCTAATGATCTCTGCAATCCATGACAGAAGAAAAATAGATTGATCATATGGGTTCAATCACAATAGATAGTAAAGATTAATACAGAATATATCTTATTTAATTAGGAAATTTTTCTCTCTCAGGTACTCAAAAAGTCAAGTTAATTCATGTAAGCATTTTATATCTGGGCAGACTTAAAAATGTATCAGTACAGAATATTTTAAAGTTGCAGCTTCCTAGGGGAAATTCAATAATTTTCAAGGGTCAAAACACTGAAGCCAGTAGGATTTTCCTCTGTGGAATCAGAATCAAACAAAAGAGCCCTCAACTCTCCTCTTGACTATTGATGACAGGCACCAGAGCTCTGCAAAGGAAAATAGAAAAAGAGCACTAATGAATTTTGAAGTGAACTTGCCAAGTTGCAATACTGTCTTCATTTATGTCTCTTCTAAGAATTTTTCCAAGGTATTAACAGGAAATAAATAGCTTATGAAAACAGTAGTATAATTTCAGTGGAGCCATTGACATACCCAGGAGCCCAAGTCAAAGCTTTTTCATGTGAGTGAGAGTCTCCATAGCCACTGGCAGAACAGCAGACATTTCTCCATTTTGGGGGTTACTTTGGCAAACACATGTGGCTACGCTTGCTTTCTCTGCCATGGCTTCCTCTGAAAGTCTTCTCTACTTTTTTGGATGATCCTTTCAGAGCCTTTCCAGGCAGCGATGACCAAGCCAGCTCTAAACCTTTTCATACCAAGACAATTTCTAAAGCCAAATTTCAGATACTGAAATAGAGTCCCTTAATCAGAAATCCTGGTTTCTGGAAGCAGGATAATCTCATTAGCAAGGCACAGGTTGCTTTCCAGCAGGGCTGACTAGCTAAGCAAGCATGGCTTTTCTTTTCTGCGTACCCGTTTTGCTGCTACGTGATTGAACTGGGCTGATTTGTGTGTCCCTGCACTGGGCTGCTTAGTTATAAGCACTGAGTCTCAGTTCTTCATGTGTAAAATGAAAGCAGTAATAGCTTCCTCCTGCCACGCACACATGTAAAGGAGAAAATGTTAGAAGATGGAAGAGCATGTGGGTGTTTCTTGTAAAGGTTACCAGACCTGTCTAGTATCTCAGATCTCTCTTTCTGACAACTTTGTGATTTTTGAACCTGATCAGTGCCAAATGGCCATGTGATACCACAATTTTATCCCCAGTCCTGCTTTTATCCTGTTTCACTCCTATTAGTCACATCCTTGCTTGGAAAGCACAACAGTTCTGAGGGATGATGAGAAATGGGAGAGACAGGTTATCACAGAGCTGGTGCCGGAGCTCTGTGAGTTACAGAACGCCCCAAATGCACTGGAAAGCTGGCTGGGTCAGAAGCTTTCCAGCTACTTCCTTTTTCTGCTGCTACCACAGCACAGTGTGAGCTGGGGTATGTTAAGACCTATCCCAAAACTCAGATGAACTGGACCATTTCATATGTTTCTACTGCTGGATTGTACCGGCAGTGCCACTCAAAGTAGTGACACCAGACAGGAGGGTGTAATTGAGTTGCTTGCTAAGTTAGGAGGTTGGATACACATAATGACTGGTTCTGTATATGAACAAAGCAATGTGCAGTCCTGCAAATCAAGGGGGGAAAAAAGCTTTTGAAGATTGTTGCAAATGCAGGCAAAACTCTTCTCTGTATCCTGTCTCCCCTTACTTGGTTAAGATGTCTCACACATATGTTCCACATGCTACTGACTCATTTTCCTTCTCTTAGTAAGATCACTTTTAAAGCAAAATTTCAGTCTTTGAAAGCAAGTCCCTGCCCTTTTATATTTAGCTAAAGTAAACCACTTCTCTAAAATATGTCTGAATTTCTCTGCAGTGGGTTTGTGGAGGTTATATGACAGACCTGACAGTCATAGTGAAAGAGGAATATGACCTGCTCCATACATGAACCAGGAAGTCTGCTCTTTAGGTAGCTGGCGAATTTCAGATTAAAGAGCTGAATAAGTTCCTTTTTCCACTTCAAGCTAAAAAAAACAAAGTTCAGCCCAAAAGCCAGAGGGGTACAGAGAAATGGGGATAAAGTAGGAGACTGTCAGTTCTGTGGCTCAGGAAGTCAAAGGACTGCAAGATCATTGCAAGCTGATACTGTAAACCAGATTCAACAAAAGTCTTGCAAGTTCTTATCATACTATTTAAACATACTCTTTAACAGTTTTGCACTTACTCTGCTTCTGACCCACTTTGGAATAGCTCTTTTAGCAATACATTTTCTAAAGAAGAGGCCTTTATGTAAGAATTGTTAATTTAACAACTCCAGCCTGGTGCTTTAAAAAAGCAGAACAATGTAATTTTTTCCCTGCCCTTCATGCCTAGTTTTGTGAAATCTCATCTCAGAAGGTGAAAAGACTATGTATTTACTCTCTATTTCTAGCTTTTTTTGCTCTGTGAGACCTATGGCTACAGTTTTGGGCCTCTAAAGAGGGTCTGAATGTTTCTGTGGGTGTGTTTACATTGAACAGGAGGTACATGCTGTGAAGCACCTCAAGGTAGCTGTTTTTTAGTTCTTCTCTTCAAGCCCGTGGCTGAAGTGTGTGTTGGCTCCCAGCTGCCCATGAGTCTCTCCAAGGAGCTGGGTGAGGAGACAGTGAGCATCTGAGTATCTCTGAACTGTGCCCTGCCATGTGTGTGTGCTGGTCAACATGTCTTTAGCATGGCTGGGGAAACAGTGTCTCGTATTTGTGGGCCTTTGATGAAGATCTTAAGGTTGAATGATAATCTCATTGATTATTTTGGCCTTTTGGCAGGAGGATGGAGCTAAGTGGTGGAACTCAGTATGTAAAACACCAACCTGAGAAGACAAGTAATTGAGTTGGCTGTGAGTTTCTGTAGCTGGCATTGCTCCAACAGCTTCTACAACAGGGCAGTTCTTGGTTTTACCTTTCAAGACTGATCTCAAAAATATTGGAGGGAACTCAAAGAGGATCCAAAGCAATGGTTGAAGGCCTGGAGGATATACAAAGACTCAAAGGAGCTCAACCTATGTATTAGGCATGTAATAAAGTTAGGAGAGAGTCTGCAAGTTGTGCTCATTGAAGAGGAAAGAATTTGATGATGAAGGGCTTTCTGATCCAATAGACACAAGTACAAGACCTAGATGTGATCTGAGGCCTCCCCTGAAAGTCCAACAGAAAAGAAAGTTTTTCCCACCACTTTAGTCCAACTGAGATTGTGGAGGGAACTGTTGCTTCTGCTGAATGCAGTTCAGGCACTGCCTCCAGCAAGATGGGCTCTGGCCAAAGCCCTGCTCTGGCCTTGGTGGCAATGACACTTTTGCATCAAATGCACTGTGCATTAGAGAAGAAGCCAGACAAGATACTACATAGCTGACAAGTCACCTGTGAATTCCTGGGGGATTCTTAAGAAGTCTGGATTGATTTTAGTATCATGGACTGCGTCTGGTAAATAATTTTTTTTAACATGCATTAGGATTGAGCAAACAGGGGCTAAAGAAGTAAGGTCTAAAAAGGGAAACATTTCATTTTTGCCCTTTGTTTTTTCTTTCCACTTTTGGGTGCTCTGATAGTTGAATTTGGCAACCTAGAGTCAGAGACACAGAAATCCCATGGTACAGCTTGTTCCTACAGGTGTCTGACAAATTCTGGAGCAATAAGGAGATTATTTCTGTTCTCACCATCATTTAGAAGCACCTTTTCAGGTAAAAATGGTTAGAGAATTTCATTTCTCTGGCCAAAATTAGAATAAAATGCTAAAGAATCTTCTATCACATGCCACTCCAAAGTGATACCAGATCCTGCCATCAAAACTAGCATTGATCAAACTTCAGACAGCAGACTCTGAATGACTTCAGCAACAGCTGGACTTATAAAAGTCTGAACTGACTGAAATTTTTCTTGTAAAGTGAAAAAAACCAGCCACTTACTTGTAGAATATTTTCTCTCCTTTTCTTGAAATGATTAGATTTGGCAATGCATAAGATACAGTTAAATGAGTGTACACTATAATGGATTTCTGGAATAATGAAGGAACTTACAGGAAAATGCTATCACAAAATCCTTAAAGGAACTTAATAGCAGCAGCTCTAGTGATGCATCATTTTGCTCTGCTTATCCTAATGTATGCCAATGCAGAGTAAAGTTTTGTCTCTTTTGTATTACCTTAAGAAATAATTAACTTGGATGTTAAAAACTAAGAAAATATCATTGGTTCTGGGGAGGTGGGAGTAAGGGATGATTCCTAGACAATACAGATACTTTACGTATTATCGTTGTGGTTTATACATAGAAGAAAAGACTCTTGACGACAATTTTAGAAGGCTAACATGATTTATTAAAATGACTCTATAATTTTAGTATTTTTCTATATTTGCTCAGCAGAGAGCATTTCATGTTCTTGCTGCTGCTTTGTCTAGGGAATGTGTGTGAATAGTTTACAATATTAGAAAGATAAAGTAATTTTAGCTTCGTCTCCTCATAGGTAGGAGGAGGTTAACTAATTCTATGTTTTTGAAGAACAGACACAGATATTTTGTTTACAGAAAGCTTATACAGAGTGAAAGACAGTAAAAGGATGTTCTCCCATGGGAAAATGATTAGAAGGCTTACACACAGAGAAACTTATAATATGTTTATAGCAACAAAGTATAATTTTTAATATATATAAAATCAAGGGCCAAAAGTAACGACCAGAGAGAACCACAGGCAATGTATTTAGTCATTATTAAATGAAAATAAGAAATAAGGAAATAATTCAGAAAATCTAGAAATGTTCATTAAGTGGCTTTGTTCTTTTCTAGGGGATGGGGAATGCAACATTGTGTTCACATAATCTGTTGATAAAATACTACACAGTATAGCAGTTCTCAGGGCATTTGTATTCAACACATAGAAATAAGAGCCTTTTACTGCTCATTTATCCCACCTGTCTTGGACTCCTCTCAGGACAGACTAAATCATTTTCCAAAAGTCCCTAAAGATAGAGGAGATGAACTCCATCCTCTGGGTCAAAGAACATAAATTTCTGTTGTAAAGTGGCATGCCTCATGAGGGCACAGTAAAAAACTCCACAAATGAAAAGGCAAGTCAGCCACAGGATGCAGTCAGAGGAACAAAGAAACTTGAATGCAAAAAGGGACAAGTAATCTCAGGATGAATCAGGTGAGGAAAGTTTTTTCTTAAAATTGGGAAAATATTAGTGCTATTTGTCAAGAGTATTGGTAAGATACTATCTGGAAAATTTGTTCACTCATGTTTGAGAATTCAAATTTGTGCATGAGTAAAGCAGGCACCTGGATGAAAGAAAATTGCTCTGGTAGAGCAGGCATGAAGGAGCTTGTCTTGTTTATCATAGCAAAGAAAAAAAGCCCGGGATGTGATATGATTGCTTTTTGGAAATATATCAGAGGGCTGAGCACCACAAGAGGAGAAACATATGTGAACTAACAGCATCTACAGGAAATGGAAGATCAGTAGGTAGATGGATAGATGTATAAATAGATAGTCACTTTCAACGTGACTCTTTCCTGTAGCACTCATATCAGAGGCCCAAAGAGTTGGAAGCTGAAACTAGAAAAACTGAATTCAAAACCAGACAAAAATTTTAGCTGCAATGATAGTGGTAGCAATTTATCAGTTTGCAGTGGATTCTGTCTCAGTGGAAACTTTGAAATGAAAATGGCACATTTTCTTTAACAGATACATTTTTGTTCATTCCTGGTGCTGCCCTTGAATCAGAACTGATTCACGTGCATCCTATGGCTCTTATTTTGCTGTGTGTCAGCTAGATAATTCTCAGAGTGCCTAAAATCTTGTTGCTATTACTCTAGGTTTTTACTTTAGAGCTCCTTTTAAATTGCAAGAATAATGTAGATCAGATTCATTGGAAATAAAACTGGGGTTCTATGCTTCAGCACTTCTGTGAAACAGAAATACGTTTTTTTAATCTGTCTTTAATCTGCCTTCTTGAATGGTTTTATTTCATACATGCTGATAGCTCAGCAGAAGGCTGTTGTTAGCTCACAATAATAGATAGCCTCTAGGTTAACTTCTGGAAGTAACTTTGGAAACTATTTTTCAGGCAATGCTCCAAGAAAAAGAGGCACATGTTGAGGAACTGACATAACTTTTTAACACCACAACCAGCATATTTCTTCATGCAAACCCAGCCAAAACAAGTTGCCAAAATCAATATTGATCTAGTCCTTCATCCAATCAACAAATGCCATTGTTTATAAGATATAACTTTTCTTGGTTAAAGTTCAAAGCAAAATGCCAAGGATTTGCAAAACTATTAAAATGAGAGGACTTAGGTTTCCAGAAACTCTGGCTTGCTTTCAGTCTCAGTGGGTACTCTGAGCCATCAGAAACTATCCAAAGGACCTCTGCAGTTTTTATATAGAAGCTAATGGTAAAATGACAGCAAAGAGAACGTGAGTGTATGCACATGTGCATATGTGTGTGATACATATACACAAAAAGGTACTTTACAAATATTATACTAAAAAATGGTACTTAGAATTTTTCTGCATCACTGAAATTTATTTTGAGACTAAGGAAAAATAATTATGCAGTATGATTAAAAGAAATTTGGAGATTCTCCTGTTTGTTGGTAAAATGTCTGGTCTTCCAGTCCATCAAAAAATAAAAAATTGTGCTGGGTTCAGAACTCCATGAATGTGGGTTTTATAATTATAAATACATTGAAACATTAAATAGGCATGGAATTTATTTAACCTTTTCCTTAAGATGTTTCTTTAACAGAACCTGTCAAATATTCCTGAATTTTCCATGGTAATAGTATGTCCAGAACTACGTAAACCCAGAACAGGAAATGCAAATGTTTCTCTCTCTTAAGAAAAGATTTTAACAATTCCAGTAAAGGGTTATATTCCAGAATCCAGGCTTCATTTTGTGAGATACCCTAAGATCTTTAGATAATAGACAGGTAGGCCATAGGGCAAAAAAGCCAAGTTTTCAGCTAAACTTCAGTAACCTCAGCAAATGAGGCCTTCATATTTCAAAGTTTTCAGTAATAATCTGTGTTCTAATAGCACTGCCAAGGTGTTATTTAAATATTACTATATTTAATACTACTAATATATAGCTTTGGCCAGCCATTAGGTAATGATGAAGCCTCTTGCTTAGATATTGAATAGTAAAATTTGTTGATTTTCATAGTCTTTAAATTCTTGGAGACATAGTGTAGGCTGATTTTTAACAGGCTTATATGATATTCTGAAGCTGCTGCTTTGCTTTTTCCTTTAGGATTTTTGGTTTCCTAGCTTGAGGGTGAAGTGGTTGGAGCCAATTATAATTTCCAGTGTTAACTCCTAAAAAACACCACGTGTGCCTATTTGCTAAGCATTCCAGTTGTTCATCAAACTGGGTGGAGCTAGTGCTGCCATCTCCCCACTTTTACCATTTCAGCAGCCCAAGACAGTCTCTAAAGCACTCTAGCAGCTCCTCTTTGTGCCTCCACATACTTTATCTTGTAGCACAACCAAGAGCAGTGGCTTAAATCCCCTTTTGTGCCATTTTCTTACTTAAGTTTCTTCTTAAAACTCCTGGTTTTATAAAAAGGCATGGCTCTGATCATGACAGACTGGTGCAAATTGCATTAGTTTCACTTAGAATTTTTTGAAGTAGTCTCCCTAAAAAAGATCATGGTGGATGTAATCCAGTATCTGGTAATCAGGTTGTAAGATTAAAAATTCAGTTTATTAGAGAGCGGGAATTTGGTACAAAAATAGAAAAAGGTTATTGTCATTTTTAAGTATTCTGAGAGTCCTTCAGGTCTTCTTCTATGCAGAAAGAATATGGATTCATGCTATTTACTGATGAACACTCAGAGAAAGATAGGTCTAGCTCTTCCAGACATTGTGCCTTCTTGTGGTCATGGTTTTGGGTTTCACCACAATTCCAGCATAGATTCTGTGGTAGAATATACATTTCAGGCAGCTAGCATCACGATTTACAAAAGACCTCCAACATATTCTCAAAGAGACACCTTTGTCAACCTAACTCTTTTTGTGTATCTCCAAAACGAGCATTCCACTCAGACCCTGGTAAGCAGAAAAATACCTACTTACCCCTAGTCTTTACCTGCAGGCCAATTATCTTTGCTTTATTAGGAGCAACTTGGTTTGGGTTTAGAGCAAGCAAAGGTGAGATCCCTTCCTCCATCCTGCCAGCAGAGCCAGATCTCTGTCCAACATCACACGAGCTTTCCATCAAGCTGAGCCCAGAGCTCCGCCTGATCCTACAAATAAGGAGTAGGGTGTAGTGCCATGAAGAGCCCCAGCAGCACCTTGGATACAGCAGCACCACCAAGCTTTCAGAGGGGAAGGGACAGAGAGGAGCACAAGCTCCCACTCTGGACTGGTCAGAAGGGGCACAGCAGGAGGGGCTGCTACAGCCAGATGGGCTGGCAGGGGCAATCAGCCTTCTGCTGTGGCTGCCTTGCAGACTGAGTGCTTGCACTGCGGGGGCCTCATCTGAAAGTTTGGGATGCTTGAAGGAGATGAGCTGCTGCTGTCATTTTGCAGCCCTTACAGATGCAAGGTGCTATAAGCCACTTGGAGCTGTGGGACCTGGGAAGCAGTGCTGGACTGGGAACAGACCAGCACGTTGCTACACCCACAGGGGAGGAATTTCGCGTTTATCTGCCTGTGATGAGTTTGTCTACCTGTTCTTGATTCACTTTTTTTAAGTGTTTAAATACATAAATGTTTCACTGTGATGATTGTCACTGTGACTTACAAGACTGCATTGGATTCATTTTTTCAGCATTTTAGGCTCAACTATGTCAATACAGCCACAAAACCAGAAAAAAACACCCTCCTCAGTCATTGCTTTTTTTGAAAGCAATGGATTTTCTGGATCTTACTTAAAAGTAGGTGTTATTGTTCACACTTTTTCTTCTCTCAGATACAGAAGACCATTCCAGAGTGGACATGCAATGATATATTTTGTTTTCAGGGAGATGTTTAAAAATATTTGAAATTAATTGCCAGTAAATATTCATACTATTCCCTGCAGAAAATCTTGTTCCCAGAAGTTGCCATAGGTGACATGGAAGTTCAGGAATGATAAATGTTTCTTTTTGCTGATGATTTCACATTTTCTTCTTGCTGGGACATTTAGACAAAGTTTTCTGCTGACATTAGAAAAAAAATTATTTTCCCTTTCCAGACATTCCTGGCCAAAACATCACTTTTGTGCTTGCTTTAACATTCTTAAGTTCCCAGTTGTCCTAAACAAATTCCTTTTTATTGATCTAATGATTACTAGGTTCAAATTCTCCCTGATTATTCTTTCACTTTATGCCTTATATCTGTAGCTGTAATAGGAAAGCTTAATTGCTTCACTGTAATACTTTCAGTAATCTTCCTTTCTGTCTGCCTAGCTGCATAATAACTTTCACTTGACTTTAGGCAGGTGGCTGCACAAATTTATACGGGTGTTTTTCTAGCCCTTGTGCAAGCCAAATGAGCAATACTTTCTTCATGCACAATTCTCAAAAGTACACTGAACCATCTATTTGGTGCCTTTGTTTATGTGTTGTTTTACAGCAATATGGTTACAGTTACCTCACTGCTCTTACATTATGAGGCATCTCTATTTCCCTCATCACATCTAGCTTTGTCCATCCTCTTGAGTTCTGGGCTTGATTTCTCTCTTAACATCATACATAATTTCTTCAGTTCTGTACAAAGTCAATTCAGACCAAAATCAAGGCTGCAATGGCCACAAATGGATATATTTTGACATGGCCTTAACTTTCTAGAACAAACATTCAGTACAAGCCTTATGAGTTCCAGATTTGCACAGATTTTTAAACACTGCTAATTCAAAACTTTTGAATTTACTTTTATAACACTCAGACAATTAAAAGCAGGCTGGACATCAATGAACAAATCTGGGACTGGTTATGACACCATTGTTGTTAAAACAGTTCTGGTTGTTTGTATTTTGAAGCGAGAAAATTGAAAGTTATTCTGAACAAAACCAATGCTTGTGAATGCTAAACTTTTAAACTCAATTTCACTGCCTTTGGTTTTTCTACCATGGAAAAAACATTCCTAAAAAAAACATGGCAAAGAAATCTTATTGAGTGTCATTATCTGGCTGCCAATCAATAAGTAAGCAAGAAGGGAACACTCTGCAATAACACAGGAAAAGGGAAACAAAACATGCAGGCCAAATCCTAGCAGATCTGAAAAATTAAACCACTTTTACCTCAAAAGCCAAAACAGTTGGGGACAGGCAAAAAAACATTGATCAGAAAAACCTACTGCACCTTGATAAGTTGGAAAGATTTGCTCCATCAATTGCTGCCAAGGAAGAGAAGAAAGGACACAGTTTAGCAGGAAACACACACTTGTGCAAGACTTTGGTACTCTTCTTCTTGTTTATCACTTAAATTGATAGAACTTGTACACAGCTGTTGCCAGTGAGCAAATCTCTTATGGTGGTAATACAGACCAAGAAAAATATCTTGGTTTGTGTTCATACCTTTACTCCCCAAACAAAAGCCACAGCACAGATACCTGCTAGTTGCTGTTTTCTGGAGTTCTGGATTCCTTGGATCTACACCAGTAAAATAACAGTTTGACTGTGGAACCAGATTTCCCATTCCCATGCTTGTACCTTTGCACATTCAGATGCAGTTGGTAACAGGAAAATGGTTTGCAGCAATAGAACCTACACTAAACTTTCTGTCCTGCTGCTCCAAACACTCTCTAACAGCCTTTATCCCACTAACAATACAGGGATGGACACACTTGCCAAGAAAACTAAAATAGTAAAGAATAACACAGTCTCCTAATTTTCAGCCCCACTGTCTCACAGTGCCACATACCACAGCGTTCTTTTTACCTTAACAATCAAAATCAATTATACTCTACCACATCTTGTTTCAAGCCTTGGAGCTTCAAATAGCTGCAAGGTTAAAGGCCCTGTTCCTGAGCACTTGGCTAGAGGCAAAAAGACAGCTGAAAGCACATGCAGTGTGATGAAGGTACACTACATAAGAGATTCTCCCCCTTCCCCACTGCAAAATTAATTTTAATATAAGAACAAGAATTTCTAGCAGAAAACAGTCATCCAAAAACTTCCTCATTTTACTTTTCTGTTCATGCCACTCTTAGTATCCATGAGAATGAAGCAATAGAAATGAGAATTTGTTCAACATCACAGAGGTATAATATTTGGCACATTTAGTTTCTTTTAAATACATTTCATTTAACACCTTGCTTTAGGGGACAGCGAGGACTATATAAATAACAGGAAGTTTCCTAGTAAAGCAGGAAGCTATTTTTAATTCTTTTCAGAAGCCCTGCAGAGAGATATGGTAGCAGTGATGCTGTGCTCTGTTTTTCCTATTCATATGACCCAGCACAATGGCTGCAGGGACTTCCTTGTTTGGTAACCATAGCACCACAGAATCATCTAAACCTACACATCACTAACTGCAGAAGGTAGATAAACCAGCACTGAAACCAAGGCAATGCTAGATGTTCAGGCAAATGTCAGCTTCAGAGCCTTCTAAAACTGGATTGAGGTGTATCTTTAGATGGTGGTGTAACCCTTCACGCTCCATGGACTGGGGGCCTGGAAACCCTGGCACCCTCAGCCCAGGTCAATCTGAATTAGCAGTGCAGCCCTTTCTTTGGTAGGGCACCTGGCAGGCAGGCACATTTTGGCTTGAGCTGGGGGTGCAAGCTGACTGCTATAAAGATGGAGGCCAAAATAAAGTTAAAAGTCAGAGCTTTCAAGGCTTCTTTGCTCTTGGCTGGAGTAGAATCCCTGACACTCCCTGGCCCCAGGGACAGCTTGGGCAGTTTTGGAACTGTGGGCTCTAGGACCACAGGCTCCTAGACAGAAACCTCAGAGCAATGCCTCTGCAGCCCACCAAGACCAGGAAAGAGCACTTCAGGTCTGACAGACTTCACAGAGTCACAGAATGGTTTGAGTTGGAAGGGACCTTAAAGATCATCAAGTTCCAACTCCTCTGCTGCCGGCATGGACACCTTCCCCTATACCAGGGTTGCTCCAAGCCCCATCCAACCTAGCCTTGAACACTTCCAGGGATGAGGCATCCACAACTTCTCTGGGCAACCTGGTCTAGTCCTCACTCACTATTCTCATGGTATCAGATTTCTTGCTGATATCCAATCTAAACCTACCTCTTTCAGTATAAAGGCATTACCCCTTGACCTACCACTACATGCCCTTGCAGGGAGTCCCTCCCCAGATTTCTTGTGAGCCCTCTTCAGTTTCTGGAAGGTGCTATGAGGTGTCTCCAGAGCCTTCTCTTCTCCAGGCTGAACAACCCCAGCTGTCTCAGTCTGTCTTCCTAGGAGAGGTGCTCCAGACCTCTGATCAGCTTCATGCCTCCTCTGGGCTTGCTCCAACGGGACCATGTCCTTGTGTTAGGATCCCAGAGCCGGATGCAGTGCTCCAGACCGGGTTTCACAAGAGCACAGTAGAAAAAATTATAGAAAAGTTTTCTCACTTCCTTGTTTAAAAAAAACTGACTAGCTGACCTCTGAATGAATTCTTCATCCTGGCCATAGGGATGCAGTAAGTAAGAGGAAAATAGAAATGCTTCAGACTGTATCATAATTTCACAGAGTTAGTAAATGTGTCTCTAAAATTCCAGAAAAGTAATTTGCTGTGATGCCATCAATCCTATGACTTTTAGTGCTACAAAATAAGATAAAACGTCTTCCTACTCATCTTAATTAACTCTTCCTACTCATCTTGGCTATGGCCAAGACTGAGATTTTCTTTCTAATCACACATTAACAACTATTTATATATCATGTGTCACCTGGAAGTGAACTATAGAAGGACAACAGTGTAAGAACTTGCCTGAACCAGAAACCTCAATGGGTTATTTTGCTTTTGACTTTACTACAACTATATTTAATTCTTTTTCCATGTCACTGTTCAAAGGACCCAAGTAAAGCAGTCCATCGTGGGAACTGAATACAAACTGAGAACGCTTGTACTCCTGAACCAAAGTGCAAAGTAAGTTGAAGCACAAAGTGTCTAGTTTTTTAAGATGATACAGTTGTATCTGTACACTGACACAATAAAATATGTGTATCAAAAACATTACAAAATATCACACTGAAACACAGTGATTCAATTTAAGACCCAGATTGGCAGAAAAAGAAAGCAGATGTTAAAACTGCTTGTTAAACTATTCTTGTGGATATTGCTTGAAGGCCAAGGCAATATCCTTATTTCTGAAAGTAGCCAGTGTAAGTTTCTCTGAAGGTATAATACTCCACTGCTCCTAATTTCCTACCTCTATAAATTCTGTCTTCACCAAGCTAGTGATCAGCCTGTGAAGAAGGACTGATGCGTCTAAAGTCTCTCTCCAGCTGGTAATGTAGCAGCAGAAGCAGATGCAAAGACATTACAGCATGTAGTATCTATCCATTTGGTGACTCATTTTTATTCCTTTGATGTGACATATGAACAACTATGCAAGCAACATTGCCCTAACAAATAGAACAAATAATCAATAGGCAGGAGGAAAGCTGAAGTTCACATGCAATCAGAGCTGGGTTTTTTCTCTTTCCACAAAGCACTTTTTTTAAAACATGGACCAAGCTCATCATTCACATGCATCATGAACCCCACACTCTTCCCCTTCCCCCATCTGCCTATAAAGCATGAAAGTGGTGGGAAAATACTGTGACTGCTTCTTACTGATTACAGCACATTTTTGTGATAAAATGGTTTCGGGGACTATCGGGATGAACTCCAGCTGACTGCCTTCAGTCCAGCAATATTCCATATAGCCAGGAACTAACCCTTGAAGGACTTCCTTCTTTCCTTAAATTCTGCAGTGAGAAACACTGCCTAGTTATCTGTACCTCTTAAGTGCTTCTCTATATTTCTTTAAAGCAAGACAAAGAGGCACTCAATAGGAATTTGCCTTTATTATATAGCTTCTACTTCTGTTTCTGCCATTACCACGTATCAGGTCTGTTTTTGTTCCCCAGCCAATTCTTTTCATATTTTCCAGACCATTCAAGTGCCCAGTGCCACAATGAAGTTTAAGGAGTAAGTCAGTATTACCTCTTAAGCAAGCAATTAGTTTTGATTCATCTCTTTTCAGATCTGTAAAGGAAATGGTAAATTAAAGAAACCAGTGGAAAGAAGTTGTTGCTGCCACTACCATGTGCTGGCTCTGAGCCACAGTCTATCTGACATTTGCAAGAGTCATGAGTGTAAAATCAAGGTGGATGATGGTTTTTCCATAAAAACAGTGTTGGTCCACTTTCATTCTTCTCCTGGAAAGAAGTCAGACAGTTCTTTCAGAAGACCTAAACTCAAAAATGTTCCAAGTTGGACTGCCTTGGGGAACCAGGGTAACCTCAACCAGAATTAAGTCATCCAGCCTTTCACCCTACTCTCAAACCTGTAAAAAATTCACAGACAGGGATGTTTGGGAGTCTGGCACCAATGACTGCTGCTATCTGAAGTAGCTCAGACCAGGATTAGGTCTTTTGGATGGAGATTTGGACATGGAAGTCCATTTATTTCAAGCTTGTTTTCTTTTCCACTTCTGTTGATCTGGAGTACAAAAGTTTTGCACACCAATGCCCTACCATTGCCAGCCTTCAGGAGAAAACATCTTTGTCTCCCTCACAAGGGAAACACAGCAGAAGGTGATAGCTTCCACCAAATTCTGACTGCACAGCATCTTTTTTTTTCCTTTTCAGCTGTGGTTTTCCTTTGATATCTCAGCTGACAAGTATTACTTTGTTTTTCCTTGTATCATTGACAACTTCTTATGCCTTGTATTTTTGTATTGGAATATGTGACCTAACAGCCAGAACCTCTGTCATGATCCTGTGACATATGACTCAAAAGTGGAGGGCAGAGGGAAGGAGTGTATGCTGTGACCTGTAAGCTACTTCAGCATCTGATAGGTGCTATTTGGTCTTCCCTCCTCTAGGGAAAGGAACGTAAATCCTAGTAAAACTGGGGTGCTAACTTTAGTCTTCAGTGTGTCTCATTTAGATGTCAAAAGCAGATAGCTTTTGTCACTTTTCTACATGAATACAAAAATAATCCTTCTGTTTTGGTTTTTCACCTGGAATTGGATGCTGGATGTGAGGTGATTTTATCACTGCCCTACTTCCTCTGGAGCATTCATTGCCATCTTTGTGCTTCTGATGACTAAGATGTCAGAAGAAATGTTGATGCCAATAACACTGCGTCTTCTCACATGGACGTCATGCTAGAGCTCCTTATCTCTGTGACTGCTTGCATTTGAACTTCTTTTTTGTTCTCTCTGGATGATGCTAATATGAATGGCTAATATTTATGCTGGTATTAAAGTTTACATTTTATTTTTGGTCATTTGTATGTGTTCAGGCAGAGACAATATTAAGACTGTAACTGTAAAATGAGTTGGCATTTTCAAAAACTGCAGTCTTCAGTCCCCAAATGCTTTACCCTATGAGAACAGTTTTGTATTAATAGTATATGACTCCCAAGGCTTGGGCCTGGACTAGCTGGAATTGTAATACTTGAAAAGCTAATGTAAGTTTGCGACTTCTATTTCACCCTAAAAAAGTTTCCAGTATCACACGTACAAGTGAATGGGTGCAGAATAGTAGAAAGAAGACAGATTTAAACACACTAACTTAGACATTAATTAAACTTGCTTTGGTATCTATTCCCTCTAGTATTTTGTTTCAGAGAAGCAGTGAGCTCTTCTGGCTTAGCCTAGACACAGGCAGCTAGAGTCTCAGTCCTCCAGTGCTCATATATTTTAGTCCCATTATGGACCTTGACCTGAAGATGAGAAATATGCCCAGGTTCCACACTTTATCTTCTTTTGGCATCAATTTCTATTTGCATCACAAGTCCCTGACTTCACTATCATAAAAGACCTTTGTCATACCGAACCATAATCACAGCTCCAAGCAGTGTTACATATTTTGAACTGGTATAAAGCACATTCTCTTACCACACCTTCCACCTTCTCTCTGGAAACATCTCCTGATGTTGCCTGCTTTGGTTGTAAGGACACGAGCCATTGCAGGTATTCCTCTGGACTGACTGTAGCAGAGTAAAAAGAATAGTGCAGCAACTTTCTAGGAAGGGTTTTTTTAAAAATGAAAACAAAATCTATTGACTGGAAATTATCTAAATGTGATTATAGCCACTGCCAGGTCTCTTGGCAGTATAAGCTGCCAGCTTTCTTTTCCTGTTTTTTCCCCCCCCTCTGATAACATATGTAAACAATCAGTAGTACACATCAGAAGGTTTTTCTTAGGCTTACGTAGGAGCTGCACACACACAATACAGGATGGCGAAATCTCCATCAGACACAGCACTCATTCTGTCACAGGGCAAATTTGCATTTGCAGGACATAAAACAGCATGATGGTAATGGAACTATTTGCAATTCGGGGAAACAGATGCTGAGGACAGGGTCAGATGACTGGAAGCTTCTGCCCAAGGCACAGCGTGACATGAAAATTGCGTGGTCCTGGCTTCTCACACCCATCCCATGGTTCATTCCCATTTGCCCCTCATAGGCTGACAGAGGCAAACAGATCATTACTGCAAAAGCCAAGGTTTTGGAGGGTTTAATAAGGTCTTCATCTTTTTCTCATCCTGGTACCTGGGGTCATTTGATAAAGCTGTCAGGGGGCCCTGAAGATACTGAACAGTGTTGAACTTCATGATGCACATCAGCATTGCTCACAGGTATTGTTTCACACTGTACATGCAGGCACCAGTAGGGGCATTGATATCTCTTCAGAGGGAGTTATTTTTAAACGAACACTGAGATTGTGATACAGTCAAATGAATCTCATAGCGGGGGGGAGGGGGTGTGTGTAACGGGGTGGATCTAAAATATTAAAAAAAATTATTTGTATACTTCCAGGTAAGCCTTTCCCACTTTCTCATCTTGAGTCTTCCATCAGTTCTACACACATTTTTAACTTGGTTGAAGCCCTTTAAATGCCTTTGTGCTCACCAAACTACCTGTTTGGAGCAGGAACATAAAAATATGGACAAAAGTGCACCCCAAATCTTCTCCTTCTGAAATGAAATCTCAGGAACAGGGGGACAATGAAACTTGAGCTGGGTAACTAAACTTTCTGCCTTGTAAACACAGACCTGAGATGCTCCAGGGTAGTTCTGAAACTTACCAGGTTTGATCACTGAAATACTTCACAGGCACCAGAGAGTGTGACCAAAAAATATGTTGTGTTGCCTTTTTTTGTTTTCTTCACCAAGGTAAATGACACAGAATTATGTCTGTCAAAGTATTCTTAGAGACACTGACCTTGTGAATACCCTTGAATTTGAAGAAACTGTGAATGATGACATTAAATGAACCCCTGGCTCAAACAGTTGATCCTTTGTTATCCTGAGCTTTATTTAAGCAGAAGTGAACAATACCATTTTGGCACAGCAGAAAGCTTATTAATATTCCAGATAAGTCTCACTGAACTATTAAGCAGGAAAATATGTTTCATTATTAAAGGTAATTTGCCAGAATATTTGAAACTGTGATTTTGGACGGAGAGCAAGGCAAGTACATGGCAAAATGATATGCCAAAGTGATAAGTCACAGACAAAATGTGCTGTCCCTGTACCAAGAAAGAAGTTATAAGTCATCCATTGCTTCCTCCTCACAGCACCTCTGTATTGCAGACTGGAAAGGAGAGGTATAAAAAAGAGGCTTAGGCATCCAAAAGGACATGTAACATGTGTTCCCCTCACTACAGAGAGCTTTGGAAATATTTCACCCATAGCTGTAGAGCACACCAACTTTGTAGCTGACTGTAAGCAGCAGGAGATGGGATATCCACAACACTGTGCTGCCCCATATTCAAGTCCACTTTTCTTGGTCACTGTATCTTGTCACAAACCAGAAAGCCAAGCTACTCACAAGTGCATCCTTACTCCTATTTAAAAACCTGTCAGGCAGTCAGATTTCTGCTGCTTGTACTTGATGGCCTTCTCTGCTCCAGAAGGTAAGAATAAGTCACTAAAAGCCAGGCTGTTTTTATTTCATTTCTTGAGACTGACTCATACTCTCCAATTCCTTATCCTTAGGGAAGATACAAGGAAATGATGTAATTCTTTTTTTGGCTTATTTTCATGCTTTGGAATTTTTTTTTGGTATAATTTGTACTGGGCCTGTTTTTTAATTAATCTGTATGGATTGTGCCAAAGTAAAAGCCTGAGCTGTCTGTCTCTGTATTCTCATTTATAATAGGGATGTAATGGTTAATGGTTGAGGGTAAGAAGTACAGAACTCCATGACACACCAGGTGACCCATTAATAGTTACTAGGGATTTCTGCGAGCTTTCTTTTGGGGATCAAATTTTAAAAGGATCACCAAACTGAAATTTTAAAAGTCTGCTAAACTTAAAAAAACCCCTCTGTTTGAGAGATGCAGTTGTGATAATTCCTACAGCTATTGCTGTAAACCTGAGGTGGAAGGGGGATACTTTACATTTTTGTGTTTCATTAAAAGAGGAAAATCAGAAACACCTTGAAGATGAAACTCCTGGTGTTCACCGAACTGAACCGAGACCTTATCTCTAAACATACTTGTGGACCGCCTCCAGTTCAGACTAAAAACTAGATCTGAAGCTATCTGTAGACCATCAGAAAACTTCTGGTTTTGCAAAACTGAAGTGGAAAACTTAACAAAAGTATCTCCTTATGAGATGACAAATACACTTGTGTTGTTCTAGGACCAGGACTACAAAGGGAGATAACGTGCCCAGAGGCAGATGCCCAGAAGGTGAATATAGGTTTGCGTTCTCCCAGACTCAGAAAGGAGCTAAGCATGGCTGGGTCTGAAAGTTTCCTAAACTAGAATGATATTTCAAGGCATGGGTGAAAAAGACATTCTAGAAGCTGGTTTTAATTAGGGAGTGATGTACCAGGAGTTTGGAATCACAGCTGACTGAAAGCTCCCCGGGAAGCAGCATCTTCCAACTCTCTGGGCAAACTTAACCTCTCATCTGGGGATAGGGAAAGTACAGTTTGGGACACTATCCTCAAAATATAATTGGCAAGAATATGGATCAAACTGCATATTGCACAAAAGTGGATGGCAACCTTTTACAAGGAGAAATCTCTCCTGCTTGTGCGCTCACACCAAACAAAGCCCTTTGGAGAGCCCCAGCACTGTTGCATCAGAGCTGGTCTGTCTGTCAGGTCTTTACAGCAGAAACCTGCAAACTGGCAGACACAGCTCTGCATATGTGCAAATGCACAATCACAGGTGGCAAAAGAACCCACAGGGGAATAAGGAGGCTCTCAGTGAGATCAGGCATATTGGTGGCAGTACAGCACATCTGCCTGAATTTGCTGCGGTGTCCATCATTTCAGGTGCCACCATTCCCTTGGGCAGGTAGCACAGGTAGCAGGTAGCAGCCTCAAAGGTAGATTGTGAGTATAATCTGTGGTGTGAACATGGGTGTACTCTATTAAGCTTAAACAGAAGCTGAAATGAAGTTCTAATAGCACATATCTTATAAGAACTTTAGGACATAACTGCTATTTTAAGTAACCAAATCCCTTTATGGATCAGATCCCAGTGGAAGAAATTCAAGAGCATTAGCACAAAGCCTCTGGAGTACACTACTATAGGAATTCTCCTTTTTTCGCAATCAAATGCTTTTTACCACTCACTTTACATTCCTTTCTATTGGATTCTGGAAATATGCATTCACTCAAAATGTGCCTGATCACTTGTTGAGAATAAATGCAAAAAACATATAGCAAGAATTAACTGAAATTAGATTTTGTACTTATACCAGCAGCTACAGAAGAACCTTGTCTGAGCTCTAGCAATCCAGCCAAGGAACTGAAATTACACAAATGAATGTGAGTAATCAAAATTAAAACATTTAATGCAAAAAGTTAGCCAGCAATAGTAAATGAAATTCAGCAGCCTTTTAATACAAAATAATGATTCACGCAAATAAATAAACTGGAAATCAGAAAGGTAAACTGTTAAGTATTGAACTCTTTCTTCTGCTCTTTGAAACATTAACATTCCTTTGCTCGGTGGGAAACTGCAGATTAATGACTTGACAAAAGCTGAATTCACTGACAAAGTCAAAATTAGTATGCAGAAATTCTGACTTCTGATCTCCTGATCAATACCTCAATGTACTATATGATATCAAGCACATTCCTTTAAATAAAGACTACATGATTTTTGGACTGTTTTCACTTTTTATGCATTCTCATGAAACCCTATGTAGCACAAGATCTTCTTTGATTGTAGAAAATTAGTCTTTTTTCCTGATTTGGCAAACCCATCACTTTCTCTTTTTTGGAGAATTGAAGCTAGGAAACCAGTTTTTCATAATTTTTGTGTGAAAGCCACAATTTTTATCACTTGATAAAATAAATCTGCTATTCTGAGTTGCATGTAAAGCACACATGTAAGGATTTCTCTGCTTACATAATGATTCAGTGCAGCTTGCTTTCTCTTTGCATCATCAAACACACAGAACTTACCAGAGGCTGCTGGCCAGAAAGGTATACAAATACACATTTGAGTTTTTTCATGCAAAATTGCTTGGTTTGCACACTAGAGAAAAATATGCAGCGCCTTCCCAAAGCCACAAAAATACAAATGATTGCTTATATATTTACCATTTTGGTTCAGAGCAGCAATGCAGTTTTGTAACAAATCCCACCCCCTGACTGTTCCCATTTACTGCACACTGGCTCAGCTCCCAGAGCAGTTTTGGTGCACAGAAGCTCTGAATTCCCTTTGCAGGGAGCTAACCCAGAAGCTCTGCTCAGTGCACATGAAATGCACTCCAGCGAGGATGTTGTGAGTCCAAACCAGCCAGTGGGCCTTTGGGCAGCTTTTGGGCAGCTTGCATGGTGAGAAGAGCCAGTCCAAGAGATCAAGTTAAAGGTAGCCTGAAGTTCAAATCCTTGTAATGTTTATAACAAACATACTGATTCTCAGCACTAACTACTTCAATATGCTGATCTGTTTCTGTTATCATTAATGTAATCAGAGCCAGTCCATGAGACAAACATAAAAGGGAAAAAATTTCAAAAAGTATTAGATAGCTTTTTGCCCAGTATTTTGAGAGGTATCTCTATGTGTTTATTTATCATGCTGGTAGTTCCTCTACAGCCCTTGCTATCATCTCCTCCTATGACATAAAAAATGCAGCTAAGATTTTAGAGATGAAGCAAGATACCTGTGCTTTAAATTGACTTAGATGAAAAAGATTTGAAATGGTAAATTTTAAAATATGGCACCAATTTTGACCTACTATACATGAACTGAAAAGATGAAATAAAAAAAGAAAACATCTCATTCTTAACCTACTACACAATGGGTGATTCCTGGTCAGATAGACATGATGGTGGTGTCATTTTACAACTGCTGAAGCATCTGTAGGTTCTTCCAAAATTATAACACCCAGGAACTCATTAATAAAAATATCACAAAAAATCAGTTCTACACTGCCTACTACTCCTACAGAGAAAGACAAATTGATCACTGATCTAAATACTGGGGATTGCGTAGAGGCCATGGGTCATGCTCAAATTAAGTTTGCTTTGGAGAAACAGATTTTTTTTTAACCTAAGCAGTAACGACTTTACAGGAATAATTACTCATGACTGAAAATAGCTGTCAAGCTAAGAGAGCAAATGGAAGCATTTTATTTTAAACCTGCATGATAAATGAGAATTTTTTAAGAAGGATTTTTTATTAATTGCAAAACTCCTGTCACCAGGACAGAAGCCTTCCTTTGCTTAAAAAGATAAGCTCACTTAAGATGATGACAGTGCAGTGCTAAAAGGCAAATGCACATAAATTGAGTTTACCCATTTTCAACTTGGGTAATACAAAATTTACCCCCTTCTCAGTTCCAGGCTGATATTGCCTCTTGAAACTATCAGCAACAGTTCTCTTCGTCTGTCTCAGTTTTTATGGTGCACTTCTCTGACCTTTCAGAAAGTATGAAGAATTCCCAGAAAATCTGTAGATGCCAGTGCTCTCTCCCAAGTACTATTCATTTTTGCATATTACTGTACCAAGTTATTCCAAGTAAGAGCAGCTATCTGGAGTGAAAAAGTTGGTGCTGAAGATGCTGTGTTCACCCAGCATATGTTTCAGGGTATTTTAATTTGAAGGACCTCAAGCTGGACCCATTAACTAAAAACTCCGTGAGTCATGTGAGGACATTTGGGGAGCCCCTTCCAGTTTAGTTGCTTTGTAACTAACTTTGCTTCTGGCACTCCCAGATCTCCCTTTATCCTGAACAAGCAGCATAAGTGGGAACAGCTGGGAGATTAATGTACCACAGGTATATCCCCTGAGCTCTTGGTACCCCTCTTGGATGTCCTACCTTATGACCAGGCAGACAGAGGTAAAAGAAATAAAACCCAGCCATGCTGCTTTGCTCTGAGCTATTGGTGATAACTCTGGTTTCCACTCTGCTACACATTCGCATAGCTGATGCAATGAAGTACAAGGGAAAGGAGACAACGAGCCAGCTGCCTTGCTTTATTTTGGGCAGCATTTGTTTTCTCTGCAGGTTGTTCTGAGCAACAGTAAAGCACCATTCTCCTGACTTACAGGGCTCTTTAAATCTTTCTGCTTCTCTCAGAAACAGAGGATGAGGGTAGGAGCTGTCCCATTCACAGTGCCGTGTGGTCCCCTGTGTGGTATCTGGCATCTTCCAGTCACTCTGTACTTCACAATAGTATTTGTGAAAGTAGGGGACTAAATTAAGCGTGTCTGTATCTCAGAGAGGCAATGAAAGCAAACATTAGTAAAGTTTATGTCTTTTTCTCTAGTCTTCCTGTCACAACTATACTCTTTGATAAAGCAGTGCAGAGGTGTCAAATATGACAAGGATGATTTATTTTTATTGCCCCTTTTGCAGTGATTAGCATATTTTTCTTTTGATTTTTGTCCTCCTGTCTTCAGTTGCTCCCTCATTCCCATTTAATTCTCCCCCCTTTCCTCCTTTCTCCCCCTTCTTTGTTTTGTTTCCCTCAGGTTCTTTCATTGTCACATTGTGCTCCTTGAAATGCTGCACACATTTTGTCAATGGAGCCTCTGTAGTGGCTGGAAACTGAGAAGACCCTGTACTGCTGCTTGCCAGGCAGCGGGGGACCAGGGATTTCTCAGTTTCCAGCTGCTTTTGAAGCAGGACTGATTGGTTTCTCTTGCTGCTGCAAAAAAGGCTGGCACACGGGAGTAACAAATTCAGCATGTCCTTCTGGCCTGTTTTCAATAGATCTGCAAGTGCCAGAACAGAGATGGGGAGCAATTATATGCTGTCTGCTCAGCCACCCCTCTCTCTATTTATTGAAGCAACAGTCTCTCCCTTTGCTTTTCTACCAATTTTCCCTTAACTTCTGTGATTCCTCTCTCTGCTACATCTCTTTCCAGTCCACTACTGCAGCTTAGCTGGAGTTTCTGTAGAACCTTAAAGACATTTTTCTCTTGTGCTATTTTTGCAGCAGTATTTAAGCTGAGCAAACAGTTCTATTGCTCAGTGAAGTGCTACTCAAACACAGTGCAATGGCTTAAAATGTGTAAGTAAAAACAGAGTAATAACAGCTGCATTTGTAATCAACATAAGGGACAAGTCAAAAGTTTCCTAAGTTTATTAAGGCCAAGACAACCCTTTGAATATTCCTTTTAGAAGATTTCTATAACAAAAAAAAAAACCCAAAAAACCAAACCAAACCAAAACCAAACCAAAACCAAAACACCACAAACAATGGGAACATATTTAAATATTAAAAGCTTTTTCTCCCTCATGAAGTTTTAAGTATCTCCAGTATGTTTGAGGAACCTCCTATATGATGCTTGGGAAATACCACTTCAAAGACTTCTTCAATCAGGCAAATCAAGGGGCTAAAATACAAATCAAGGGGCTAAAATACAGTCTGTAAATGGGCAGAGTAAGCAGTGAGAAGAGATGCGGTACAAAAGCAACAAAAGTCCATGATAAACATATATATGCCCTAGGCCAGCTGTAAATCACTAAAACATTGTTTTCATAAAAATACATAATTATATTTTATGAATCCATTATTTTCTAATGGTCATTTATCTGGCCATTAGGCATTAGAAACTGGCAGACATTACTGCAGACAGAATTCAGAGAACAGGTAGGAAGAAGACAGGTTAGTAGATTTGAAAATGAATTAAAGGAAGGTATGTTAAGAAACAGCATGTAAGTGGTCTGGGGGTAAAAATCAGGCCAAGGCTCCACCAGGCAGTAAATCCAAAGTTACAGCAGTTAATCCCAGATCAAAAATGTCACAGTCTCTTGATGCAATGTATTCAATTGGCACAGCTGAAGGTAAAAGATTAAATTCGTTCAAAAAGGCTAAACCTTCCCTCTGTGCAATTTGAGTTTGATCAAACATCACTTTTTCTCCATAGTTGTCATTGATGCAGCATAAAGCATAAAGCTGGCATGAACAGCCATGATGTGTATATATTCTGTGTGCTGTGTAACCCAACATGCTGTGCCTGGTCTGGGCTGAGTTTATGTTGCCCAGAGATGTGGTAACTCGCAGAACTACTCTTTACAAAAACATATCTACAACCTTGGAGATAAAGGGTAATGTTAATGAAATAAAAGAGTCAATATAAAAAGTTAAATTGTTATTCTGGTCTAGATTTTCCCAACAGTTCATCTCCCACTTAAGTACCCAAACAGAAAAGCTTCCACTCAGCCCCTGGATGCTGCAGGGTTTCAACATTAGACTCCTAAAGTGTATGCATAACTGGATACCCACTGGGCTGGACACGGCATAGACTCATTTCATCTAGGCAATTAAGAAAAAATAAACTGAACTCTCTTTTTCCTGCAATGATAGACTTACAACATAGAAATTAAGACTATGGTTTATCCAGGGCAGCATTTAAGTATGCCACATATGATTGAGGAGGAGGGAATATTCCACCAACAAGAGCACGGCTCACGGGTAACGTGTCATAGAACAAGAGTACCAACACAGTAGTTCGATTGTAAAAGCTTTATTTTTATCAGAAAACTTATTTTATTAGTCAGAATGTATCTATTCTTGTGGTTTACATTTGCTAGTGACCACAAGACCTGTACAGTTCCTCCTGAATACTGAAGTCCCTTATTTATCTGCAGAATACATGAGACCAGTTCTAAATTCCCCTAGCATTATGTGAAGAATATCACAGTATCCTAGAATGCTTTGGGTTAGAAGGGACCTTAAAAGGGATCGTAAAGACCATCTAGCTGCTATGGGCAGGGGCACCTTCTACTACAAGTTCCTCAACATCTGAACTGTGTCCAGAAGGATGACTCGGAAACCCAGTCTATTTCCTACACGAATCTAGTCACTGGCTGGTAGAATAAAGTCTCCAGCACAGGTGCAAGCAGGCACTGAAACAAGATGATTTCCACAATGTAGCACCTCTCTATGGTGGGCTAGACATACAGGACAATCACTTCTGTTGAACCACTAATGGATATGACTTTCAGTCCCCGCACAGTAGGAGCAGATGTACATCAATTACCTACAGGTTGAAGGCTTTCTGTCCTTTCATTTTATTACTAATATCCTCACAGAGCCACTCTGCCAGCTTCCCATCCCCTGTCTTTTCCTCCCCAAAATCAGAGATACAAAATTATTTACACTTTGCATACATGTTATTATGTAAATGCATCTAAGCTATACATTGACTACTCTTCTGCAACTTTTATTTCAAATGCAGTTACACAGGACCAGATGGTAAAAAAATTATTTATTTTAGTTCTGACCCACTGCTGAAAGCCTGCCTAACTGCAGTACAAACCTGTGGAGTTCAGCTGAGTAGAATGGCTCAGGGAAAGTGTCCTCCAAGTACAGATATGTAACTGAGCTGGTGAGGTTCTCCAAGGAAACAAGCAAAGGCTGCTCTGCATGCCCTCGCAGGCTCCAGAACCAGCTCTGCGGCTCCAGCAGCTGGGGTGTCCTGGTGCCAGTGAGGCCGGGAAGGTGGAGTCTGGAAGACATGTGTGTGCAGCTACCTGGAGGTCTCCTCTTCCATATCATGTTTCAGGCAAATCATCCAAGAAGGCTGTCAAACATTACATGGATTGGAGACGTTTTATGCAAAAATGACGAGTGATGCTTAGTAAAAAGCAGCTGAGGATAGGACCTAACAAGAGTGTGTTTACTTGTGCCAAAACCACTAATTATCAGATGAAATGTCAAAGATTATGTATGTGGTAGTGCTGTGACAGACACTGTAGCTATGTGAGGCAGGGACTACAGCAGTCCTTCGTGTGTTTTTGCTAGCACAGCATAGATTCTAGTTATTTGGCAATGAGCCTCACTTGAAAAATGTTCTGGGTGCAGCTCCACCTGCCCTTTTCATAGCTTTCCAGAGCTGCTGCCTATTTCTCTCACCCCATGCTGGCACTGCTGCCTGTTTTAACAGTACTGATGCTGAGACCAAACTAATAAACTCAGCTGAATGCAGACACCTCTGCACTGAGCATTCCATTTTGATGCAGCACCAAAGCACTGGACATAGCTCCGCAGCAAGCTAGCCCAGACCTAAAAGGTGGCTTGTACTTTTTACCTCTATGCCTGAATGTACTGCCAGCTAAGCCACCTCGAGCTCTAGGCCCCAAGGGTGTCACGCCTGTACACGTGCATTCAGCCAAGGGTGCAGGACAGTGCTAAGTGAAAGGTTTGCAGCACCCGTCAGTAACACCCAACGTGTCACTCCAGTGGTGGTGAAGCAGCCGTTTTTAGCAGGAGAAATGAATTACTCACTAGCTGTTGTTAGGCTGAAGAGATGCTAAAACTGCTCATTTGGTTTCAACATCACAGTGACACAGTTGTACTCATCCAGTTTCCAGGAACTGTTCAGTTTACGTCAGTCAGGGCTCTCCACATCTTGTTACAGCACATGGCATAAGCCCCAGAAAAAGAGATCTGCATGGACAAGCTGGGGTAAGTGGCAGAGATTATCTTGCTGCTGTTACAGAACAACATATCCAAGTTTTCAATATTTATCATCAAAGCTTTTCCTATTTAACTATTTTCTACAGAAGACTTTGACAATAGGAAAAGGGGAAACACAGAGACCCAGGCACCCTTTCAGCAATGCTGCGTCAATTACAAATACAATGATCACTAGGTCTGGGCTTATTGGTGACAGTTTTTCTTCCCTTCAATTTGTGTTACGGCCTGAAATCACAAAGCTGTGATCCCCGAGAACCTCCTTTGTAATGCATATCAACTTTAGTTGTGCCCCTTTGTTCCCAATGTGATGGAGCATTGTGGTGCCTGTGTCCAGGGAGCAGGTTCGCTTTATTGTTCTTGTAAATATGTACTGCTGGGCGCAGCTCGGTGCAAGGCATTGAGTTTGTGCATGACTGACGCCGACCCGGACAACTGCTCTGACCCCCAGCAGATGGTGGTGCAGGGACTGCAATGATCTGGAAGTAATAGCATGTGCCATTTCTTTTTGTTTGGAACAGACAGCCAGACCCTGCGTTTCCCTCCCCTGCGCAGCAACAGCTGTATATACAGTAGGGACTGGCGCACCCCTAACTGTCACTCCAGTCCTCCTCCTCTGCCAGTAATCAGAAAACCTTGGGCTCTGAGACTTCATGGAGCTTAAACACTATATGAACACCACATGGCTCTTTCCAATGTTAATAAAATTGTGAGCATTGGGGCATAGATCAGTTGCTTTCCTAGAGAAAAGTGAGGAATAGATAAATATATCTACCACCCCTGATATTAGATTTTGCAGTGATGGACTTTCTGGTTTTTAACATCTGCACAGAAAAAGACAGTATACAGGAGTCAGTATTAACTAAGAATTTTAACTTTTAGACTGCAAATGGCCTTTCTGTAGCTTAAATAAATTTTACTTGTCATTTGTATTTATCAGAGACCAAAATAAGTGTTTGTTTTGAAAGGTATAAAGTGGGTGAAAGCCCACGAGTGATGTTTTCTCCAAGGCCATGGAGGATTTACTGGTTCAAAATGACAGCAGAGCAGTTTGCATTTGATTCTGTAAGAGGCCAGATTTTTTTATAACTCACTGTATATGAGGCGCTCATCAGAGGTCAGAAATGACAAATTATAGCGTGATGGAGTTAATAATCACCCACTTTATGTCTAGCCTGTGTTACCAGTCTCCATAAAATTGTCCTGACGGTCCAGAAGGGCAGTTCCTTGGGATGGATGGAGCAACTGCTCCATGCTCCTCCCCTCTCAGCCCTAGCTGAGATGGCTCTCAAAGACAGGGGCTGAAAACCAGGTGCATACTAAACGTTGTATTTCTGGCTGCTATAATGCTTCTGGGAGGCTTTCAGCTGGCAGGTCAAAAAACAGCAGACTTGCAGCACTCAAAATGAGGAACAAAGGTAGGGTGGGAGTAATAGCAAGGAAATCCTTTAGACTTTTTCCCCACTTTATACTGGCATAAACACCTCTTGAGGATTTTTATACACAAGACTCCCAGGCTACAAGCCCATGTTCTAACTGTGAGACCATTCCTCAGCAAGAGGAAATGTTGTTTAATTCAGTGCTGTCTCCCTATTTCTGTGTAGAAAGAGGAAACCTCTTCTGGGTTTGCCTCTCTCAATCTCCCCACATGAATGAAATATTCCTGGGGGGAATCAGTCTCCCAGGGCACAGCATCACAACACTGCTATCAAGTTGCACTCAGCCTCTGTTACTGGGCTGGTGGCTGAGATGTCTCATTATCTTTAATTCTAAAATTTCATCCTAGACTTAAGAAATGACCTTGTAAAGTTTGCTGAGACCAGTTTAATTCTTGACAAGCCCCCATCTTTTGAAGAAAAAGCAATGTTAGGAAATCCCTGCTCACCACCAGCATAAAACCACCTTGGGTTCACCACGCATCAGGGTTGGGTCAAGAGAAAAACCTTTCTCTTTGAACTTCTCTTTGTATGACATTTAATGAAAATTATTGTTCAGTCTGAATTTCTTCCAGACTTTCCTCATCTTGATTCTAGCAGCACTACCTCAGACAACAAACACTTAAACAGAAGTAGGTTTACTTTCTTGACTAATCCCATTAGCTTTAATGAGTCTAATCGCACTAGTAAAATTATGCATGTGCTTAGCTCTTGGCAAGGTCACTGCCAGTAATGAGGAGAAAAACAAACTGATAATGAAACTGTGAGTAATAAGAATGTCTGGATATTTGCATTTCTAGAAAAAGATACGGCTGTCTAGAACATTAAATAAGAAACACCACTTGTTAAGATTAAAGAGAGTGAATCCTGAACCAAGAATGACAGTAAATAAAATTATAGAGAAATTCTTTAATTAATTATCATTCACAACATGTCTTCAGTTACCTCCGTAACAGTGGTAAGATCATTACCTTAGTTATGACTTATCTGTTCATCCATTCATTTATACGAAGCTCATCAATATGATATCCAAGCACTAATGAACTTTAGCATTAAAAGGTCGCATAATTAACATTAGTTCCCTAAGAGGAAAAAATTCAAAAGGTGTAAGCCACTCTTGATCTGAGCAATATTCTCAGGCAACTTTTATGGAATTTATTTTCAATAATTCCAGCCAGAAATAGTCCGTGTATTTTCAGGAGAAGGATTATGGAAAATGGTCTGTGGAAGAGCAAAATGATAGCAGTATGAAAGTGTGACTAAGTGCACAACAACTAGAACTTTTGTAACCCAAATAGATATCAACATGGCAGTATTACAAGTTAAGTATTTTTTAGTGTTCTTTGGCGATGCCTCTAGACTATCTTCTGTTTCAAGACTGTATAACTTCCTCAATGGTTTAAATAAACAGCCCAAAACTAAGTATTATCTTTATAGCCCGTAGCCACGGACAGTCTGTAAGCTACTAAACACATAAAATTAGTTTAACTTCTCTAAATAGGACCAGAATGAGGCTTACCTGTCAGTAAATTCTCCAAAGAGCATTTATATGGTATCCAGCTTTACACTTTTGAATCAATTAATTTCGTAATTCCTCTCTCTATGGACAGAATTCCTGTGTGCACATATTTGTATGTAGAATTATAGGTTAAGGATTTCTGTCCATATTTCCTCCTATTTGACATAGTGTATGGTTATCACTAGGACAAAGACTTTCCTAATACATAGTAATATGGGATGGTTTACAATGGCAAATGGGTTTTAATGATAGTTTTATCAAGAGGTCATGTGCAGTTTGTGGTTTTCTTTTATAGTAGGCTGATGAATTCTTTTTTTGTCCCTTGTTATAATTAGTCTGAAATTTCCTTAAGTATTGTTCTGTTACATATTTCCTGTAAGAAAAATGTGTATAATTAAGAGTGTGTATTTCTCTTGTGTTTTGTTGAATCAAATGAGTTTTCATTCTTTGTTTTAAAAAAACACATCTTACTTACAGGTAGAGGTGAAGTCTGTCAGCATATATTTTCTCAAAGAGACTAATGAATGAGAGACCAGACTAGCTGAAAAAATCAGCTCTAACTTAGTCACTAAATTACAGGTTTGGGTGTGAGTGTAGACGTGAATTGATATACATCAGGAGAACAACAGAACTGCAACAGCACCTCTGGTTAAAATGTCTTCCTGCAGAAAGACATCTGTATTCACACCAATTCAGAACTGTAGCATTACAAAATTGATTTGTATTTATATAGGAATAAAATCAATAAAACATCTGGAGTAACATAATCTTTAAATCTTCCTTTTGTTATTTATTTGTGGTAATTCACAGTCTAATCAACTAGTTCCATCTTCCTTTTTTCTTGAAAGAAGAAAATCTTCAATTTTCTTGATTTCAATAGGATGCAAATAACTTCCTTAGGTGTCTTCAGTCAGTCCTCACAGAGATCAGATGGACCAAAAACAAGCTGCATCTTCTCCTGGACGTTTTGAAAACATGGAGATTTTTACAGTTTATCCTGCTGTACTCCTTGTAATGAATGACTCTGTAATCCTGCATCCTGTGGTTTAATCTTAGAACTGGTTTGGTGCATGCACACATTAGCCACGGCAGAAGGTCAGGGCAGCACAGCAGCCACGCTGCTGGCAGCACCAAGGCGGGGCCTGGGGCACCCCTGCTCTGCCGCTGCCTGTGACCGCTGGGGTGCAGGGGGCTGGCACTGCCCGCTGGGGTGGGCAGGCTCTGCCGGCCCTCAGGGCATTTTAGCCTCCGGATGATTCACTAAAGTTTGGTGGTACCTGCAGGGGCACCCTGAGGGTGAGACATCTGATGGCACCAGCCATCACTGCAGAGGGCTGCGTATGGAGGGCAGGGCTAAGGGAATAACCTGGTGCCACACTTAACCGGGGGACAGGCATCATGTGCACGAGTGGAGGAATGCTGTGCAAGAGAGGTTCAGAGGTGCGCTCTCTGAAGAGCCCAGTAAAACTAAGGAGGGATACAGCGCAGTTTACAGGCAAACTGACAAAAAATTCACCCAATGAAAAATAAGTGAAGATATTACTCTGGGGTAGGGTGAGGAGCAAAATTTAATACAATGCAAAGTGTCTTGACAGGCTATTCTAGAAAAGTGTTTAAAAATAAGAGGTTATAGAAGTCAGTCATCAAGCCGTTCACACTGTTAACCTACATAACCACACGATGTTATTACTGTTAACCTCATCTTCCCTCCCCCTCTTCCTTCAGAATGTTTCCTATACTCCTTGCTTCTTGTCTTTACACTAAAAGAACACTCTGGGAAGGGACTGTACTTGCTTTCAAGGCAACACCATAGCGAGGCCCAAGCTCGACTGTAGCCTCTGGGGACTCCCACACCAAGGTATACTTACACCTGAGCCCACATTAAGATGCAGATTCAGATTTTTTCTTTGCTCCACCATCCTCTTTGAGACTACGATACACAAGCAAAAACTATCTAACAATGCTCCTGCTGCAGACTGTAGTCTAGCTAACAGTAGGCTAGCTAGCCTACTCTTTCTCCTTGTCATCCTTAAGACAATGTTGCAAATTCTCTGAGCTGCGTTGAACATCAGCATCCATTTCAAAGAGCTGACACTTCTGACACTGAGCTGGCTGGCTAACAGCTTAAGCGATAACTTTTGTTGGCACACGCACTGCAGCTCAGATCTAAGAGATGTTCTGTGGGCAACTGCCTGTTTATTTGCTTTCCTAGACACGCGATTGAACCACACTGTACATCCTGTGCTTCTAAAATCCCAGCAGGGTTGTATCACAGTACCTACCACTAGAATGTGTGATTTACACCACCTACAAACTGCAACATCTCAAGATAAACCTGCTCCTTATAATGAAGATCCAGATAACTGCGGTTCTCACTACCTACAACGCTTTTTAAGGTCACTGATTAAAATAGCTGGGATTTTACAGGACACACCGTGAGATATTTTTTGTAAGACAAGCTGATCTGAGATGGAGTCTTTTGTCCCCTTGCCCATCTCTCACATACTTGTGCTAAGCACATAAGAAACTTGGGATTGCTTCTACACAAAAGTGTGCAGGTCTTTTATTTTCTCATCTTTCTCCAAACCAGTGAGGTGGGAAGCAGATGCCAAATGCGAAGCATAGTAATTAGCTAGTGCTGTGCCCAAAGGAATGGGCTTAGGGAAAACCCAGAGCCAAGGCTGAGCTGGAGAGAATTTGGTCTGGACTGGTCAAACAAGCTGTTGAAATCTTTGGCCTGGTTATCACAGCTTGCATCCCATGCTCCCTGCTCCTTCCTGCCCTTCTCCTACAAAGCTGGGCTGCCTGAGCATTGCTGGCCAGCAGCTCCTGTCCTGCAGTACCACTGGTGGGACAACACTCCAGGACAAAAGACCTCCTCCCTGCCCACACAGAGGGCCTGATCCCTAACTATTCCATGGGCTTGTGCTAGGCTTCTTGTCTTTCCTCCTCTTTCCACACAAAGCAAGACTGAGAGGACTGGGGAACTGTAAGGATTCCCAAGATGAAGCTGCTGAGATCCACTAAGCACTGCCCAAGTGGTTCTGTCCACAAACACACGTGTTGGTGAATACAGGTTCGAGGTGGTTCTGTCCCCCAGTTGACAAGTGAGAGTAAACTGGATTTCCTGCATTAACAGCTTTCCATTTTCAAAGGTGACTAATGATTCTGAGCACCCAGCTGGAGTCACCTGGCAGAGCATCTGCTTGGAACACGGGCGAGGCCCAACACTTGTGGAAATCACATCCTTCAAAGGTGCCTCCAAGCTGTGATTCTCCAAATTGTCTCTGAAGTGACAGACCTGATTCAGAACCCTTTTGCCAACCTCAGCTGAGCTTAAATCAAGAAGTCAAACTACTGATCTGCATAGCAAATACAAAAAAATTAAATGGTGCAAAACTGGTATTTAAATTTTTCTACCTCAGCTCTAGAAGTGCTTATATTCATTACAGGCCAGAAGGTGAGGTCTAGTTCCCTGAGGTAGTAGATGCTTTCAGTTTCCAATAAAGTCAATAGGAATTGTTCACACTCTATGTGAAATACAAACTTTTAGTAGCAAGAAGAAAATTCAATGCATAAACAATATAAAAAAACCCTTTAGAGTTATTATCTTATCGTCCACCAGCTACTCACATGAAGTTCAAGCTATTGTTTTTGATTTGAATAGTATTCCTGGCCTTTTGAACTGCAGATAATTTATAATTTAAGAAAATAAAATCAATGGTTATTTGTTTTATAATGTACTGCTGTCAGTGATGGAAAGGACTACAATGATTTCTATGATTATTAATTCTTGGAAATAATATACCTGCTCCAGTATCCAATTAATCTGGTTATTAATCAAAGTGCCTTCATTGTAAACTATTAAAAGAGGCTAGACACTGCAGATTATTGTGTGCTATATTTTTAGATTTTCCAGTTTGATTCAAAACACACTAAAAGAGGGGCCCCATAAAATAACCATCTAGAGACAGTCTATGGCAAACATCCAGAAACTATTCTTAATGGAATGGAGTTAGCATGAGCTGAGATCATACTTCAGCCTTCGGAGAAAAAAAAAAAAAAAGAGATGTTTTTAGGAAGAGATTTCCAAAGGGATTATGAGTTGCTCTTTGCAAACAATACAGAGGATTTCCAGTATGCATTGTGCTTTTGCCGAGAACTGTGTGCACAAGGGAGCCAATCAAAGTCCTCTTGTATCTAATGAGGAGGGGGAAATAACGATGGGGAAAGTCCCTTAACGGCAGGAGACAATAGCTGTTTGTACAGTGACACGTACAGAAAACTTTGGCACCACGGATTCTCTTGAAACGTGATTTTACTTATCTGAGACATTATTCATGGAAGTAGCATGAGCAGTGAAGCATGTATGTGGGCGAGAAATCCAAAATCTTATTCATGGGATTACTGAAATGTTATTTTTTTCTGGAATTTGGAAGACAGCAGAGGTACAGAGCTAACGTATTATAAAAGATGTGGGCTTTGGAATCTCAGCAATCTTTAAATCAATGTAGCATTTGTCCCGAAGTTAAGACTGACATGTTACACTAAACACATAGAGGAAGTTGGAACAGACAGAAGCCTTGATGTAAAAAGATTAGTTTTCAAATTTGGTCTCCTAATGGACAATCAGGCCTGCAGCCTGAAGGGGTAATGTTGTTAAAGGAATCCAAAAAGTGGAGTCTTCTTTTTTTGTCGTATCAAAACGTGGGAGCACACCCCGGCAGCTCGGCGCTGCAGATTCCTCCTGTCCCCGTGCCCACACTCTGCCGTCTGTCGCCACAGGGCTCGCTCAGCTCGCTGGGGCTCTGCCAGACTCCACTGTTTCTGTTTGCTAAACAAACGCATCTTACGCACTTCAGCTGCAGATGAAAACAAAATTATGAAACCGGGCTTTTAATGTAAAACCGACTTCTTAAAAAAAAAAAAAAAGATGTTAACAATTCCACGTAAAGAACCTAAGAGGTCTTCCTAAGGACTGTGCCCCCAAATCCCAGTCTCCTGCTCTTTTCATCCACTGTCTGCCGAAGAGCGCTCGCCGCCCTGTCGCGGTTCCCTGCCCGGCGCCACTGGCCCCTCAGCCCCGCGGGTGTCTCGGGGCCGCGCA